>JABTXL010019748.1:798136-844298 GCA_025134845.1 Neodon shergylaensis | reverse complement strand
TCTCTCTCTCTCTCTCTCTCTCTCTCTCTCTCTCTCTCTCTCTCTCTCTTTCTGGAAAAGGCAGAGGTCTAATTATTCAGAAAACTCTTCAGAGGGCATCCATATGAAAAAATGAAGAGAAAACTTTCAGATGGTCTCTGCAACTCTGATTCAACCTAGTCTATATGCTCTTCTTGCCCATAATAAAATTTGTTTGTCACTGGTCTCAGACACCCTATGAAATCCATAGTACTACCAGAGTCTTTTTGTCAAAGCTTCTCTTAACAGTGTCAAGACATTCATGTCCACGCCATTATATCTGACTCTTGACTGCAACAGAATTCCAAAGGGAAAAATGAGAGACTTTATTGACTCAGATATTAGACGTATGCATGTAGTATTTCAATAGTATTTAAATATGTGATTTAAATCTATTTTATGTCTACTCATTTCAATCACCACATCCGTTAAGATATGACAGCTGAGTCATTTCACCTAGCTCAGCTGAACACCTGACAAATTCAAAATTAACATATATGTTTCAAGATTCTTTCTCCATAGTTACATAGTGTAGTTGATAACATTATGTCCATATTGAGTTGGTATTGGTAAATTCAATTAATATGATAAACATGGCATAAAAGTATCAAACAAAGAGGATGTTCAGAAGATGCATATTGTAGCTTATATGACAAATTTAAACCATTCATTTTTGCTTATGATGAAATATTATCTAGCTCATGCTTATAACAACAGGTTTCTTATGTGTTCATCCTCTGTGTTCATTCTTTTGTAATGAAGAAAGTTGTGATGAAAATGTAATCAAGAATAGCATTATGGAATAAAACTGCCTGTACATAAATTCCAGCACACACACACATACACACGCACACACACATTCACATACACGCACACACTAAACACAAATACACCAATGAAGCAAAATCCAGATGAAATAAAAATCAGGTAACTATACCTTTGTGGGGTTACTTATGATTCTTCCACACTATTCTATTTACCTGTGTATTTCTTTTTCTGATAGTTGTTTTTGTTACTCTGATTGTACAGCATAACTAGAAATCAGAAGTGGGATAACTACTAGATTCTTCTTTTTGTTCAGGATGTTTTATGCTTCCACATGATATTTAGGATTGTTCTTTTTGTTTCTGTGCACAATGTTCTTAGAATTCTGGTCAGGATTGAACAGAACATATAGACTGCTTTTAGTTATGTAGCCATTTTAAGTACACTCATGCTTTCATCCTTGAGCATGTCTTTCTATCTTCTAAGATCTTCTCCCCTTTCCTTAAAAAAATAAATTAGGTTTCCATACTGCCCCTCAAATGTTCCTTAATTTTATATGTCTTTGTATGCTTTCATCCCCCTCTTCTTTCTCCATCCTCACTTGAATTGTCCATTTCAGTTACTTCCCATTAGAAGTTTGGACAGACTAGGAAAGGAAAATAGAATAGAGAGGTATGCATGGATGTATTTGTAGGCTATGATGTCAAGTAAAATAAGACAAATACTGCATTATCCCATTCTATGTTGAATGTAAATTTTTAAATAGTAGAAGTAGAGAATAAATGATGATTACAAGGGATAGAAATTTAGAAAATCTGAGGACCATGTCAATGGATACAAGATTATTTTTAAAAAGGAGTAATTACAAATTATTTATTGTTTGGACATATTATAGCTCATGATAGTACATAATTATATGCAAACAGGCACTGGAAATAAATTGAAAACCTTTTTTTTCAGATAAAATGACAAGTATTGTTTTAATTTTTATAACACAATGTGGCTGTTAAACTTTGTAAATACTCTAAAACACAATGGTTATATGTGATAAATATTTACTAGAATTATTTGAATTGTTTTAAAATTATGTTAAAAGATAGCACTGGAGGCTGCATTGAAGACACACTGAAGAACAAATAACAAAATGGGGATTAATGTACAGATAACAGTAGCCTATAGTATATAATCTAAATGCCATAACAGGCACAGCGGCATCATAGCCTGAAATCTGCAGCACAGTGAAGTTCATATTTCATCAAACATAAATTCTAATCATAGAATCCTATTCCTTAAATGTTGGTGGTTAGCATTCAGGCCATTTATACCAGCCTGCTCTTGGATACTGAGCAACAACAGCCGGACATGTCAGCAGCAACCATAAATGTACATCACGAAACCACTGCTGAGTCATACACTCTATGATCATGTGCTGTATCTCCTTGTATAAAGCAAATGCCTCCAGTACTTGCTCTCTTCCTTTGAGTCTCACTCAGAGGCCAGCTCTGCACCTTTACCTGTCCCCAGTAAACCTATCTGTTGAACATTGTTGCAAGATGTGACTTTGTGGCACCTTTTAACTCCAACCAGTGAAGGTCCCTTCAATCCTTAAGTGCATCTGTGATGCACTTCCTGGTATGCTTTTAGCCTCTACAGGTACTCTGGGGTCTGGCACAGACAATTGGGTGACTCTAATAGATAAATCTTCAATAATAAGATAAATTGGAGGATGGGATTGAAAATTTATGCTCAGTGTATCAATTGAGTTATAGTGTTATATCTATTGAGCAGCACTGAGAAAACCATCTCTTGCTCCAAAATGTAGATTAGCCTTTTGAATTTGTGTTTATGAGAAGAGTACTTGTTTGATCATATCCAGCAATTAAAGTATCTACATTTTCAAAAATTTAATCCTTCTTTTGTATGTCCTATTATGCTGCATAGTATCTCCAGAGGAACTTATTTTTAAAAAAAAATAATTATGGTTTTATCTCATGCTTTTTCAGTCCCAGTCCAGTTGGCCTTGGTGAGCTCCCTATAGATCAGGCCCACTGTCTCAGTGGGTGGGTGCACCCCTCGTGGTCCTGACTACCTTGCTCATGTTCTCCCTCCTTCTGCTCCTCATTTGGACCTTGGGAGCTCAGTCCGGTACTCCATTGTGGGTCTCTGTCTCTATCTCCATCCATCGCCAAATGAAGGTTCTATGGTGATATGCAAGATATTCATCAGTATGGCTATAGGATCGGGACATTTCAGGCTCTCTCTGCTCAGCTGCCCAAGGAAATAGCTGGGGACATCTCCATGGACACCTGGGAACAGCTCTAGTGTCAAGTCGCTTGCCAGGCTTAAAAAGGCTCCCTTAATTAAGATATATACTTCCCTGCTCCCATATCCATTCTTCCTCCATCCAAACCATCCCATTCACCCAAGCTCTCCCAATCCTCCCCTTCTCACTTTTCGCTCCCCATCTTCCTTTACCCCCATCCTACACCCACCCTCAAGTTCCAAATTTTTGCCCGGCAATCTTGTCTACTTCCAATATCCAGGATGATAACTATATGTTCTTCTTTGGGTTCACCTTCTTATTTAGTTTCTCTAGGATCACGAATTATAGGTTCAATGTCCTTTATTTATGGCTAGAAACCAATTATGAGTGAGTACATCCCATATTCATCTTTTTGGGTCTGGGTTACCTCTCTCAGGGTAGTGTTTTCTATTTCCATCAATTTGCATGCAAAATTCACGAAGTCATTGTTTTTTACCGCTGAGTAGTACTCTAATATGGATATAATCCACACTTTCTTCATCCATTCTTCCATTGAAAGGCATCTAGGTTGTTTACAGGTTCTGGCTATTACAAATAATGCTGCTATGAACATAGTTGAACAAATGCTTTTGTAATATGATAGAGCATCTCTTGGGTATATTCCCAAGAGTGGTATTGCTGGGTCCAGGGGTAGGTTGATCCCGAATTTCCTGAGAAAGCACCACACTGCTTTCCAAAGTGGTTGCCCAAATTTACATTCCCACCAGCAGTTGATGAGTGTATCCCTTACTCTCCAACCTCTCCAACAAAGGCTATCATTGGTGTTTTTGATTTTAGCCATTCTGACAGGTGTAAGATGGTATCTCAGAGTTGTTTTGATTTGCATTTCCCTGATTGCTAAGGAGGTTGAGCATGACCTTAAGTGTCATTTGGCCATTTGAACTTCTTCTGTTGAGAATT
Organism: Neodon shergylaensis; assembly: GCA_025134845.1. Lineage (NCBI taxonomy): Eukaryota > Metazoa > Chordata > Mammalia > Rodentia > Cricetidae > Neodon > Neodon shergylaensis. The sequence goes on along the minus strand of JABTXL010019748.1, from coordinate 840,292 downwards.
CTCTGTTCAGTTCAGTGCCCCATTTTTTAATTGGGTTAATTAACATTTTAAAGTCTAGTTTCTTGAGTTCTTTATATATTTTGGAGATCAGACCTTTGTCTGTTGCAGGGTTGGTGAAGATCTTCTCCCAGTCAGTGGGTTGCCCTTTTGTCTTAGTGACAGTGTCCTTTGCTTAACAGAAGCTTCTCAGTTTCAGTAGGTCCCATTTATTCAATGTTGCCTTTAATGTCTGTGCTACTGGGGTTATACATAGGAAGCAGTCTCCTGTGCCCATATGTTGTAGAGTACTTCCCACTTTCTCTTCTATCAGGTTCAGTGTGTTCAGATTGATATTGAGGTCTTTAATCCATTTGGACTTGAGTTTTGTGCATGGTGATAGAAATGGATCTATTTCCATTCTTCTACGGGTTGACATCCAGTTATGTCAGCACCATTTCTTGAAGATGCTTTCTTTCTTCCATTGTATACTTTTAGCTCCTTTATCAAAAATCAGGTGTTCATAGGTTTGTGGGTTAAAATCCGGGTCTTCTATTTGACTTCCATGTTTTTGTGCCAATACTAAGCTGTTTTCAATACTGTAGTTCTGTGAACATGGCGGACAATAAGGGCTGATGAAAAGCCAAGGACAATGGCACTGGGTTTTTATCCTACTGCATGCACTGGCTTTTTGGGAGCCTAGCTTGTTTGGATGTTCACCTTCCTAGACCTTGATGGAGGGGGGAGGACCTTGGACTTCCCACAGGGTAGGGAACCCTGACTGCTCTTTGGACTGGAGAGGGATGGGGAGAGGAGTGGGGGGAGGGGGAGAAAAATGGGAGGTGGGGAGGAGGCTGAAATTTTTAATAAAAAAATAAATATAAAAAAATGCTAGGTATTACCAAAAAATAGTTACGGATATTAATTAGAATATAACTGATGCATTGAGTAGCACATGTTAAAATAACAGTATTATTAATATTTGACACTGAAATAAATATTTGATGAAAGATAAACACATAAAAATTCTTCTTAGCAGCCCATGAAGCTTTAAAGTTAGCAACTCTAAGAATAATTTCTTACATAATAGCAATTGGTAAGCCCTAAATATTGTTAACTATTCTCTGTGGGCATATTTGATTTGCCCCAGTCTATTGTATTCATTTTCTTTCTTAGTTGTTGATATGCTTCTATTATCTTCCTTTCTGAAATATTATATTTTAAAAAGCACAATCAAATGTATTGCCAACTATATTCCATGCTTCCAATTCAGGGCATTATTTACTTATTCCTAAGCCTTTAACGTTAAATGCATATCATTTTTTATTTTTATCTTTAAGGAGAAAAAATTTATCGCTTTTATACAAATTGTTAAAAGGTTCATAATTCTGTTAAAAAGAATGTTATGGGTTATCATGTAACTCTTTGTTTATCAGCAAATATTTTTAGTTGTCTTTTTATGCTTTTGTAGTTCATTAAGTCAAGTACTTAGAAAAATAGTAATAGAATTAAGTACAAGATTTTCGTTTCTCATTAGTACTGTTTTTGCAATGGTTTTACTCACTAGTCAGTGCTATTCCATCCTCATAAATATTTTTTCTCCTTGTTAGACTAGCTTGTTTGAAGAGATACTTACTACTTAAGTGAGACCTTGTGTGTGTGCTTATATAATTCCTATGTGTATTTGTTATATTTATATGTACATGTATCATAGTCATTTTTAAACTTATCTTGGAAACTATGCTACTCTTACAGTAATGTTTTATATTTTTAAGTAAAATATACATTAATATGAAAATGTGAATTATTATTCTTACATTTATCAAACTTTTAAAAAACATTTAGTTGTTGCCATCTTTTATTCATATATCTACTTAAAAGCCATCAGCTGGAGTAGTGTATGTGCTAGTTTTGGAGTTCATTTATAACATCAGGCTGCATTTTGCTAAGAGGCATTATGCTGATTTGAATGTAAAATCCCTTCTGCACAATACAGCTTTCAAATCATTTAAATGCCACAGTGTTTGTGTCTTCCCTATAGCATGGCCACTTGGAGATTTTCCTCTTCTATTAAATGCCCTCACTGTTCTCCTGCTGATTTCTGCTCTTCTCTCTCTAGCTTATTTTACATCTTAATGGGATGCATCTGCATCTGTTATTGGACAGATTGCACAAGATGAACATAAGGCAGTATTTTCTAAGGTCAGCTAATTGTCCCATTTGGTTCATTCTGGTTGTAGATAATCCTTGCAATCCTTAAACTTCTGCTAATGACAAACATGTAGAAATATGTTGTTGTATTAGAAGATCATATTTTGTAATTGGAGATGAAGTCTAAATCTAATGCCTTCTCAGAATCAGTGTGACAGAGAATAAAGCAGCCAGAGAACAACTAGTGCAAAGTATATAGCAGTCAAACACCCATAAAACGAATGCAAAAGTTTAAAATTTCAAAATGTCTGTTATTTAGTATTCATACATATATGTAATGTATTTGGATACAATCTACATATATTTCTTTGCCTCCAATTCTTCCTGCAACCCACCCCCCCATAAACTCACTCCCATCCTCATGTATCACTCCCAATATCAGCTGAGTCCTTTTGTGATCTCACAACTTGAAAAACTGAAGTGACATAAGGTACATAGAGGAAGTATTTGAAGAACTATTGGTCTGTTAAACAAGATTCACCATGCATCTTTTGAACATACTTCAACAACTTCTACTCTGAACACTCTACCCAAGGGGCTGGGCTGCTCTTCCCTATATAATCCAACCATTTTGGTTGCCTGCCCTTTTGGTACATTTGCCCTCTTGATTGCTTCACCTGGTCCCCTTCTCTCCCTTCTCCCTTTCCATTCCCATCTCCACATTGCCCAGCTTGGTTTAGTCATGTCCATCTTGTACTCTCCCAGATGTCTCTGCCTCTGGCTGTGCTCTCCCTTTTATCTATAATAAAAATTCTCCTCTACCATACCTAGGAGAGGTCATGTCGTTTATATTTTTTTTTCATTCACTTTTCATGTGACATTAGACATGGAAAGTGACTGAAAAATATTAAATGTTTAGAAACTATGTTTTAATTTACTTATTTCATTAAACCTTCAAAAAATCTTTACTAGTATTGATGAGGAAAACAATTCTGAAAGTAATAGGTCTCTCAGATCATGTGCAAATGGACATGGAGCATTCCAATAGACCATGGATGGTCTGTGGATACCTGCTCAAAATGAAGCCAATAAAAATTCTAGCATTGAAGGTGGAGGGCTTAAGAGTTTCAATCACAATCAAAGGAACTTGGCAGTTGGTTGCTACTGAGAAAGGGAAGTACACTCTTTGTGGATGTGGCACTCATAGATCGTCCATGGGATGATATTGAATGAAAAATTTAAACCATTATAAACAATAATAATACCTATAATTAAATGACAATAGTATATAAAACATATAAAGTGAAAATAATATATGAATAGAAAAGTATGTGTTCTACACACACACACACATACACATATATATGGCATGTATATATACTGATATGTACATAACCCTGTACATACAACACACATATATAAGGCTCAGAGAAAATCATAGAAGTGACGATGAAAAGAAAGAACAAACTGGAGAATGGGGAGCAGTACTGTGAAAAAAATCAACCTGAGTGCCACATGTCTAAATGATTAACTTCCATACATACTAGAAGTTAAACATACAAAACAAAGTATTCAAAGCTAGGATCCACATATGCAAAAAAACATGAAATATTTGTTTTGATGTGTCTGTGTAACCTCAATTAGCATAATTTTCTTGCATCTACTTTTCTGCATTTTATGTCCCATTTTTCTTTAGACCTAATAGTCCCTTGTGTATATTTATCACATTTCTCTTATTCATTTAGCAATTGATGAATATTTAGGTTGATTCTATTATAAGAAAATAACTCTCCTTCACTCAGCAACCATTACCTGTCAATGTCTCTTCAATGAGTAGTGAGGACTCATGAGTGCCTCCTGAACCCATGCTGACATTTTGTCTATTTTGACATTTTCCAGGTCTTGTATAGATGCTGAGATCATACATATAACAACCATGTTGTGTTCAGAAGATTTTTTCATCCAATATAGTCCTGTTTGCTATAGAGATTTGCATTGGTATAGATCTTGGTTTATTGATACAAATTTAAGGTCAGTTCTGTTATATGTATATTTCTGCTCCTGATTAAGGTATTGTGTTTGTGCAGCTCATTTAAAAATATAATGTATAATGAAGAAATATAGCTTAATGGAGAGTCATCTATAATAGTCAAGCTTGTAATCATGTTAGTTAGATTTTCTAGATGTACAGAGATATATTTCATAGGGATAGGCATTCTTCAACCTTTCAGACTACAGAACATGGCATCTAAAATGTTTTAAGAATTTAGGACTTTTCATGACAGTGAGTCACAGATGCTCCTGGAAGCACTAAGCTACTTCAAGAAGAACATGGGCACCAAAGAGGCTTCTCACGGAGTTAGTTATCCATTTGGATAAAAAAACTGCTCTTGCCTGGACTGCTTCATGAACTGGACATGGAGGATCCACAGAGTAATTGCCTAAAGATGAGATGATCTTACGGTGTTCCTGCTTCATGAAAGAATGGGCTAGATATTATTCATGATACAGAAGACAGTGACTGGCAAACTGCCAATATAGGTGGAACTGTCTTTGAAATTTCCTGCTTCATGGAAAAGTTTTCCAGATACTATAGACCTGTAGGCTGAAGATGGATGCCCCAATGTTACAAAAGAACTTTCAGTGATGGTTCAGGCAGTAAGATGTCTCTGTCAATTCTAGAGTTTTGGAAGTTGCTTACAATGCACTTCTTGTTTACTTAGGTATATCCTTCTGGAGTCCTTGATGGAGATGAAGAATTTATAGTTATAATTTCCCTTAGTTGTCATAAAAGATAAAGTAGATATAAATATTGTAACTGTAATTCTTGCTTGATATTTGTTTTATTATATGTAATTCTACTATATTGAAGTTAAAATTCTCTTTATTATTTAAACAGAAAAGGGGAAGTGATGTGGGAGAAAGAAGGGTGAAGTCACAGAGAAGCCATGAAGCCCCAATGGAGACAGACAAATTAATATTGCATTAAATTAATATTGGGCTCCAATTTGTTGAAGAAGGTCACTTGTTTGTTACTGGGCTGCCTAGAAACCTAAAATAATCACACAGAATCCATATTAATTAAATTACTGCTTGGCCTATTAGCTCTAGCTTCTTATTGGCTAACGCTTGCATATTAATTTAACCCATTTCTATTAATCTGTGTATTGCCACATGGCTGTGGCTTACTGGCTAAAGTTCCATTGTCTGTCTCCAGAAGGGATACATGTTTTCTCTCTGACTCTGCCTTTTTCTCTGAGCATTCCATTTAATTTTCACTGCCTATCTAAGTTCTTTCATGCTATAGGTGCAGAGTAGTTTCTTTATTCATAAAGAATATTCATAAAGTAATCACAGCATACAAAGGGGACTCCCACATCACCTGTTTTATATGTTATAATTCATCTGTATCCTCTAATTGTATTTAGTAAGAATCTTTTTAGCATGTATGATTTGGAGTATTAAAAACAGTGCCCTGTGCATACCAGAAACACACTCTGCTGATTAGGTACTATAAATACTTACCCCAATCTTTAATAATTATTAAAATATAATCTGAAAATGTTTCAGTTGTTTGAATATATATAAGTAATTTGTTGTGCAATAGTCAAATTATTCTAAATCATTACATGTTTCTGAAATAATATATTCATTTCATAATAGGTGTCTTGTTAAATTTCTATATCTTTAATGTTTTTCCTTTTCTTTTAATTACACTGATTCTGACTGAATATCAAATATCTGTGCTTTAGCCAACAAGATGGCTCAGAAGCTAAGTGTTCTTATCTTAGGTCTTAATTTGATTCTCAATACTTACCTGGAAGAAAGGAAGAATTAACTCTTGAAAGTGCCCTGTGACACATAAACAATGTAACATGCTCACAATCCTCCAATAAAAAATCAAATATCCCAAATTATGAAAGTACCTTTCTTTCTGTAGTTTTAGTAATTTTGTTTTTAGAACTTGATTGTATTTATTATTACATATATAACCAATTCCCATACTTTCCAGGGAATGCTTTCTTTTTGGAGCTTAACTTTATGTCATACAGACATAGTAATCTTTATTAATGTCTTCCTTATGCATGAATATTCTAAATAACAAATTTTAACATTACTATTCTATCCTGGAATTTCTTCATTTCTTTAAAAGATAAATAATTATTGTAAAAATGTTAATAACTAAAGAAGTTAGAGAAAATAAAAATGGTGGCAACTACTGGCATCCCTGTAGAGTTCTGAGGAGTTTGAGAGTCCCATGAAGGCTCTGAGTGGTGAAGCTACAGGAGAAAAATGAGTCTGTAGGGCTTTCAGTAGCTCCAGAACAACTATGAACAAAATAAGGCAAGCCTTATGGATAGATACTTTTAAAATGTGGACTATGGAAATTGGAAGGAATGATGAAGGAACAGGGCAGTGTCAGGAGGCAGACTAGAGATGTGATGGCAGTGATAGGTGAGAGAGAAGCCTGCAGTGAACAAATGAACATGTTCTTGCAGAGTAGTGCCAATAGCGTGGTGTGCAGCAACCTGAAGCTTACACTCTGCCTCAACCCCCAAACATGCTGCCAAACTGCAGGATTCATCTGGTTCTAAGCACTGACTATAAAGGGCAAGGAAGGACTTTTGCTATGGTACTGATGACTGCAGAGTCACAGTTGAGAAAAAGAGAGAGAGGTTTCTGTGACAACTCCTCACTTCCCTACCCACCACTTTCCCACCTCCCAAAAAAGTAACAGCTTAGACATAAAGCCATAGGAAATGAATGACTTTTTAAAACTGTGATAAGGATACTGAAGTGTATCTCCTCGAAATTGATGGTTACTGGCAGAAGTGCAGGTGGGGAAGGACTCAGCTTTCTTTAAGGTGTTTACCACAGGGAGTTTGATCATGTTCCATTGAGTGCATGGACAACACAATTTGAACATGTTTTTTCTTTTTGTGAGGTAGTGATAGCATACTGGGGAAGACTGAGAAGAGTGTCTTGTGGCTCATGATGTGAAATTCTCAAATAATATATTATGAAAAGACAAAACAATTGAAGCATCTGATAACATTAGAGTTTTATTATGCCTTACTTTACTCAATTAGTTTTATAAATATTTAAATTAAAAATAAGTAAGAAATAATTGAGTAAAATAATTTACTAAATTACTCAAATATTTTTTTACTTATTTTTTCTTAATATTTCCATATCTTCTTTCAATTATCTTGTTTTAATTTGAACCAAATATTTTTAATCTTTATTTTTTTGTTTTCTGTATGATCATACCACTTTTTATAAGGTTAGGTTTTATTCAAGAAATTGTATGTGCCTAAAAGTGAATATTAATAATGAATTTTTGTGAAAAGTTGTGGACTTCTATAACTTTCTCTTAACAACACTTTTGAGATATAACACCAATTTAAACTACACAATTCAATAGCTTAATACAATCACATGGTTAAGTAACTATCATGAAACCTGCTATAGAATATTTCCCTGAAAATAAACTTTTTACCTTGTATATTTTTATAATTTTTTGATAATTGAATATGTGAGAACTGTATTTTCAAAATTTTACTCCTTTATTGCCTGTTTCCTATTTTCTATATCCCTCCCACTCTTCAAATTCACAGCTTCTGACCTTTAATGATAGTTGTTGCATATATACATATGGTCTTTTGCTTTTCTTTTACAAGACAGGATTTCTCTGTAACATTGGAGCCTGTCCTTGAACTAGCTCTTGTATACCAGGGTGGCCTCAAACTCACAGAGATCCTGCTGTTTCTGCCTCCCAAGTGTTGGATTAAAGGTGTGTGCCAACACTGCCTGGCTTACATATGTTTTTTTTTGTTGTTGTTGTTTTTTTTGGTTTTTGTTTTTTCGAGACAGGGTTTCTCTGTGGTTTTGGAGCCTGTCTTGGAACTAGCTCTGTAGACCAGGCTGGTCTCGAACTCACAGAGATCCGCCTGCCTCTGCCTCCCAAGTGCTGGGATTAAAGGCGTGTGCCACCATCACCCGGCCTACATATGTTTTTATAAATATAATATGCAAAGATCATTAAATATTAATGTGGAAGTCCTTCTGTATATGTGTTGCTTTTGTTGGTTAACGAATAAAGAAGCTGCTTTGTCCTGTGATAGCAGAGTAGAGCTAGGTGGAAAAACTGAACTGAATGCTGGGAGAAAGAAGGTGGAGTCAGGGAGAAGCCATGTAGCCGCCAGAGGAGAAAGATGCAAGCCACAAGCTGGGAACTTTGCTGGTAGGCCACAACCTCATGGTGATGCACGCATTAATGGAGATGAGTTAGTTTAGAGTATAAGAGTTAGCTAAAAGTATGTTTAAGCTATTTTCAAAACAGTACTGCAAATAATATACTTTCTGTGTGATTATTTAGGGTCTAAGCAGCTGCGAATGAATGACTGGTCTCCACCAACAAAGCATTGCTCATGTTTTTTGAGAAAACAAACAACTCATTTTAAAAATGGGCTATGTAATTTGAACATAGAATCAACAAATTAACAAATAATAAAGGTAAGTATTATCTCAAACAGTGCTCAACATCCTCAACAAATTGAATCACATAGCATGTAGTATTTGTGAATTTGGAACAGATGGATGGAATGTACTGGCAGAGAAGGATGTTAAAATAACAGACCATGGCCAGGCGGTGGTAGCACATTACTTTAATCCTAGCACTCAGGAAGCAGAGGTAAGTGGATCTCTGTAAATTTGAGGAGAGCCTGGTCTACAGGAGCTAGTTCCAGGACAGACTCCAAAGCTACAGAGAAACCTTGACTCAAAAAAAAAAAAATTGAGAGAGAGAGAGAAACAGCACAAGGAAGAATCTGCAATGACATTACAGTGAATAAATAGTACTATGAAAGTAATCAGAAGAGTCATTGTGCCAAAGATGAAATTATCAGTTATTTTACATATTATATACAATTGAACTCAGGGCATCAAAACTGTTTAGTTCTTAGCATTGCAAAAGAAGTACATCTCTAGTACTCTGTCCCTCTTTTCTATTGCAACACTAAGAACTGTACCTAAGACCTTTCAAATGCTAGGCAATGGTCTACATCTGATCCATATTCAGACCCAGATGTTGTAGCAGGAGCGGCTGGGCTGCGTCCCCGGCACCTGGACGCCCACATGGCTAGCTTATGCCCGAAATAATTACACAGAAACGGTATTCATTTAAATACTGCTTGGCCCATGAGTTCTAGCCTCTTATTGGCTAGCTCTCACATCTAGATTAACCCATTTCTAATATTCTGTGTAGCCCACGAGGTGGTTTACCAGAGAGGATCTTAACCTGCATCTGTCTGGAGTGGGAGAATCATGGCGACTCCCTGACTCAGCTTCTTTCTCCCAGAATTCTGTTCTGTTTTCTCCACCTACCTAATCAAATGGGCCAGGGCAGTTTCTTTATTAGTTAACCAATGAAAGCAACAGATAAGATACAAGACCCACCTCCATCATTTCCCCTTTTTCTGTTTAAACAAAAAAGAAAGGCTTTAACTTTAACATAGTAAAATTACATATAACAAAATAGTTATCAAGTAAGAATTACAGTTACAATATTTATATCTATTTTATCTCTTATCATAACTAAGGAAAACTATAATTATTTATTCTTCAACTCCATCAAAGACTCCAGAAGGATATAATAATACCTAAGTAAACAGGAAGTCCAAAACTCTAGAAATGACAGAGACATCTCGCTGCCTGGACAGTAACCCAAAGTTCCTCTGTACCGTTGGGGAATCCATCTTCGGCCTACAGGCCCATGGTATACAGAGACATTTCCATGAAGCAGGAAATTTTAAAGGCAGTTCAGTCACTTTCTGCTGTGTCCTGCAGAATGTCTTGCAGACTCTTTCATGAGTCAGAAACCCCGAAAGAACATCTCACCTTTAGGCAAGTTCAGCAGTCCTCTCTCTGTGGGTTCTCTGTGTCCAGTTTATGCAACAATCCAGGCAAGAGCAGTTCCTTGCCCAAATGGCTATCAAACTCCATAAGGATCCTCTTCGATGCCCATCTTCCTCTTGAAGTAGCTGGTGCGCCAGGAGCAGACGTGTCTCCTTGTCATGAAAAGCCGTAAGTTATTAAAATATTTAAATGCCATATTCTGCAGTCTTTGAAAGATATGAAGAATGCCTATCTAACTAAAATATATTTCTATATATCTAGAAAATCTAACTAACATGACTACAAGCTTGACTATTATTGATGATTATCCATTAACAACCTATATTTCTAATTATACATTACATTTTAAATGAACTACACAATTACAATATCTTAATCAAGATCAGAAATACATATACATATAACAAAATTGACCTAAAAATCCATACCAATGCAAATTATTCATATCTATATCATATCCCCCTTTAAATGTAAAAGAACATTTATAAACAATATTTGGGAATATGGGCACAGTTTTTTTTCTCTCCAAACTGCTTCCTGCTGAATGGGGGCACTGTTAATCATATCTTTCATGGGGTAACCTGTGTGCCAGGTTCATCTCAGTTGGCAGTTGAGTGAAGTAATTTTTTGAGGGTGTTCACAACAACCTTTCAGGAGGGCATGGTCTATCATACCAAATTGGAATAGAAGAAATCCATAGAGTCTCATCCTCTGTGAAAACAAAAGAAGACCCTCTCCAAAGCATCATATCCTTAGACCCAAATTTTGAAATCGTAATATCCTTATATCCATTCTGGTTTAGCTTGGCAGCCCATGTAACGAAGTGTCTCTCTGTACTTAGCTCCTTCACAGTCAAAAATTTTAAAGAAAACACAATGTACATAATCCAGACTCTCTGTGAATTTTCCATTTTTACGTGGCTTATTTTTCTTTATTTCTTTTAATCTATCACTATCTGTACTCTGTCTCTTTAAAGACTTTACCCTTTTTTATGGGCATTAACTTTATTCTCTATTTTTTTCTCTCTCTCAAGCCTACGTACACTCATCCAACATTGTGACCCATTTAGTGGTCTGTCTGAATCTGTTTTATTGTGAATCTGTAATTTTTTTACTATCCAGGAGCATTTCTTAAAACGTTAAGCACTTCTTAAAAACTTAAGTTGCACCATGTACAGGTAATACGGTATTGCCTGTGTCCTGCCGAGTCTAAAGTTTAACTGCGTGGTTATCACAGTAATTACGGTAGGTCCTGCTTGAGACCAGCTCAGTTCAGCATGGTGGAGCTGATCCACTCCTGCCTCAGAGCCATTTGGTGTTCCTGAGTCACACACAGTTCCAGGCACACAGCAGTCCATATTGCCATCAAGCAAGCCATAGCACTTTACTCCAAATACTCCATTCAAAAGTTCTGTCTCCCGCAGGAGCCTGACAGAGATCGTGGCGGCACAACCCAGAAAGCCGGCATTTTAAAACAGCCAGTTTTTTCCTGCTGCTGAGTCAGGACAATTTCTCTCTGCGGCACGCCACCCACAAACAGCAAAACGCTGTGTTAAACTCTCTTTTCCTTATTTTTAAGCCTTCTCAGGTTTTTAAGTGGATTTAGTCTATCACGTCTGGGCGCCACTCTGTTGTAGTAGGAGCCGCTGGGCTGCGTCCCTGGCACCTGGCCGCCCACATGGCTAGCTTATGCCCGAAATAATTACACATAAACTGTATTCATTTAAATACTGCTTGGCCCATTAGCTCTAGCCTCTTATTGGCTAGCTCTCACATCTAGATTAACCCATTTCTAATATTCTGTGTAGCGCACGAGGTGGCTTACCAGAGAGGATCTTAACCTGCATCTGTCTGGAGTGGGAGAATCATGGCGAATCCCTGACTCAGCTTCTTTCTCCCAGAATTCTGTTCTGTTTTCTCCGCCTACCTAATCAAATGGGCCTAGGCAGTTTCTTTATTAGTTAACCAATGAAAGCAACAGATAAGATACAAGACCCACCTCCATCACCCAGATATCACGATAGGATGAAAAAGATAATCCTGGTGATTTTAATAATTAATAAAGAAACAGTATGATCAGACTCATTGCTCATAGTTTTAATTATACTTTAAAATCTCTTTCCAATTTTAATTGTTGACATACTATATATAAATTCTTTAGTTAAACATGAATTTCAATGTCTGAGAGAAAAAAATCCTTATTAATATATAACACATAAATAGTACTACTATAATTCAGATATTATTCTAATCATCTTTAAACATACACTGCCTCATGTAAATACCATATCAATGCTGGGATCCTCTGTGTAACAGTCATAGGTGACTTGGAATTAGCTCTTATAGACCAGGCTGGCCTTGAACTCACAGAGATTTGCTTGCCTCTTTCACAAGTACTGGGACTAAATATGTGTGCCACCACTGCCTGAACTATACTCCATTTCTTAAAATACCAAATTTTATTTAAAACAAGTACCTTTTTTTATACTTCCTAGCTATATAATAGCAAGTTGTACAATAGAATAAAACAAATTCTGTTTTTTTATTCAAGTTTGGTGATTAAAAGAAAAAGCAAATTCAAAGATCAGTTGAAAAATGAACAATTTTTGTTCTACTGCCAAACAACAATAATCTTTGAAGTCTTCTGATCTTTTATCATCTAAATCAGCTAATTTAAAAAACAATGAAAAACATATTCATTATAACAAATAAAATGTCCACACAAAAGCTGCATCAAAAACCGAAGAAATCAATAATGTATCCTTTTTTTGTTTGTTTTTTTTTTTATTTTTTATTTTGGTTGTTTTTTTTCAAAGGGTAGTATTTGGTTTTACACTAGGTCCCTGGGTAGTCTAGAGTTCTTGGTTCCCCAAGCAATGACTGGTATGCACTCCCTCTTATAGAGTTGGTCTTCAATCAACTCACTCTTAGTTACTCACATAAACATTGTCCCACCATTGCCCTAGTTCATCTTACAGAATGCCATTGGTAAATTAAAGGGTTTGTAGCTGGATTGATGTCTTTGTTTCTTCTTTGATAGCATGTAGAGTACCTTCCTGCACAAAAGACACCAGGATATAGAGGTAAAAAGTCTCTATGTGTAGGCACCTGCATAGCTTCTCCCTTTCCCTGTTTTATGTAGATGTTGTCTTTAGCAATGGATCTTTGCATTCTGTATGGGGAGAATGACCTAGAGTGGAGGTAACAGCCTGGTTTGTTTGTGTGTTTCCCTGAAACTCATTTTTTAAAAATATTTTTTATTAAAAATTTCCGTCTGATCACCGCCTCCCCTTTTCCTACCTCTCCCCCCACCACCCTACTGTCTCAGTGGGTGGGAGTACCCCTCACGGTCCTGACTTCCTTGCTCATGTTCTCCCTCCTTCTGCTCCTCATTTGGACCTTGGAAGCTCAGTTTAGTGCTCCAATGTGGGTCGCTGTCTCTATCTCCATCTGTCGCCAAATGAAGGTTCTATGGTGATATGCAAGATATTCATCAGTATGGCTATAGGATTGGGACATTTCAGGCTCCCTCTGCTCAGCTGCCCAAGGAAATAGCTGGGGACATCTCCATGGACACCTGAGAACAGCTCTAGCGTCAAGTCTCTTGCCAACCTTAAAATGGTTCCCTTAATAAAGATATATACTTCCCTGCTCCCATATCCATCCTTCCTCCATCCAAACCATCCCATTCACCCAAGCTCTCCCAATCCTCCCCTTCTCACTTTTCTCTCCACATTTCCCCTTACCCCCATCCCACCCCACCCCAAGTTCTCAATTTTTGCCCGGAAAGCTTGTCTACTTCCAATATCCAGGAGGATAACTATATGTTCTTCTTTGGGTTCACCTTCTTATTTAACTTCCTAGGATCATGAATTATAGGCTCAATGTCCTTTATTTATGGCTAGAAACCAATTATGAGTGAGTACATCCCATATTCATCTTTTTGGATCTGGGTTACCTCACTCAGGATAGTGTTTTCTATTTCCATCAATTTGCATGCAAAATTCAAGATATCATTGTTTTTTACTGCTGAGTAGTTTTCTAATATGTATATATTCCACACTTTTATTATACATTCTTCCATTGAAGGGCATCTAGGTTGTTTCCAGGTTCTGGCTATTTCAAATAATGCTGCTATGAACATAGCTGAACAAATGCTTTTGTAGTATGATAGGGCATCTCTTGGGTATATTCCCAAGAGTAGTATTGCTAGGTCCTGGGGTAGGTTGATCCCAAATTTCCTGAGAAAGCACCACACTGCTTTCCAAAGTGGTTGCCCAAGTTTGAATTCCCACCAGCAGTTGATGAGTGTACCCCTTACTTCACATCCTCTCCAGCAAAGGCTGCCATGGGTGTTTTTGATTTTAGCCATTCTGACAGGTGTAAGATGGTATCTCAGAGTTGTTTTGATTTGCATTTCCCTGATCGCTAAGGAGGTTGAGCATGACCTTAAGTGTCATTTGGCCACTTGAACTTCTTCTGTTGAGAATTCTCTGTTCAGTTCAGTGGCTCATTTTTTAATTGGGATAATTAGCATTTCACAGTCTAGTTTCTTGAGTTCTTTATATATTTTGGAGATCAGACGGTTGTCTTTTGCGGGATTGGTGAAGATCTTCTCCCAGTCAGTGGGTTGCCTTTTTGTCTTAGTGACAGTGTCCTTTGTTTCACAGAAGCTTCTCAGTTTCAGTAGGTCCCATTTATTCAATGTTGCCCTTAATGTCTGTGCTGCTGGGGTTATACATAGGAAGCAATCTCCTGTGCCCATATGTTGTAGAGTACTTCCCACTTTCTCTTCTATCAGGTTCAGTGTGTTCAGATTGATATTGAGGTCTTTAATCCATTTGGACTTGAGTTTTGTGCATGGTAATAGATAAGATCTATTTTCATTCTTCTATAGGTTGACATCCAGTTATGTCAGCACCATTTCTTGAAGATGCTTTCTTTCTTCCTTTGTATACTTTTAGCTCCTTTATCGAAAATCAGGTGTTCATGATTGAGGGTTAAAATCCGGGTCTTCTATTCAATTCCATTGGTCGACTTCTCTGTTTTTATGCCAATACCAAGCTGTTTTCAATACTGTAGCTCTGTAATACAGTTTGAAGTCAGGGATGGTAATGCCTCCAGAAGTTCCTTTATTGTATAAGATTGTTTTGGCTATCCTGGGTTTTTTTGTTTTTCCATATAAAGCTGAGTATTATCCTCTCAAGATCTGTGAAGAATTTTGATAGAACCTTGATGGGGATTGCATTGAATCTATAAATGGCCTTTGATAGAATTGCCATTTTTCCTATGTTGATCCTCCCAATGCAAGAGCAAGGAAGATCCTTCCATTTTCTGGTGTCCTCTTCAATTTCTTTCTTCAAAGACTTAAAGGTCTTGTCAAATAGCTCTTTCACTGCCTTGGTTAGAGTTACCCCAAGATACTTTGTGCTATTTGTATCTATTGTGAAAGGTGATGCTTCTCTGATTTCCCTCTCTGCTTCCTTATCCTTTGTGTATAGGAGGGCAACTGATTTTTTGGAGTTAATCTTGTATCCTGCCACATTACTAAAGGTGTTTATCAGCTGTAGGAGTTCTTTCATGGAATTTTTGGGGTCACTTATGTACACTATCATATCATCTGCAAATAATGAAAGTTTAACTTCTTCCTGTCCAATTCGAATCCCCTAGATCTTCTTATGTTGTCTTATTGCTATTGCTAGAAGTTCAAGCACTATATTGAAGAGGTATGGAGAGAGTGGACAGCCTTGTCGTGTTCCTGATTTTAGTGGGATGGCTTTGATTTTCTCTCCATTTAATTTGGTGTTAGCTGTCTGCTCTCTGTAAATAGCTTTTATTATATGTAGGTATGACCCATGTATCCCTAATCTCTCCAAGACCTTTATCATAAAGAGATGTTGAATTTTGTCAAATGCTTTTTCAGCATCTAATGAAATGATCATATGGTTATTTTTTTCATTTTAATTATATGATGAATTACATTGATAGATTTTCGTATGTTGAACCAGCCCTGCATCTCTGGGATGAAGCCTACTTGATCATAATGGATAACTTTTCTAACATATTCTTGGATACAGTTTGCCAGTATTTTACTGAGAATTTTTACATCAATTTTCATGAATGAGATTGACCTGTAAATCTTACTTGGTTGAGTCTTTGTGTAGTTTGAGTATCAGGGTAACTGTAGCTTCATAAAAGGATTTCGCAATGACTCTTCTGTTTCTATATTGTAAAGTACATTAAGCAGTATAGGTACTGGCTCTTCTTGGAAGTTCTGGTAGAATCCTGCATTGAAACCATCTGGTCCTGGGCTTTTTTTGGAAGAGAGGTTTTTGATAACAGCTTTTAATTCTTAGCGACTAACAGGTCTATTTAGATTATTCACCTGGTCTTGGTTTAACTTTGGTATATGGTAGTTAGCTAAAAATAAATGTCCATTTCTTTTACATTTTCCAGTTTTGTGGCATACAGGTTTTTGTAGTAAGATCTAATGATTCTCTGAATTTCCTCTATATCTCTGGTTATGTCCCCCTTTTCATTTCTGATCTTATTAATTTGTGTGTTCTCTCTCTGTCATTTAATTAGTTTGGATAGGGGTTTGTCAATCTGGTTGATTTTCTCCAGGAACCAGCTTTTGGTTTCATTGATTCTTTAGATAGTTTTCTGTGTTTCTATTTTGATGATTTCAGCCCTCAGTTTGATTATTTCCAGTCTTCTACTCCTCCTGGGTGAGTCTGCTTCTTTTTTTTCTAGAGCTTTCAGGTGTGCTCTTAAGTCTCCAATGTGTGCTTTCTCCATTTTCTTTAAGTGGGCACTTAGTGCTATGAACTTTCCTCTTAGCACTGCTTTCATAATGTCCCATAGGTTTGAATATGTTGTATCTTTTTTCATTAAATTCAAAGAAGACTTTAATTTCTTTCTTAATTTCTTCCTTGACCCAGGTGTGGTTCAGTAGTTGACTGTTCAGTTTCCATGAGTTTGTAGGCTTTCTGGGGGTAGCATTGTTGTTGAATTCTAACCTTAATCCATGGTGATCCAATAAGACAAAGTGATTACTAATATTTTTTGTATCTGTGGAAGTTTGCTTTGTTACCAAGTATATGGTCAATTTTCGAGAAGGTTGCATGAGCTGCAGAGAAGAAGCAATATTCTTTCCTATTTGGGTGGAATGTTCTATAGATGTCTGTTAAGTCCATTTGATTCATTACCTCCATTAATTCTCTTATTTCTCTGTTAGGTTTCTGTCTGATTGACCTGTCCATTGGTGAGAGAGGAGTGTTGATGTCTCCTACTATTAATGTGTGTCGTTTGATGACTGCCTTGAGTTTTATTAATGTTTCTTTTACATAAGTGGTTGCTTTTATATTAGGGGATAGACATTCAGGATTGAGATTTCATCCTGATGAATTGTTCTTGTTATGAGTATAAAAGGTCCCTCTCCATCACTTTTGATTGATTTTAGTTTGAAGTCAACTTTGTTAGAAATTAGTATGGCCACATCTGCTTGTTTTTTAGGTCCATTTGCTTGATAAACCTTTTCCCAACCCTTTACTCTGAGTAAATGCCTGTCTTTGTGGTTGAGGTGTGTTTCTTGTAAACAACAGAATGATGGATCCTGTGTTTGTATCCAGTCTCTTAGCCTGTGCCTTTTTATGGGTGAATTGAGTCCAATGATATTAAGTGATATTAATGACCAGTGGTTGTTAACTCCGGTCTTTTTTTTTTTTGGCAGTAGAGTTTGTGTATTTCCCTTCTTCGAGTTGTGCTGGTGAAGGGTCACTAGACGTCTGAGTTATTGTGGGCACTGTTGGAGTTTTTGGTTTGTGATTTGCCTTCTATTACTTTCTGTAAGGCTGGATTTGTGGCTATGTATTGTTTAAATTTGTTTTTATGCTGGAAAATTTTGTTTTCTCCATTTATAGTGAACGAAAGCTTGGCTGGGTATAGTAGTCTGGGCTTGCATCCATGGTCTCTTTCTTTCTGCATTACCTCTATCCAGGACCTTCTGGCTTTCATGGTTTCCATAGAGAAGTCAGTTGTAAGTCTGATAGGTTTACCTTTCTAAGTTACTTGACCTTTTTCCTTTGCAGCTCTTAATATTCTTTCTTTATTCTGTATGTTTTGTGTTTTAATTATTATATGGCGAGGGGATTTTTTTTTTGATCCAGTCTATTTAGTGTTCTGTATGCTTTTTGAACCTTCATAGTAATATCTTTTCTCAGGTTGGGAAAGTTTTCTTCTATAATTTTATTAAATATATTTTCTGTACACTTGAGCTGTACTACTTCTCCTTCTTCTACCCCTATTATTCTTAGTTGGTCTTTTTGTTGTGTCCCAGATTTCCTGAATGTTTTGTGATGAGAATTTGTTGGATTTGCTGTTTCCTTTGATCAGTGGATTTATTTTCTCTATGGTATATTCAGTGTCTGAGATTCTTTCTTCTATCTCTTGTATTCTGTTGGTAATATTTGTCTGTGTAGTTCCTGTTCATTTACCCTTATTTTCCATATCTAGTCTTCCTTCAGTTTGTGTTTTCTTCATTACCTCCATTTCATTCTTCAAATCTTAAATTGTTTCCCTTACCTTTTTGATTGTTTTCTCCTGTTTCTCTTGCTTTTTCTTGGGTATCTTTGAGAGATTTATTCATTTCCTCTACCTTTTTGTTTGTCATCTCTTTTTATTTATGGCAGTTTTTCACCTCCTGTTTAAGGTCCTCTATTATTTTCATATAGTTCCGTTCAAAGTCGATTTCTTGATTTCTTCTGGAGTAGGGCGTTCAATTATTCTTGTTTCAGGATCCCTGGATTCTGGTGATGTCATGTTGCCTTTAAGGTTGTTGGAGGAATTCTTGCATTGGTGCCTGTCCATCTCTTCCTTCAAATGGAGCCAGGAGAGGCCTGGTGTCTTGGTCCAGTCTTTGCTGTGACTGACTCTCTGGGTGGATCTCCTCAGTGTAGGAGCTGGAACTGTTCCTGTCTGGATGGAACTCCTCCGCACTGAAACAGGGATGTCTGGTAGCCCAAGGACACCACAGACAAAAGGGCAAAGGTGGGGGGTCAAGGCGGGGCCAAGTAGAACAGAGGAGACCCTGCAGCACAAGCTTGCAGGGACCTTCAGGCCTGCTTTGAAGGCAGACACTCACCCTTCTGGGTGGGTATCCTTAGTGCAGGAGCAGGAAATTGTTCCTGACCCAAAGACCTTGCAGACAACAGGGCAAGCTGGGCGGGGGGCTGGGTCATGTGTAATAAAGCCACCCCTGCAGCAGGAGCTGAGGGAGGCGGGTTGTGCTCTCTTCCAGGACAGGCCACCCAGGGATAACACACACTCAACCATCCAGATGGAACTCTTCAGCACTGAAACAGCTAGCAATGTTTCTTTTACGTAAGTAGGTGCTTTTATATTAGGGGCATAGATATTCAGGACTGAGACTTCATCCTGATGAATTGTTCCTGTTATGACAATAAAGTGTCCATCTCCATCTCTTCTGATTGATTTTAGTTTGAAGTCCATTTTGTTAGAAATTAGTATGGCCACACCCACTTGTTTCTTAGGCCCATTTGCTTGAAAAACCTTTTCCTAACCCTTTACTCTGAGTAGATGTCTGTCTTTGTTGTTGAGGTGTGTTTCTTGAAAACAGCAGAATGTTGGATCCTGTTTCCATATCCAATCTCTTAGCCTGTGCCTTTTTATAGGTGAATTGATATTAAGTGGATATTAATGACCAGTGGTTGTTGACTCCAGTTATTATTATTTTTTTGGTAGTATAGTTTGTGTGTTTCCCTTCTTTGAGTTGTGCTGGTGGAGGGTTGTCAGATGTCTGAGTTCTTGTAGGCAGTGTTGGCAATGTTGGATTCCTTTGTGATTTTCCTTCTATTACTTTCTGTAAGGCTGGATTTGTGGCTATGTATTGTTTGAATTTGTTCTTATCCTGGAATATTTTGTGTTCTCCATTGATAGTGAATGATAGCTTGGCTGGGTATAGTAGTCTGGGCTTGCATCCATGGTCTTAGTTTTGCAGTACCTCTATCCAGGACCTTCTGGCTTTCATGGTTTCCATAGAGAAGACTGGTGTAAGTCTGATAGGGTTACCTTTATAAGTTATTTGACCTTTTTCCTTTGCAGCTCTTAATATTCTTTCTTTAATCTGTATGTTTTGTGTTTTGATTATTATATGGCAAGGAGATGTTGTTTTTTTTTTTTTTGATCCAGTCTATATGATGTTCTGTATGCTTCTTGAACCTTCATAGGAATATCTTTCTTTAGGTTGGGAAAGTTTTCTTCCATAATTTTTTTGAATATATTTTCTGGACCTTTGAGCTGTAATTCTCTTTCTTCTACCCCTATTATTCTTAGGTTTGGTCTTTTAATTGTGTCCCACGATTCCTGAATATTTTGTGATGAGAATTTGTTGGATTTACTGTTTTCTTTTGTCAGTTCGTTTATTTTCTCTATGGTGTCTTCAGCATCTGAGATTCTTTTTTCTATATCTTGTATTCTATTGGTTATGCTTGTTTCTGTAGTCTCTGTTCATTTACCTAGATTTTCCATATCTGGCCGGCTCTCAGTTTATGTTTTCTTCCTTACCTCCATTTCAGTTTTCAATTCTTGAACTGTTTCCATTACCTCTTTTATTGTGTTTTCTTAGTTTCCCAGGGTATCATTCACCGATTTACTCATTTCTTCAAACATTTTGTTTTACTTCTCATCCATTTCTATAAGGGAGTTTTTCACATCCTGTTTAAGGGACTCTATCACTTTCATATTGTCAATTTTTTCAACTTCTTTTGGATTAGGGTGTTCAAATCCGTCTGTTGTAAGATCACTGGGTTCTGGTGTTTTCATGTTGTTTTGCAGATTGATGGAGGAATTCTTGCCTTGGGACCTGCCCATCTCTTCCTTCAAATGCTATCTGATGGATCTTCTGGTACAGGATCAGGTTCCCTTGCTGGCCAGGAACCTTACTGACAAAAGGCCTATCTTGCTGTTGGCAGGCTATTGAAACAAAGGGACTCCTGCCTGCCCGGTTGCCCTCACCACCACATCCCAGAGCCAAACAGGCTGAGCTGGCAGATCTTATGGCCCCAGGAAGGGCAGAAGAACAGAGGGGGTTCCTGGGTGCAATCTGGGATGGGTTAGGGAGAAAGAGGGGAGCAGCCCCTGCAGAATGGTCAGGGAGTTAAGGGGGTCAGGGAATGTCTGTGCTCCGTTTCTGGGCTCCTGCTGCAGGTCAAGAACACACTCACCCCTCTGATGGGTCTTCTGGAACAGCAATGTATCCATTTTTTAAATTTCAGTTTAACATTTCACTGTTAATACCTCCTAAGGGATCTGGCAAATGTTTTATCCTTAGATTTATAATGTCAAATTTTGAACCACTTACTCCACCGATGTAGCCAGATGTTTAACTAACTACGTAGAATTACTGTGTTTGTTTTAAAGGATGTCTTGACTCAATTCATTGAAAAATTTCACCCAAATTATAGAAACGCATGCCTTAAATTTTATTCATTTATAAATAATACCATTCAAAATTTCTACTTCCTCCCCTTCTCCCATTTCCCTCCCGCTCCCCCACTCACCCACCCCTCTCTTCCTCCAGTCCTAAGAGAGGGCAGGGTACTCTGCCCTGTGGGATGTCCAAGGCCCTCCTCCCTCCATCCAGGCCTAGGAAGGTATATATCCAAATAGACTAGGATCCCAGAAAGCCAGTACATGCAGTAGAGACAAATCCCAGTGCCATTATCATTGGCTTCTCAGTCGTCCCCAATTGTCAGCCACATTCAGAGGGTCCAGTTTGATCACATGCTCATTCAGCCCAATTCCAGCTGGCTTTGGTGAGCTCCCATTAGATAAGGCACACTGTATCAGTGGGTGAACCAGCCCCTTGGCGTTCTGACATCCTTGCTCATATTTTCCCTCCTTTTGATCTTCAACTGGACTTTGGGAGCTCAGTCCAGCGCTCCGATGTGGGTCTCTGTCTCTATCTCTATTTGTCACTGGACAAAGGTTCTATGGTGATACTCAAGATAGTCATCATTCTGACTATGGGACAAGGCCAGTTCAGGCACCTTCTCCTCCACTGCCCAGGGTCCTAGCTGGAGACATCCCCGTGGACACCTGAGAACCCCACTAGAGTCAAGCCTCTTGCCAACCCCAAAATTGCTCCCTTAATTAAGATATATTCTTCCTTGATCCCATATTTGTCCTTTCTCCATCTCAACCATCCCATTCTCCCAAGCTCTCTCCAAACCTTCCCTTCTTCTTTCTCTCTCCCCCTCTCTTCTTCCCTTCACCTTACCCCACTCCTATATTCCCAACTTTTGCTTGAAAATCTTGTCTGCCTCCAACTTCCAGGAGGATCCATATATGTTTTTCTTTGGGTTTATCTTATTATTTAGCTTCTGTAGGATCTCAAACTGTAGGGGAAATGCCTTTGTTTATGGCTAGAATCCACTAATGAGTGAGTACATACCATATTCATTTTGGGGGGTTTGGGTTATCTCACTCAGGATAGTGTTTTCTATTTCCATCAATTTGCATGCAAAATTCAATATGTCATTGTTTTTTACCACTGAGTAGTACTCTCATGTGTATATATTCCACACTTTCTTCATCCATTCTTCCATTGAAGGACATCTAGGTTATTTCCAGATTCTGGCTATTACAAATAATGCTCCTATGAACATAATTGAACAAATGCTTTTGTTGTATGATTGGCATACCTCAAATTTTAATCCAAACTATACAGGAAATGGAGTCACATTTTAAATTAATTATTTTAAAAAAACAATTTTTTCACATTTTACATATCAATCCCAGTTCCCCCTTCTTCCTCTTTTCCTGCTCATTCTACCCCCCCCAGCCTCCCCATGCACTCCTCAGAGAGGGTAATGTTTTCCATGAGGAGTCAACAAAATTAGCACATCATTTTGAGGCAGGACCAAAATCCTCCCCACTATATCTAGGGTGAACAAGATATTCCTCCGAAGAGAATGGGCTCCAACAAGACAGTTTAAGCAAAAGGGATAAATCATGGTCCCACTGCCAGTGCTCCCAGAAACTGCCCTAGCTATACAACTGTCAGCCACTTCAAAGGTCCCATTTATTTATTCTAGCTTTCAGTGTCTGTGTTCTTTATTTATATTTAGAAAGTTGTCTCTTGTGTCCATGTGTTTAAGGCTATTTCAAATTTTCTCTTTTGTGTTGTTCAGTGAGACTGGAATTATACCAAAGTGTTTGATCCATTTTGTCATGAGTATTTTGTTTGGAGATAAATATGGATCTTTTTGCATTCTTCTACATCCTGAACTCCAGTTATGGTAACACCATTTGCTTAACGTGCTTTCTTCTTTCCATTGTATAATTTTGCTTCTTTATAAAAATCAGGTATTCATAGGTATTTGATTAATATCAGAGTCTTTGATTTGATTCTGTTGGTGCACCTGTTTGTTTCTATGCCAATACAAAGCTGCTTTAATTACTGTAGCTCTAAAATAGAGCTTGATGTTAGGGATGGAGATACGTTCAAAAGTTTCTTTTTTGGATGGGATTGTTTTGGCTATTCTGAGTTTTTTGCTTTTAATATAAAGTTAAATATTTCTGTTTTGAGGTCTGTGAAAATTGTGTTGGGATTTTGAAGAGGATTGCATTGAATCTGTAGATTGCCTTTGTTGGGAATCCATTAATATTATGTTGATCCTACATATCCAAGAGCATGAGAGACCTCTCCATTTTCTGATATCTTCTTCAATTTCTGTCTTCAAAGACTTAAAGTTCTTATTGTATAGGTCTTTCACTTCTTTGGCCAGTGTTGTCCCAATGTATTTTGTGTAATTTGTGGCTATTGTATATGATGATCTTTCTCTGATTTCTTTCTCAGATCATTTATCATTTGTATATTGAAGAGCTACTGATTATTTTGAGTTGATCTTGTAATCTGCCTTATTACTGAAGGTGTTTATTATGTGTAGGCATTCCCTGTTAGAATCTTTGTGGTCTCTTATGTATACTATCATATCATCTTAGAATTGCACATGTTTGACTTCTTTCTGTCCAATTTTTATCCACTTGATTTCCTTTTGTTGGTGTATTGCTGTAACTAAACCTTTGAGTACTGTTATAAATAGATAAAGAGAGAATGGACAGCCTTGTCTTGTTCCTGATTTTAGTGGAATCCCTTTGAGTTTTTCTCCATTTAATTTGATGCTGGCTGTTGGCTTGCTGTATATTGCTTTTATTATGCTTAGATACATTCCTTGTATCTCTGATTTCTCCAAGGCCTTTATCAAGAAGGAGTGTGCATTTTGTTGAATGTTTATTCAGCATCTAATGAGGTACTCATACGTTTTCTTTCTTTCAGTTTATATGGTGGATTACATTGATAGATTTTTTGTATGTTGAATAATTCTTGCATCTTGGATGAAGCCAACTTGACCTTAGTGAATGATTTTTTTGATGTGTTCTTGGATTCGGTTTGCCAGTATTTTCTTGAGTATTTTTGCATCTATGTTCGTAAGTGAGACTGGTCTGTAATTCTCTTATTTGGTTGAGTCTTTGTGTGGTTTTGGTATCAGGTTAACTATAGCCTCATTAAAGGAGTTTGGCAATGTTCTTTCTGTTTCTATTATGTGGAACACTTTGAGAAGTATAGGTATTAGCCTTCTTGGAAGTTCTGGTAGAATTCTGCACTGAAACCATTTTTTGTGGGCTATTTTTGGTTGGGAGTTTTGATGACAGCTACTACTTCCTTGCAGATTATAGGTCTATTTAAATTGGTCATCTATTCTTGATCTAATTTTGGTATATGGTAACCTTCCAGAAAATTGTCCATTGCTTTCACATTTTCCAATTTTGTTGAATACAGGTGTTCAAAGTATGACCCAATGATTCTGTGGATTTCCTCAGTTATGTCCCAATTTTCATTTCTGATTTTGTTAATTTGTATCTTCTCTCTCTCTGATTTTTGATTAGTTTGCATAACGGTTTGTCTATTTTGTTGATTTTCTCAAAGAACAAGCTCTGTTCTATCAATCTTTTTGTATTGTATTTGTTTATGCTTTATTGATTTCAGTCTTCAATTTGATTATTTCCTGCCATCTTCTCCTCCTGGGCAAGTCTGCTTCTTTGTGTTCTCCAATTTTTGTTTGTCTTTTTCTTCATTTCTTTAAGGGAGTTTTTCATTTCCTTTTTAAGTGTTTCTATTAATTTCATAAAGTTATATTTAAGAATGTCATTTTTTTCTGCTTCTGGATTAAGATGTTCAAGTCTTCCTGTTGTATGACCACTAGGTTCTGGTGTGTTACTTTTTCGGTTACTGAATGTATTCTTGCATTGTTGCCTATGCATCTCTTTGCCTCTTGGTTTAATCCTTGCAGCTGGTGTCTGTGTCTCAGGGATCCTCTCTTGAACCAATCATTGCGGTTTCTCTCTATGTCTTAGGGAGTCACTTTTGGTCTGTTCTGTGCAGTCACTGTCTGTGTCCCAGAGAGCCAGTGCAGTTGCAGGAACTGGGTGGCTTTGGGTACTTGTAGATTAAGTGCTTTAATCAATAGGGCATGTTGGTGAATTCTGCAGTCAAGACACTTGCCTGCTGATGAGCTAGTGAAGCTGAGGTGGGTTGGGAAAGGGCCCAGGTTTTTTCACTGTGGTCTAGGGCCTAGAGATTGTCATGTCCAGCAAGGGAGCTGGTCACTCAACTCTTTGTCATCTCTGCACAGTTGCAATATGTGCCTTAAAGAGCCACTGAGGTTGTGGTGGGTGGGGGAGGTTGGGCAGAGTAGGACTTTTAGATTACAGAATCTGATAAATAGGGGGCGTTGGAGAAGCCCACCTGCAGGATGCTTGCTTGTTGGTCACCTAGTAAAGCTCATGTAGGTGGGGGAGGGTCCTGGAGCTTTATTCTGGAGGCTTGAAAGTCAGAAGGCTCTGGACAGATGTTCTAAAAATCCCAAAAGACCACAGATATCAGTCCACACCATTTAGTTCTCAAATATATTTGGGGCGTGAGAGCAAATAAAGTCAACTACTTTAAGTTTTATTATTATTATTATTATATTTATATAATGTATTTGTGTGCATGCAGGAATGAGTGAGTGTGTGTTAATATATATGTAACAAATGGCAGTATGCACATGGAGGGAAGAATATATCTTGAGGCAGTCAGTTTTTTCCTTCTATAGCATGGGTTATAGGAATTGAACTCAGGTCCAAAGCTTGATCTACATATCTTTAACTGCTGAGGCATCTCATAGGTTCCATCACATAATGTTTTTCTAAGGATTCAACACATTGTTGTTAAGTATAATTATAATTACATACATTTGTTCTTAAATTTATTCCTTGAATAAAAATGAAATTTTGTCAAAAATCTTCTGAAACTCATTTTCCAACTTTCAGTAACCATTATTCTTTTCTCTAATTATGACTTTAACTATTTTAGGTTACACACACTATTGAGATTGCATATTTGCCTTTCTATGACTCACATTTTACTAAACATACTTAATAAACATATTTTTCAATTTTAATCACTTATTGCAACCATATATCATCTTTAAGGTTTAATATTCTTCTATTGTGTAAATGTGAAATTTTGTTTAACAATTTAATCATTGATGGATACTAAGGTTAACTCCATATCTTAGCTGTTGTTGATAATTTGAGGGCAGATGTCACTTCAGAATACTGATCTCATTTTCTTTTGCAATATACCAGGAAGTAGGAATGATGAATCATGGGATAGTTCTGGTTCATTTTTTGTTTTGTTTTGTTTTGTTTTATTTTTCTCATGAAACTCTCTTCTGATTTCCTTTAATAATGGCTGTGATAAGTTGCACTCATCTAAACAGGCTATATATGTTTCTTTTTTTATCCAATCTTGACTGAGAGTTATTCTTTGTGGCATTTTTAATAGCTATTCTAATAGGTTTGGCATGACATACCACTGCAATTTGAACAGCCTTATCTTAAAATTATAGATGTTATGTTAATAATTTTCATGTAACTGCTCTTTATATGCCTCCATTAAAAAATTCTTTTTAGAATTTTTACCTATTTCTGAATCTGTTAGTGAATTTTGTCACAATTGAGTTGTTTTAGATTCTTTACTATCCTGTGGATTAGAACTTCACTTACTGGCCTTTGTTTATTCAGGCATGAAGAAAGTCACTATTTGAATTTTATCATACTTGTCTAGTTTTATTTTCCTTTTTTGTGCCTTTTGTTTCCCTTCCAGATATGCATCACTGCTTATAACAGGATCATGACAAATTCTGCTAATAATTTTACATTTTAGTTTTTAGATTTCTTTTTGTTCCATTTTATTGATTTCATATAATATATTTTGTGTGATGGTTAGTTTATAAATATATATATATATTATATGTTTAAAAATAGTCCAATCAAATATATTCACAACACTCAATATGTTGTTCTTCAGCACTATAAATGAAAATTCCTGGATAGAACCTATGTCTGACTGTGAACCAAAACTCTTGATATGAAACTATGTCTTCAGAGACAGATAGACTTATGAGACTTTCAATACTGTGGAGGGATTGGAATATTTCAAGTTCAGAGGTTAAGTATCTTATTGTGAGCTTGTTCTAGACCTTTGAAACAGCCATTGCATAACTCTTCTGCGTCAGTGTCAGAATTAACATCTTGTAACTTAATAAACAGAAGCATGTTGGAATCTCATAACTTAGCAGAACACTACCTCCCACCAATCCAAAAGCTAAAATTGTCATCAGAAAGCATCTTGGGGCTATAGAAAAACTTCTCCCCATCTCTGTATCTTACTCTCTAGTGTACCCTAGAATGTATTTTAAACTTGATTTGTGACTTCTTTGTTCTGTAAAATTAGAAACTTCAGCAAACTGCTTGCACATTAAAATATGGAATTTGTGGTAGAATATGTCACTGACAATAGCTCCAAAATATCTTATTTCCATTAAGATGAGAGCTTTATTTGTATTTGTGTGTGTTTTGTGTGTCAACAACACTATGGATGCTAATAGTGGGATGGGAGTGTGAATAAAAATTTCTGGAACAAAACTATTTTTGCAAACACTGGTTGACTAGAATTACAGGGATTTGGAAAAGTTGGAATGTTGCAGGACCAGGGGCCAATTACATTATCTCATGTTATTTTTAAACTCTAAATAGCCATTCCTTGTCCACCTCCATGTAAGAACTTACATCCTATGACTAATAGATTAAAACTGTTAAGAACCTATTAACTTAGGAGACCACTAAAAATGTAACCAGAAACAAACTTTGGCCTACAAAAAAGTTTCACCAAAACTGTTGTATTTGCCTCTTGGATACACTCCCAATGTATCTTAAGCTCTTTCCTTGAATTATGACTTTATTTGTTATTTAAAACTATAAAACTTCATAAAGCTCCTTCTATGTTGAAATTTGGAATAACTTAGACCTGTGTTCCCAAAACATGGAAACTTAAAAAGGCTACAAAATAAATGGTCTTTTGTACCCTTTAAGATGAAAGCTTTGGTTTTTAATTCAATACTTCCATACTTATTTCTGCATGTCCTGAATTATAAAGTGATGCTTCCATCACTAAGGACTTTTAATCTAATTCTGTAATGCAATAAAATTAAATTGGCAATTTTCTGTTTAGTATGAAAAGTATCAGGATGCTTCTGGCTACCAATGCTCAGAGAACAACCTCCAACCCCCATACTTGTTTTTTTTCCTTATTTAATAACCTTATGTCTTTGAGAAGCATTTTTGCTTGCTTCACAACTAGAATAAGAACCTTACTGGAACTCTTTTATTTTGTACTAGCCCCTTGCTGTTGAATACAAAGGCCCTAGTAACTTCTAAAGAGTCATTGGGCACATCATTTCTTTAACTGTGTTAGAAGAACCTTACTTTTGAGAAATCTTTAATAAATAAATAATTTTAAAAAAGAAAAAAAAGTCTCTTGAGCTCTTTTGTTGCACTCTAACATTCTCCCTTCATTATCTAGTCTAACTTTTAGCAAGGCTGGATTTGCATCAGTATCCTGAAAGTCTTCAGAAAACAGTATATATTCTGCATGAACCTTCCAGCATGTCTATTTGATCTAATTATAAATTCACCCACAAATTTACAGCTGCCCCATATGTTTCCTCTTGTGAGTATTAATCTCCTATGCCTGTTCTTCAAGTTATACTTACAAATTCTACTGATTTATTTTATGAAAACAGGGTCTCACTATCTAGCTTTGGCTGTTTCAGAAGTCACTATGTAAACCAGATTGGTCTCAACTCATAGAGATTTGCCTTAATTTGTATCCTAAGAGTTGGGATTAAAGTTATACACTACCACAGCCAACTTTCAACTAAAATTGTAACTACGTAAGACACTCAAGGATTAGCATAAGATTATCGGTATTGAGATATATTTCATGGAAGATGGGAAGGATAAAAAATAAGGCTTGAGGTTTCATTCCATGGCAAATGGAAAGTATGAGTACAATCCAGTTGAAGCTTATGAAAAAAATCATTTTCAATAAATCTTTATACTGTTAATTATCTTTAGAGAAACATGATACCTTTGTTGTTATGATAGCTTTTATAAATATTACCAAGAACTAATTAATATCATAGGAAAATTTTATTATTTTAAACAGACTCTAGGAAATTTAAAAACTTTAAGTTTCATATGTAGCATATCTTTAAGTTTCATCTTTTACAAGTCACTTTGCAGTTTAGTAGGACCATCAGCAATGTGACTAAGTGTTCTGATTCTGATTTGATATTATTTTTTTCCATTTAAAAAAATTCAGTCATTTTACCTAAGGCCATATAAAATATTTTTTGTAAAAATAGCCTATTTTCTTTTCAAATACTACTTCCACCTCTTTCCTACTTATATATTTCATTATTCTTGGTTTGTTAATATGCTGAAGATCTGTTCACATTATTAAACTATAAGGTAAATATTTTGTTGCATGGATTTTCAAAGAAAGTTTTTTTGTTTGTTTTGGGGTTTTGGTGAGTTTTTTTAGATTTTTTTTCTTTTCTTTCTACATGAATTTAAGGAGGTACATAATGTGAGATTCCAGACACTACTGGACAGAAAAGCAAGACTTGCCAGTGACCTTGATTCTACAATATTCTTTGTACAAACAAGGTAAAGGGAGAGAAAAATATAGAAAGAATTGAATACATTTTCAATGTTAACCATGTAATTGAAGTTTAAGATATGAAGAACTATGAAAATATCATAAAATTATGTTTCACTGGTGGAAGGCAAGACAGGATGAAGAGAGATAGGAGTAACAGAGAATTCAATGGCAGAAGATGGATAAGATACTCAGTGGATCCAGTGGTAGAATGGACTCAATACTTTTCTTGTCTGAATTGATTCTTTGTACATAATTTATCTGTGAAATGGAAGGTTAAAATAGAAGTTTCTATATGCATATCATTTCCCTACTTAATTCTTCCCTTAAGATGACAAACTTCATTTGAGAAGATAGCTCTGCCTCAGTTACATGTCTTATTGTTCATGATATTATTTCTAACAGAGTTTTCTTACAATATTGTCCCATATATGCTACATACACAAATACAATACATTTTCTACTCCTTCAGCCAAATTTTGGGGCACCCCTGTATTCACATTTCAGATATGATTCATAAAGGAGGTTGCACCACCCCTATGATGTAGAAGAATAAGGTCACTTCTAGTTGTCTTCTGTGGATGACTTTCACTGACTTCATTTTGTAGCATATCAAGTTTCTGTTTGGGCAGCAACTGCTATGCATACAATTAATATTTTTCCTTGCTTCCTCAGGAATTCTGTCAATGTGGCAAACACTGTCCAACCAGAATAAAGATGGTTTGATTAACAAAGAATACACATTCCAATCTGAAGATAGAGGGTCATGGGTATACCAAAGAAATATCAGAACAAAGCAGAGCTGAAACACAGCAGGACAAAAGCATATTATTTGAGGTTCAGAATGAAATTATCTAGACTCTAACAGTTTTGGGAAAACTCTTATCTAAAATTCTGCTGTCTGTAGAATGTATAGCATTTATTTTGAAGTGGCTCCATTTTATACCTTCACCTTTTCTTTGGGGAATGGTCAAATTTCTGGTATCTCTAATATTCTAGGATTTTCATATTAACTTCAGCTGCACTTATCCAGATTCATTGAATAGCCTCTCTGGATCTCTTTGAACACAATTTAACATTAGCATATATTGCCTGACATCAGAATTATTCTGGGATTTTAAGTCTTCGTAATCCCTAGACTCTTGAATATTTAATGCCTATAAAACAAGTAAAACATGGACAACATTCTCAAGTTCAGCTGCCAGCTCAAGGTGTACCCTGCCATTCATATATCACAGTAGTACTGATGCTATTGTTCTAAAACTGGAGAGTTCATTCAATTGTAAGTTGTTTTGAGCAGAAAATCTCTTCAAGTAACATTATCTGTTTCTTCTATTCCCTTTCAAATTAATTAAAATTTCACAAATTTGAGCCTTCAGTGGGTGGAATTCTGCCTTCAGATATTTCTGGTTATTTCATGGTTATTTTTAATGACACTAATCCCCTTATTAATTAAAGATGTTTTGTCCACACCATTCATATCCCTGACTTTGAAGCTGCTCACACTCCCTTACCTGACAAGCCACATTTTCCATATCTTTCTGTTCTCTCTCTTTCATCCTGAATGAGTATCGTCACACCAGAGTTGAATGTATTTAAGTCTTCAAATTTCCTTTACCAAAGCAGTCAGCCTATTACTTAAGAATTCTATCTCATCAAACCTTTCAAGACATAAGGAAAATGAAGCCAGATTTTTTTCTTGCCAGAATATAACAACATGGATATTTTTATCACATTTTATGATAGAGTCATGTTTCCCTCTAAATTCTTATATTCGGGGCAACTTCTATTCAAATTTCTCTTGGAAAACCCAACGAGAAATATTTACTCTGCTTACATGGTAGCTTGAATCTTTAAATTCTTTTATATTTTTTCCCACAAATGAATTTCAAAGGTTTATTTAGTACTATATGATTAGGCTTATCATAGTAATGGCACGATTCAGGGTACCAATTTTATGTATTACTTATTTTATTACTGTGACCAAATATGTGACAAAGGCAAATTAATGGAATGTTTATGTTGGCTCAGAATTTGAGGTTACAGACCATTAAAATGACAGCAAAAGCTTGAAAAAATTAGTTACATTTCATCTATAGTCAGAAAGCAGAAAAAATAAATGCTAGGCACTCAGTTGATTTTCATATTTTTATACAGTCCTGTACCCAAGCCTATGTGAGGGTGCCAACACATTCAGAATAAATCTTATTTCCTCAGTTAAGCCATTTTGGAAACACCCTCATGGACACATGCATAATTGTATTTCCATCATGATACTAATTTCAGTCAAGTTCAAATAAAAATTAACTATCATAATTGTCATAAAAGAAGTAATGTTCAGATACTAAAATAATTTCAAAGATGAAAAGTATGGTTAAAGTTTAGTAAATACTTCAATTTGGTAATTTCTTGCATTTTTACGTTGAAAACAAGCTAGACAATAATTGACAAAACTTTTGAATGCTAGGTATTTCATTTACATTAATCATATTAAACTATCTATTTCAGAGAAAATTGGTTTAGAAAAGGGACTCAAATAATAAGGACTATAGTAAAATAACATTAAGGAGTAAAATATTCCATGTACTACAAGGAAAATCACTCAAATTTTATTAGTGAAGATGGATCCAATAAATTTTATTTTATTTATTTATTTTTTTTTTTGAGGGGGGGATTTTTCTAGACAGGGTTTCTCCGTAGCTTTTGGTTCCTGTCTTGGAACTAGCTCTTGAGGACCAGGCTGGCCTCGAACTCACAGAGATCCGCCTGCCTTTGCCTCCCGAGTGCTGGGATTAAAGGTGTGTGCCACCACCACCCGGCTATATACTGTAGCTCTGTAAGAAGTTTGAAGTCAGGGATGGTAATGCCTCCAAACGATCCTTTATTGTATAAGATTGTTTTGGCTATCCTGGGTTGTTTGTTTTTCCATATAAAGTTGATTATTGTCTTTTCCAGGTCTGTGAAGAATTTTGATGGGATTTTGATGGGGATTGCATTGAATCTATAGATTGCTTTTGGTAGAATTGCCATTTTTACTATGTTGATCCTCCCAATCCAAGAGCAAGGGAGATTCTTCCTTTTTCTGGTGTCCTCTTCAATTTCTTTCTTCAAAGACTTAAAGTTCTTGACAAATAGATATTTCACTTCTTTGGTCAGAGTTACCCCAAGATATTTTATGCTATTTGTGGCTATCATGAAAGGTGATGCTTCTCTGATTTCCCTCTCTGCTTCCATATCCTTAGTATATAAGAAGGCAACTGATTTTTTGGAGTTGATCTTGTATCCTGCCACATTACTAAAGGTATTAATCAGCTGTAGGAGTTCTTTGGTGGAGTTTTGGGGGTCGCTTATGTACACGATCATATCATCTGCAAATAACGAAAGTTTAACTTCTTCCTGTCCAATACAAATCCCCTTGATTCCCTTATGTTGTCTTACTGCTATTGCTAGAACTTCAAACACTATATTGAAGAGGTATGGAGAGAGTGGACAGCCTTGTCGTGTTCCTGATTTTAGTGGGATGGCTTTGAGTATTTCTCCGTTTAATTTAATGTTGGCTGTCGGCTTGTTGTAAATAGCTTTTATTATATTTAGGTATGATCCTTGTATCCCTAATCTCTCCAAGACCTTTATAATAAAGGGGTGTTGAATTTTGTCAAATGCTTTTTCAGCATCTAATGAAATGATCATATGGTTTTTTCTTTCAGTTTATTTATATGATGGAATACATTGATAGATATTCATATGTTGAACCAGCCCTGCATCTCTGGGATGAAGCCTACTTGATTATAATGGATAATTTTTCTAATGTGTTCTTGGATTCGGTTTGCCAGTATTTTATTGATAATTTTTGCGTCGATGTTCATGAATGAGATTGGCCTGTAATTCTCTTTCTTGGTTAAGTCTTTGTGAGGTTTTGGTTATTAGGGTGACTGTAGCTTCATAAAAAGGAACTTGGCAAGGATTCTTCTGTTTCTATATTGTGAAATACCTTAAGGAGTTTAGGTATTAGCTTTTCTTGGAAGTTCTGGTAGAATTCTTCATTGAAACCATCTGGTCCTGGGCTTTTTTTGGAAGGGAGGTTTTTGATAACAGATTCTAATTCTTTGCGACTAACAGGTCTATTTAGATTATTCACCTGGTCTTGGTTTAACTTTGGTATATAATACTTATCTAAAAAAATGTCCATTTCTTTTACATTTTCCAGTTTTGTGGCATACAGGCTTTTGTAGTAAGATCTAATGATTCTCTGAATTTCCTCTGTGTCTGTGGTTATGTCCCCCTTTTTATTTCTGACCTTTTTTATTTGTATGTTCTCTCTCTGTCATTTAATTAGTTTGGATGGGGGTTTGTCGATCTTGTTGATTTTCTCCAAGAACCAGCTTTTTGTTTTATTGATTCTTCGGATTGTTTTCTGTGTTTCTATTTTGTTGATTTCAGCCCTCAGTTTGATTATTTTCAGTCTTCTACTCCTCCTGGGTGCGTCTACTTCTTTTTTTTCTAGAGCTTTCAGGTGGGCTGTTAAGTCTCCAATGTATGCTTTCTCCATTTTCTTTAAGTTGGCTATGAATGTTCCTCTTAACACTGCTTTCATTGTGTCCCAAACGTTTGAGTATGTTGTCTCTTTATTTTCATTAAATTCAAGGAAGACTTTAATTTCTTTCTTAATTTCTTGCTTGACCCAGGTGTGGTTCAGTAGTTGACTGTTCAGTTTCCATGAGTTTGTAGGCTTTCTGGGGGTAGCATTGTTGTTGCCTTCTAACTTTAATCGGTGGTGATCTGATAAGACACAGGTGGACACTGATTTTTTTTTTGTATCTGTGGACGTTTTCTTTGTTTACGAGTATGTGGTCAATTTTCGAGAAGGTTCCATGAGCTGTAGAGAAGAAGGTATATTTTTTCCTATTTGGGTGGAGTGTTCTATAGATGTCTGTTAAGTCCATTTGCTTCATTACCTCCAATAAGTCTCTTAATTCTCTATTAGGTTTCTGTCTGATTGACTTGTCCATTGGTGAGAGAGGTGTGTTGAAATCTCCTACTACTAGTGTGTGTGGTTTGATGTCTGCCTTGAGTTCTAGTAATATTTCTTTTACATAACTGTGTGCTTTTATACTAAGGGCATAGACATTCAGGACTGAGACTTCATCCTGATAAATTGTTCCTGTTATGAGTATAAAACGTCCATCTCGATTTCTTCTGATTGACTTTAGTTTGAAGTCACTTTTGTTAGAAATTACTATGGCCACGCCTGCTTGTTTCTTAAGCCCATTTGCTTGAGAAACCTTTTCCCAACCCTTTACTCTGAGTAGATGCCTGTCTTTGTGGTTGAGATGTGTTTCTTGTAAATGGCAGAATGTTGGATCCTGTTTTCATGTCTAATCTCTTAGCCTGTACCTTTTTATAGGTGAATTGAGTCCATTAATATTAAGTGGATATTAATGACCAGTGGTTGTTTACTCCGGTTATTCTTATTGTTTTTGGTAGTAGAGTTTGTGTGTCTCCCTTTTTTGAGTTGTGCTGGTGAAGGGTCGCTAGATGCCTGAGTTATTGTAGGCAGTGTTGGCAATGTTGGATTCCTTGGGTTGTGATTTTCCTTCTGTTACTTTCTGTAAGGCTGGATTTGTGGCTACATATTGTTTGAATTTGTTCTTATCCTGGAATGATTTGTTTTCTCCATTGATAGTGAATGATAGCTTGGCTGGGTGTAGTAGTTTGGGCTTGCATCCATGGTCTCTTAGTTTCTGCAGTACCTCTATCCAGGACCTTCTGGCTTTCATGGTTTCCATAGAGAAGTCAGGTGTAAGTCTGATAAGTTTACCTTTATAAGTTACTTGACCCTTTTCCTTTGCAGCTCTTAATATTCTTTCTTTAATCTGTATGTTTTGTGTTTTGATTATTATATGGCGAGGGGATTTTTTTTTGATCCAGTCTATTTGGTGTTCTATATGCTTCTTGAATCTTCATAGGTATATCTTTATTTAGGTTGGGAAAGTTTTCTTCTATACTTTTATTAAATATATTTTCTGGGCCTTTGAGCTGTGACTCTTCTCCTTCTTCTATCACTATTATTCTTAGGTTTGATCTTTTTATTGTGTCCCATATTTCCTGAATGTTTTGTGATGAGAATTTGTTGGCTTTGCTGTTTTCTTTGATCAGTGCTTTTATTTTCTCTATGGTGTCCTCAGAATCTGAGATTATTTCTTCTATATCTTGTATTCTATTGATTATGCTTGTTTCTGTAGTCTCTGCTCGTTGACCTAGATTTTCCATATCCAGTGGTCCTCAGTTTGTGTTTTCTTCCTTGCTTCCATTTCAGTTTTCAATTCTTGAACTGTTTCCATTACCAGTTTGCTCATTTTTTCTTCATTTCCCAGGGTATCATATATGGATTTACTCATTTCTTCAAACTTTTTGTTATACTTCTAATCCATTTCTATAAGGGCATTTTTTACATGTTGTTTGAGGGACTCTATTGCTTTCATAAAGTCATTTTTTTCCCTTCTTCTGTGCTAGGGTGTTCAAGTCTTTCTGTTGTAAGATCATTGGGTTCTGGTATTTTCATGTTGTTTTTCAGATTATTGGGTGAATTCTTGCCTTGGTGCCTGCCCATCTCCTCCTACCGATGCTATTTAGTGGGTCTTCTAAAAAAGGATCAGATTTCCTTGCTGGCCACGGGCCCCGCTTACAAAATGCCCCTGATCCTTTTTCTGGCTCCTGCTGTGGGCCAACATCCCTCTCACCAGTCAGGTGAGAGGGTCTACAGGAACAGGACCAGGCTCCCTGTTCACCAGGGACCTCGCCAACAAAAGGCCTACCACTCTGCAGGCCAGCCACCAAAACAAAGACACTCCCACTGCCCTCTGCCCCGAGCACCCAACCCAGCGCCCAAACAGGCTGAACTGGGTGATCCCATGGCCCCACGGAAGGGAGGGCGAAGGAAGGAAGCCTCTAGGCACAAGCTGTGATGGGCCAGGAAGAGAGAGGTCACAGCATAAGAGGAGCAGGCCCAGCAGAGGGGAGCAGCCCCTGCAGGCTGACCGGGGAGTCAAGGGGCTCAGGGAATGCCCCCACTCCATTTCCTGGGTGCTGCCATGGGTCAAGAACACTCACCACTCAGGAGGGTCTTCAGGGACAGGACCAGGCTCCCCGTTTGCCAGGGACCTCGCCTACAAAAGGCCTACCACTCTGTAGGCCAGCCACCAAAACACCTACTTGAATTAGTTGTAGTGGGACGATCTGCTCTCAGTGTGGGCTTCACTGTTTCAAGCTTGGACCATCAAAAAATATAAGTTCGTGTCTGTGTCGCGTCCGCCACGTCTGCACTGCATTCACCGCGTCTGTGTATATATTGTTATATATTTATCATACTGCAATGTACATCTATCTCTGATCAAGATACTTATATATTGTTTACATTCTGAGGTCATTGTCTTCATTTATTGCACAATTGTTTATTGTATAATATTCTAATATGGAGTCTTAGTCTTTAAGTTATATAGGTATTAAGAATTATAGATCAATTGTCATCTATGTTTGTCATACTTATAGTTAGACTAATGAGGTTCTTTAGACACATAGAGATTATATTCTGCATAGATAGGTAATCTTCAACTGCTTCAAAGAGCTGTAGAATATGGCATTTAAATAACTTAGGGTTCATTGAAGTAAGACACAGTTGCTCCTGGCAGCACCAATCTATTCCCAAGAGAATGCTGAGAACCAAAAACACTCCACATGGAGCTTGTTTTCTTCTTGGCAAAACTGGCCTTTGGGCATAGAAATGCCCATGCCTCAACCACTGACAACATACATGATATTTGGAAATAGATAAGCAGGACTGTCAAATCTTGCCAAGAGAGGGTAAGACAGTTTTGAAAATTTTCCTGCCTTTAAAAATGGTCTGTTAGTTATTCTAGGCCTTAGCCAAATTTGGTTGCTTCAATGTTGCAAACGAGTCTTTGGGTGATTTTCCAGGTAGCCAGTTATCTCTGTCCTTTGTTGCACATTATTGAAAGTTGCTTGATTACACTTCCTGCTTACTCAAGTAATATTATTTCCCTTCTTGGATCTTCTATGGGATTGAAGACTAGATGGTTGTAGTTACTTGGCCAAGTTATTTATTATACAAGACTTAAACTAGTTAAGATAGGATAATTATTGAATATATTTGTTTTTATTGTAAATAATTTTGTAGTAGGCTTAGAAATCTCTTATTTAAACAAAAGTGGGAGGTGATGTAGGAAGTCTTACAGCCAGTGGTTTCCCACCCACTGGGGTGTGGCCTCTTATACTATATATGCTGATGTAGAGCTCACGACTGTCCTCTTTTCCAGCCTCTCTTTCTGGTTGCTAGATTCGGTTTCTGTTCTCCCTTCAAGCAGAGGATTCTGATTTGTGAGTTTACCCCTAAATAAATAACCATCTATTTCTCAGTTCTGAGCTAGTGTGGGATTTCTTTTAAGCATCCTTCTACAATGTATGCTCAAGCCATATCCTGTAAGTCAGACCACTTCCTGTTGCCTGAATGTTTTAGAATTCTCAGCTACTTCTCCAGCACAATTTCTGCCTGCATACCACCATTAAGATAATGGACTAAACCTCTGAAACTGTAAGCCAGCCCAAATTATATGTTTCCCATTGTAAGAGTTACTGCTGTCACAGTGTCTCCTCATAGCAATAGAAACCCTAAGAAAACAATGAATGTAATAGCATAGACATTATAAATTCTAAAAGTAATCAAAAATTAAAAGAGTAATTAGGCACCATTGTTTATATTCTAGATAATATTATTTATAATTTTTCTATTAATAGCTTTTCTAGGATAATGTATTATATGGGTTCTGATCTCACAATTTGATGATATGCATGATAAGTCAAAGAAAGTAAAAGATTCAGCTGGTTAAGGAAGTAGATCACTGGGGGCTTATTTTTGAAGAAGATATTTTGTCCTGGCTGATTCTCCTTTATACTTCCTGGGTTTTATATAGTGAACAACTTCCATCCCTCATATCATTCTACCATGAATTTTCTGCCTTTTCACAGACTGACAAACAATGTAGACAGCTGACTAAAACTACTGAAACCATACGTGAAAATACATTTTCTTTGCTTTCTTATTGCATTTTATCATGTGCTTCCAAATAGCAACATAATTTTATGAAAATCATATATAAACATATACATACATACGTATTCATAAATAATTTTCTCTGTTGACATATTCTGTGTCATTTAGTTTTTTAATATAATTTTCATCCTTGTAAAATGCACTTTCATATGTTAGTTGGAAATGAGCAGAAGTATACTCATAAGTACACAAAATATTATATAGAGAGACCTAATTGTTTTAAAGTATATACGTATATAAACCATTATTATCTATATAAAATAATAGTATAAATATAATTAAAAGTAATTTCAAGATAATACATAGAAAATTTTAACAAAACAAAGTTTAATCATCATGTCAGAATACATGGAAGAGGAAATTACATGAGACATTATAGAGTATGTTATACAATTGAACTTCACAATTCACAAAAAAAAAAAAACAAGAAAAGTAATTCTTTCTGTTCTACATAACACATAACATGATGGTAAAAAATAGACTATATAAATTTAAAAAGATTGAAATTTGTAGAATCAAATTTAATAGTTGGTTTTTATTTAGATTTTAAAGCTCAGAACAAATTGTATGTATACAATAATGCTAATATCTTGAAGATCTAAATTATTAAATTAATAAAATAAATATAAATGTAAATTTGTGTATTTGAGTGGACATATAATAATATATTCCAAAACTGAAGAACATATTTGTAGAAACTGCCATCTGTTAGTCATTTGTTACACACACAAAAAAATGTTATTATGGTAGATTTTATTAGATTTACCTCTCTTACCAAGTATGCTGAATCCTAAACTACACAACAATACCCTCAGGGCATTTGTTCATGTATTAAATTTCAATATGTGTTTATGAGGCTACATAAAATTCTTAAGCATCAATGAAAAATATATCTGATTCCGATAGTACATAACTAAACTATATTATAAAATCTGAAGACTAAACTCTTCTTTTTCTTTAAATAAAGAAAATAGCTCCTTCTTCTACAGACCTAATCCCCTGCTTCATGTCATCTTTGTATCAAAAAAACCTGCTACACTCTCCCTATTCTCTCTGACCCCATCCCCAAGAGATCACAAAGTTCTATTTGAACCTACTTTCTCCAAACTCATTCCAGTATCCCAACCTCCAACACCAGTGGCATTAACTCAGAACATACCACCTGAGCAGGGTCATGGCAAAGGGAAAGACAGAGGAATCACACTTTCCAAAAATCCAGAATGGGAACAGAAACTAAGAAATGCAATAGCCAACTAAATAAGACAAATCTAGAAATTAACGTATAGTAAACCCAGTCCCAGATACCTACATCCCAACACAAAAATAGAGTCAACAACAACAAGGACAGTATGCTTCCACTAGAGCTCAGCAGGCCCTGGGAATTTAACACAGTAGAAGCAAACAAAATGTCTTTAAAATGCCTTTAAGAAGATGATAGTTGTCATTAAAGAGGAAATTAATAAATGCTATAAAGAAATCCAGGAAAGCCAGGCAATGATGGCACATAACTTTGATCCCAGCACTCTGGAGGCAGAAACAATCTGATCTTTGTGAGTTTGAGGTCAGGGTGGTCTACAGAGTGGGTTCCAAGACAGTCAGGGACACACAGAGAAACCTTGGCTCAAAAAAAGAAAAGAAAATCAAGAAAAATAAACAAAAAGTATAAGAAAATGAATAAAATTGTTCAAGATGAAATAGAATAAATAAGAGAAACCCAATTGAGGGAATTCTGTAAATGAAAAATCTAGATAAGCAATCAGGAGCTAAAGAACTTCAACAAAATGAGAGAGATGGAAAAACAATCTCAATCATTGAAAATATGATTGAGGAAGCAGATACATTGAGCAAAAACAAATGTTTACCTCAAAATATTTCTAATGTAGACATCAAGGAAGCATGGGATACTGGATAGTATGAAAAGATCAAACTAAGAATAAAAGGAATCAAAGAATGAAAAGAAACCCACTTCAAATTTCCAGAAAATGATTCCAATGAAATCATTGAAGAAAAAGAATTCTAATCGAAAAAAAGGTGATACCTATAAAGTAACAAGAACCCTAAAATAGTAGACCAGATAAGAAAGTCCCCTTGGCATGTAATCATCAACTCATTAAATGTACAGACCAAAGAAAAAATATTAAAAGTGGTTGTGAAGAAAAAAACATATAACATATAATGGCAAATCTATTAGAATTATACCTCATTTATGAATGGAGACTCTAACAGACAGAAGGACATGGACAGATGTGTTGCAGATTCTAAGAGATTGCAGATGCTAGTCCATACTATTATACTTAGCCATAGTTTCAATCACCATTGATGGAGAAAATAAGATATTCCATGATAAAACCAAATTTAAACATTATCTATCTACAAATAAAACTTTTCAGAAAGTGTAAGAAAAAACCTCCAACCTAAGAACAGTAACTACACCCATGAATATAACTACACACCAGAAATAATCATGAACTAAAAATATCAAAAGAAAGAAAACACATTCACAGAGACATTCATACACACAGCACTACCAATGACAATAAAATAACAGGAATCAATAACCATTAGTCAAAGGCGGAGCCAACATGGCGGCGCCCACCTGTTCGTCCGTGGAGACAACTTGTAGTCTAGATTCAACATAGTCTGAATTTCAACAAAGTTGAAAATAGAAAGACAACAGGCTGAGCGGAGCGGAGGCCCAGGCGGCAGACAGCAGGGACCGGAGCACAACACCGAGAGCAGATCGCCCCACTACAATTAAAGCAAAGAGTTAGGCCTTTGGTTGACGAGATCCCTAGCAAGGAAGGAGCTGGGTCCTGTTCCTGAAGACCCTTCCAAGGGGCGAGAGGGAACTTGGC
>JABTXL010019748.1:784311-797736 GCA_025134845.1 Neodon shergylaensis | reverse complement strand
AGTCACAGCTCAAAGGCCCAGAAAATATCTTTAACAAAATTATGGAATAAAACTTTCCCAACATAAAGAAAGATATTCCTTTGAATATTCAAGAAGCATACAGAACACCAAACAGACTGGACCAAAGAAAAACATCCCCTCACCATACAATAATCAAAACACAGAATATACAGGTTAAAGAAAGAATATTAAGAGCTGCAAAGGAAAAAGGCCAGGTAAATTATAAAGGTAAACCAATCAGACTTACACCTGACTTCTCTATGGAAACCATGAAAGCCAGAAGGTCCTGGATAGAGGTACTGCAGAAGCTAAGAGACCATGGATGCAAACCCAAACTACTACACCCAGCCAAGCTATCGTTCACTATCAATGGAGAAAACAAGACATTCCAGGATAAGAACAAATTTAAACAATACATAGCCACAAATCCAGCCCTACAGGAGGTAATAGAAGGAAAATCGCAACCCAAGGAATCCAACATTGCCAACACTGCCTACAACAACTCAGGCATCTAGCAACCCTTCACCAGCACAACTCAAAGAAGGGAGACACACAAACTCTAATACCAAAAACAATAAGAATAACCGGAGTAAACAACCACTGGTCATTAATATCACTTAATATTAATGGGCTCAATTCACCTATAAAAAGGCACAGACTAAGAGATTGGATACGAAAACAGGATCCAACATTCTTCTGTTTGCAAGAAACACATCTCAACCACAAAGACAGGCATCTACTCAGAATAAAGGGTTGGGAAAAGGTCTTTCAAGCAAATGGTCCTAAGAAAAAAGCAGGTGTGGCCATATTAATTTCTAACAAAACTGACTTCAAACTAAAATCAAACAGAAGAGATCGAGATGGACACTTTATACTTATAACAGGAACAATTCATCAGGATGACGTATCAATCCTGAATATCTATGCCCCCAATATAAAAGCACCCACTTATGTAAAAGAAATATTAATAGAACTGAAGGCAGACATTAAACCACACACACTAGTAGTAGGAGACTTCAATAAAACTCTCTCCAATGGACAGGTCAATCAGACAGAAACCTAATAGAGAATTAAGAGAATTATTGGAGGTAATGAAGCAATTGGACTTAACAGACATCTATAGATCATTCCACCCAAATAGGAAAGAATATACCTTCTTCTCTGCAGCTCATGGAACCTTCTCGAAAATTGACCACATACTCGGAAACAAAGGAAACCTCCACAGATACAAAAAAATATCAGTGTCCACCTGTGTCTTATCAGATCACGACTGATTAAACTTAGAATGCAACAACACTACCCCCAGAAAGCCGACAAACTCATGGAAACTGAACAGTTAACTACTGAACCACACCTGGATCAAGGAAGAAATTAAGAAAGAAATTAAAGTCTTCCTTGAATTTAATGAAAATAAAGAGACAACATACTCAAACCTATGGGACATGATGAAAGCAGTGCTAAGAAGAAAGTTCATAGCACTAAGTGTACACTTGAAGAAAACGGAGAAAGCATACATCGGGGACTTAACAGCACACCTGAAAGCTTTAGAAAAAAAAGAAGCAGATGTGCCCAGGAGGAGTAGAAGACTGGACATAATCAAACTGAGGGCTGAAATCAACAAAATAGAAACACAGAAAACAGTCCAAAAAATCAATGAAACAAAAAGTTGGTTCTTGGAGAAAATCAACAAGATCGACAAACCCCTATCCAAACTAATTAAACAACAGAGAGAGAACACGCAAATAAATAAGATCAGAAATGAAAAGGGGGACATAACCACAGACACAGAGGAAATTCAGAGAATCATTAGATCTTACTACAAAAGCCTGTATGACACAAAACTGGAAAATACAAAACAAATGGACATTTTTTTAGATAAGTACCAAATACCAAAGCTAAACCAAGACCAGGTGAACAATCTAAACAGACTGGTTAGTCGCGAAGAACTAGAAGCTGTTATCAAAAATCTCCCCTCCAAAAAAAGCCCAGGACCAGATGGCTTCAATGCAGAGTTCTACCAGAACTTCCAAGAAGAGCTAATACCCATACTCCTTAATGTATTTCACAATATAGAAACAGAAAAGTCGTTGCCAAATTCCTTTTATGAAGCTACAGTTACCCTGATACCAAAACCACATAAAGACCCAACCAAGAAAGAGAATTACAGGCCTATCTCACTCATGAATATTGACGCAAAAATTCTGGCAAACCGAATTCAAGAACACATTAAAAATATTATCCATTATGATCAAGTAGGCTTCATCCCAGAGATGCAGGGCTGGTTCAACATACACAAATCTATCAATGTAATCCACCATATAAATAAACTGAAAGAAAAAAAACCATATGATCATTTCATTAGATGCTGAAAAAGCATTCGATAAAATTCAACACCCCTTTATGATAAAGGTATTGGAGAGACTAGGGATACAAGGGTCATACCTAAATATAATAAAAGATATTTACAGCAAGCCGACAGATAACATTAACTTAAACGGAGAACAACTCAAAGCC
The DNA here is from genome assembly GCA_025134845.1 of Neodon shergylaensis. Lineage (NCBI taxonomy): Eukaryota > Metazoa > Chordata > Mammalia > Rodentia > Cricetidae > Neodon > Neodon shergylaensis. The sequence goes on along the minus strand of JABTXL010019748.1, from coordinate 795,222 downwards.
ATCCCACTAAAATCAGGAACACGACAAGGATGACCACTCTCTCCATACCTCTTCAATATAGTGCTTGAATTTCTAGCAATAGCAATAAGACAACATAAGGGGATCAAGGGGATCCGTATTGGAAAGGAAGAAGTTAAGCTGTCGTTATTTGCAGATGATATGATAGTATACATAAGCAACCCCAAAAACTCTACCAAAGAACTCCTACAGCTGATAAATACATTTAGTAATGTGACAGGATACAAGATTAACTCCAAAAAATCAGTTGCCTTCCTATACACTAAGGATAAAGAAACCGAGAGGGAAATCAGAGAAGCATCACCTTTCACGATAGCCACAAAGAGCATAAAATATCTTGGGGTAAACCTGACCAAGGAAGTGAAAGATCTATTTAACAAGAACTTTAAGTCTTTGAAGAAAGAAATAGAAGAGGACACCAGAAAATGGAAGGACCTCCCTTGCTCTTGGATTGGGAGGATCAACATAGTAAAAATGGCAATTCTACCAAAAGCAATCTATAGATTCAATGCAATCCCCATCAAAATTCTTCACAGATCTGGAGAAGACAATAATAACTTTATATGGAAAAACAAAAAACCCAGGATAGCCAAAACAATCTTATACAATAAAGGAACGTCTGGAGGCATTACCATCCCTGACTTCAAACTGTATTACAGAGCTACAGTATTGAAAACAGCTTGGTATTGGCATAAAAACAGAGAAGTCGACCAGTGGAATCGAATAGAAGACCCTGACGTTAACCCACAAACCTATGAGCACCTGATTTTCGATAAAGGAGCTAAAAGTATACAATGGAAAAAAGAGAGCATCTTCAACAAATTGTGCTGGCAAAACTGGATGTCAATCTGTAGAAGAATGAAAATAGATCCATATATATCACCATGCACAAACTCAAGTCCAAGTGGATTAAAGACCTCAATATCAGTCCGAACACACTGAACCTGATAGAAGAGAAAGTGGGAAGTACTCTACAACACGTGGGCACAGGAGACCACTTCCTACGTATAACCCCAGCAGCACAGACAGTAAGTGCCTCATTGAATAAATGGGACCTCCTGAGACTGAGAAGCTTCTGTAAAGCAAAGGACACTGTCGCTAAGACAGAAAGGCAACCCACTGACTGGGAGAAAATCATCACCAACCCCGCAACTGACAAAGGTCTGATCTCCAAAATATATAAAGAACTCAAGAAACTAGACTGTAAAAGGCTAATCAACCCAATCAGAAAATGGGGCACTGAGCTGAACAGAGATCTCTCAACAGAAGAAATTCAAATGGCCAAAAGACACCTAAGGTCATGCTCAACTTCCTTGGCGATCAGGGAAATGCAAATCAAGACAACTTTAAGATATCATCTTACACCTGTCAGAATGGCTAAAATCAAAAACACCAATGATAGCCTTTGCTGGAGAGGTTGTGGAGAAAGGGGTACACTCATCCATTGCTGGTGGGAATGCAAACTTGTGCAACCACTCTGGAAAGCAGTGTGGAGGTTTCTCAGGAAATTCGGGATCAACCTACCCCTGGACCCAGCAATACCACTCTTGGGAATATACCCAAGAGAGGCCTTATCATACAACAAAAGTATATGCTCTACTATGTTCATAGCAGCATTGTTTGTAATAGCCAGAACCTGGAAACAACCTAGATGCCCTTCAATGGAAGAATGGATGAAGAAAGTATGGAATATATACATATTAGAGTATTACTCAGCAGTAAAAAACAAGGACTTCTTGAAGTTTGCAGGCAAATGGATGGAAATAGAAAACACTATCCTGAGTGAGGTAAGCCAGACCCAAAAAGAGGAACATGGGATGTACTCACTCATATTTGGTTTCTAGCCATAAATAAAGGACATTGAGCCTATAACTCAGGTTCTAAGAGAAGCTAAATAAGAAGGAGAACCCAAAGAAAAACATATAGGCATCCTCCTGAATATTAACCTTCATCAGGCGATGAAAGGAGACAGAGTCAGAGACAGAGACCCTCATTGGAGCACAGGACTGAAATCTCAAGGTCCAAATCAGGAGCAGAAGGAGAGAGAGCATGAGCAAGGAACTCAGGACCACGAGAGGTACACCCACACAATGAGACAATGGGGATGTTCTATTGGGAACTCACCAAGGCCAGCTGGCCTGGGTCTGAAAAAGCCTGGGATAAAACCGGTCTCGCTGAACATAGTGGACAATGAGGACTACTGAGACCTCAAGAACAATGGCAATGGGTTTTTGATCCTACTGCACCTATTGGCTTTGTGGGAGCCTAGGCAGTTTGGATGATCACCTTACTAGACCTGGATGGAGGTGGGTGGTCCTTGGACTTCCCACAGGGCAGGCAACCCTGACTGCTCTTTGGGCTTACGAGGGAGGGGGACTTGATTGGGGGAGGGGGAGGGAAAGGGGTGGCAGAGGTGGGGAAGAGACAGAAATCTTTAATAAAAAAAAATAAAATAAAAGGAAAAAAATAACCATTAGTCATTAATATCTCTCAGTATCAGTGGTCTTAATTCCCCAGTAAAAAGACACAGACTAACAGAGTGTTGCAAAATCAAGGTTCTTCCCAGGTGGTGGTGGCACACACACTTGGAAGGCAGAGGTAGGCATATTTTTGTGAGTTTGAGGATAGTCTAGTCTACAAGAGCTAATTCCAGGACAGCTAGAGCAATTACATAGAGAAACCCTACCAAAAAAAAAAAAACAAGGTTCTATCCATAGAATTCTAAAAATTAATTTCTTGTCTTGTATCCAAGAAACAAAACTCAGTAGTAAGGATAGATATTAGCTAAGTGTAAGTTTTAAAAACATATTCTAATAAAATGAACCTAAGAAGCAAGTTTGCATTGATATTGTAATATCTAACAAAATAGACTTCAAACCAAAATGAATAAAAAGACACAAGGAAGGAATTATTTACTCATCAAAAAAAATCAATCAAAATGATGTTTCAATTCTCAATATCTATGCCACAAACACAAAGGCACCCAAATTTATAAAAGAAACACTACTATGGCTTAAATTACATATTGACCCTCATACATTGATAGTCCAATACTTCAATATCCCACAGATCTAAACAGAAAATTCCCAATGAAGGAAAATCAAATGGCTGAGAAACACTTAAATGTTCAACATCCTTTGCCATCAGGGAAATGCACATAAAAACTACTTTGAAATTTCATTTTATACCTATCAGAGTGGATAAAATCAATAGTAAAAATGACAGCTCATGATGTTGAGAATATATAATAAGGGAAACACTCATCCACTGTAGTTGTAAGTGCAAACTTTCACTAAAAAATCAACATGGTGGTTCCTCAGAAAGCTGGAAATTGATCTACTTCAAGATTCTGCTATACTCTTCTTGGGCATATAGCCGAGGATGCTTTATTGTACCACAAAGACACTTGCTCAAAAAATGTTTACTGCTGTTCAATTCATAATAACCAGAAATGAGAAACAACCTAGGTGTTTCTCAAAAGAATGGTTAAAGAAAATGTACATTAACACAATAGAATACTACTCAGTTCTTAAAAAAAATAAACAAAACAAAAATAATTATATCATGAAATTTGTAGTCAAATAGATGGAACTAGAAAAAAATCATCCTTAGTGAGGTAATCCAGACCCACAAATATAAATATGGTATGTATTTACTTATATATGGAAATCGGTCCTCAAATAAATGGTAACCCAAACTGTAATCCATATAGCCAAAAAGTTTAGAAAGGTTTAGGTATAAAGGATGGGATTAAGGTAGACACTTGGCTCTTCCTGGGAAGAGGAAATAGAATGAATTTTCTAAGTGGACTGGGGACAGGTCAGGACCCAAATATGAAGATCTGTTGGGGTGGGGAAGGGGAAATATTATTTATGAAGTGAATACAGGGAGAGAAAACTAGAATTGAGGGGCATTTTGAGGATGGTATTGAAACCTAATAAAGCAGAAAATCTCCAAAATAATGGTAATCCTAATGAAATCTCCTAATAATGGGGGTGATGGAGTCCCACCTGCCTTTCTCTTTTCACGAAATGAGTATTCCAGTGGTGGAACTGGGTTGGGTTCAATTGAGTTGTTGGCCAAAGTATTCCATTGAAATTTCCAAACAATCCAGGCTATTATTATGGCAGTGGGTTGATCTCTGCAGACTGACCATGTGGCCCCATTGCTGAGAACCACACCTACACAAATCACTTCATGTGTAAAGCCTAGTGTCTTTGGTTTCTGAAGGTATTCTTCAGGGTATGAAAAGGGAAACAAACACCAACCTAAAAATGAAATTTTTGACCAAAATTATGTCCTACATACAAAATACACTAGGGCAATGGTGACACTGAACTTATGGGAATGGCCAATCAATGTCTGATTTGACTAAAGACCTAATCTGCAAGATGGAACCCATACCCAACACTGTTATAGTGACCAAGAACCAAAGACTAATTAGCCCAGAGTCCTAACATAAATCAAAATACTACTAGTTTATAAAATAAAAAGTAACCATTAAATTACTCCTTAATGATAGTCTAATATCATACATTTGTGCCTTATTCAGTCATCATCAGAGAGGATTTATCCTGCAACACATGGGAAAAAATACAGACCCACAGTCGGATATTATGCAGAAAGAGATACCTTGGAACACACAGCTCTTAGTGGGATGTCTCCATCAATTCCGGCCCGCTCCCGCACAGCCAGCTTTACCCGAAATAATTACACAGAAACTGTATTCTTTTTTTTATTTTTATTTTTTTATTCATTTATTTATTTATTATGTATACAATATTCTGTCTATGTGTATGCCTGCAGGCTGGAAGAGGGCACCAGACCCTATTACAGATGGTTGTGAGCCACCATGTGGTTGCTGGGAATTGAACTCAGGACCTTTGGAAGAGCAGGCAATGCTCTTAACCTCTGAGCCATCTCTCCAGCCCCAGAAACTGTATTCTTTTAAACACTGCTTGGCCCATTATATCTAGCCTCTTACTGGCTAACTCTCACATCTTGATTAACCCATTTCTAATGATTGTAGCACCATGAGGTGGTTTCTTACTGGGAATATTCTTAACCTGTATCCATCTCAGAAAGGAGAGCTATGGCGACTGCTTGAATCTGCATCTTTCATCCAGCATTCTGTTCTGTCTACTCTGCCTACCTAATTTTCTGTCCTATCAGGGCCAAGGCAGTTTCTTTATTAGCCAATGAAAGTAACACATAGACCCTCCTCCATGATCATCATACTATTATTTTGTGTTATTTTATCATTAAAAAAAGTAAAAATTATTTCTAGAAAAAATGATTTGTTCATTGTTACTTACTCTTCAAATTAAGGACCAGAATTCTGAAACATGTCTAGTATGGACACATAAACCATAAAGAATAGCCACTTTCCTTATTTTTGCAACCTTAGTTGTCTGTTTTGATATTAGAAAGCAAACGCTATAAAAATAATCAATTGTAACAAAATAATGTGAAGCTTCAGATAAATTTACTGAATCCATAGTATTTACAATGAAACAGTAGAAATGTATATAATGACTATGGTTAAAATAATGTGTGATATAGTGCATGTCTGAAGTCTGCTATGTCATGAAAAACTATAATCACATATGTTTACATTTTCTTATTTAATGAGGTGAAGCACAGTCTTAATCTTATATTAAAGGTCTGACATGTTGCACAAATTCTAGTTGGTCTTATTAATAAAAACCCAGAGTCAGATATAGGAGTTAATGCTGAAAGATCAGAGAAACAGAGCAGCCAACCACTAGACATTCTTATCTCTATCAATCCTCATACCAAATAGGCAATTCAACTAGAATTTGAATGTGAATCCTCAGACTACATGCTGTCTCTATGAAACTTCAGATGACATTTATCTCAAGGAAGCCTCTGCCTGCCTGCTGAGACCAAATGCTCAGACTGAATCTGAGCTCCTGTCTCTTTCTGCCTTGTATTCCTCTATCTGCCCAGATGTATCATACCTGTCTCTGCCTCCCTACTGCTAGAATCAAAGGCATGTGATCTCAAATGCTGGGATCACCTTTGTATGAATGCTGTTTCTCTTTTAGACAGATTCAATCTTTTGTAGCCCAGGGTGGCTTTGAACTCACAAAGATTTGTCTGCCTCTATTAAAGGTATGTGACAACACTACCTGGCCTCTGTGGCTAACTAGTGGCTTAGCTCTGCATTCTGATATTCAAACAAGTTTTATTTGTTAGATTATAAACAAAATATCTCTAAACTCACAGAATTTTTATTTTTGATGTGCTAATAATTTAAGAGACTGTAATATTTGAGTTGATAAAAAAGTACTATACCTATTTTTAATGCCTTAGTAGCCATAGCATTTCTCTCAAGCAGGTTTTTATTACTAGAGATTTTCAAAAATTTTCTGTACTTATTAAGATATAATTTTTCACTAGAACCAACTACCTCAGATTATAATGAAAAAAGCAATTAAAATGTAATATATGAAAACACTCCACAGAATTGTTCTATGGATTTCTAGCTTTGTTTTGAACATGCAACTAATGAAATACAATTTACTTTATGAAAGTTTATTCTTCCATCAATTTATTTTTCTTTTGCAATTTGGTATTCAGGTGATACTGATTTGATAATTAACAATTATACTCAGGGAACAAGATATTGTAGTATATAAATTGCTTATTAGATATTGTGCAATATAGTTCAAGTTGCTTTGACAGTGACTGTGCCAATATAACATACTCAGAACAGTATTTTATGTTAGAATGCTAATAGTTTTGGACAGCATCTTTTATGCTGTTCAATTCCAGGATATTTCACATCAGCATAATATTGATTTTTAACCATTAAATACATTATACATCACATGAAAAGGTCATCATCTACTTAAAAACATGAAAAATATTTTCTTTTAATCATATGCTTTATATTTATGAGTTTTATGATTTATTTATTACATAAATTTGAATCTTTATAATAATACTTTTATAAAATAACACATATAATCTAATTATAGTTTATGAAACTGTTCAGACACAATGGGTAGAGATAGGTGTATACCAAATTGTTTCAAAATGTCTATGGATGTAAAATTAAAATTATATTAATTTTAATATATTTGATATGGATATAATAATGGAAATTTCTATAAAAACACATTAAGAATTTTTCTCACCTTTCTTTCTTGTAGTCACCATTTATTTTTGAGTAAATATCTTTCTTGAATGTTATTTGGGCAGTGTAATGTTTTTCTAAGTTTAAATTAGTATGGCATTTTTATTATTTTCTAGCATCTTAGAGTTAAAATATTGATACTTGAAGCATTTTGTACACTAATTGCCAAATTTTTAGTTCTCTAATTTTGGTTTGTTCTCTCATTACTTTTATTTTTTCAGTGTTTTACAAAGCCATATAAAATTTCATAATAAAGATAAATAAAAAATTATTTTTATCACAGTAGAATCAGTAAATGAGACTATTCATAGTTAAAGGTTCAAGCACTTCTATTAGTTCAAATCTTGACCAAGCTGCCCTGAAACTTAAAAAAAAATCAATATCTTGGAAGCATTTTATCCTTTTGTGGTACATTAGTATAAGTGACATTCACATTTTGGGACATTCTTTATAATTAGTATGATGACTACTTAAAATGATAAACTGGACTATTTTTGGAATCAACTAAATCCCAAGCTACTGGGCATATCTTTGATGGATTTTCTTAATTAGATTATTTGCAGCAAGGAGACATACCTAAAACTGGGCCATGTAAAAGGACATGGAAGAAGAAGGATTTTACTTTCTGTATGCTAGCTCTTACTTTCACTGCCAAGTTCAACTAACCTATTGCTAAGATATTTCTTTGCCCATATTAGAACCAACTTCTCTGGTATTCCAATGGAAACAGAAGATCAGCAGCTATACAGGAAGGCATTTAACTTCATGACTTGTAGAGCTACCAGATTCTCAGCTTTTATATCAAAAGGCAGCAATTTTTGAGCTGCATGGAACATAGCCTGTAAGACAGTGTAATACATCCACTTTTAATGTATATATTTGTTAATATGAATGTATTAGTGATAAACTCAAATCCACTAATGATGTATCAGTGTTGAATTGGGAAATTAATTAAAGAGCATTTCCCTTAGAGTAATTTAAACAACAGTGAACCCATACTTGTATTCTTTACTTCTTTCTTCCAAGTCTTTTGGTCCATGTCTTCTTGCCATTCGACATGTGGTTATAGCCAAGGCTTGTGTTGTAATCACTAAGTTTATTACTGTTAAGTAGAGATCAGAGCTGCACTGGAATAAATGGAATAATGCTATCAGGCCAACATGCCACCCAGTTAAGATTCCAACTTACAAAGGCAGCACAGGCATTTGTACCTAGAGGACAATTACAATAAAAAGCTGCTTTTAATGTGATTTAAGGAGCCTAGCATCTATCTATCTTAAGCTAGTAGTTGAAGTTGGTGCTGTCATCCACATGGTCCTGGCTTTAACATCATGAAAGAAAAAGAGCTATAGATTTTTCGACTGTGAATTCAAATATCCACTGTGGATATTAAATATGTATCAGGGAACTTCTCCTCAAAGAGCCCAAAATGACACATGGCCTTGATAGGCTTTTTTGTGAATCTGTAAAAATGAAATTTGTTTTGGAGATCCCAAAATATTGGAGATTCTAGAGCATTGTGATGCCTGACAAAGAGAACAGCATAGAAAGTGTAACCATCCTAAGAAAGAAAAAACAATGTGCTACAAAAAGTAAAGCAGAAAGGGCAGAGTCATCTAAGGCTTTTGACACCAGATATAAAGGTACAATACGTGATTTGCCATTTGCTCTATCAGGTTTAGTCTTGTTTTGATTCAGTATTTTTTTTTCACTATGTCCACCATTCTTCCCTTTTGGAGGGGTAATATATATTCTATGTTATAAGTATGTAATTTGCTTTTTGATTTTATACATGGTTATAATTAAGAGATTGCCTGAGTCTCAGAAGATGCTTTGGTCTTTTGGTTTCTAAACAGTGTTGAGATTGCAAAAGATCACAGAACCATTTCATGTTGGAATCAATATATTTTACATCTTGTTATAGTCAGAAGCCTATTGGGGCTTCTGGAACTGACTTTTGTGTTAGGTGCTTTTATATTGCCATGATAAGTATAACTAAACCAATTTATAGAATAAAGAGTTTATCTTGCCAAAAGCTTCAAAGTTATAAAGCCAATGAAGATAGGTCAGCCAGAGCAGAAAGATGAGGTCACACATCTTAGACTAGAAAAAGAAAGCCTAGAGTTGGCAGCAATGAATGGGGAGGTATTGAGAAGTACCACTGCTAGATGAGAAGTTATTGATAGTTGATAGCTTCTGGGTGAGGGAGAGTGAGTTCTCTTTAGTAGTGTGACCCTTTATTAGTAGGTTGACTATGAATATATAGCCATCAGTAATGGGGCTGGATGATCTTTTAAAAAGTATACTTGAAGGCTAGGAGAGCCAGGGAGGGGTGAGTTGCTGATCCCGTGGCTTCAGCCCGGGCCTGGGAACTCGGAAGTTCCTCAACCCCCATCCTTCCTGGGCTCTCTGCAGGGCCTCTACTCCCTGCATACTGCCTCTTTCTTCCTATCCCACCCAGCTTGCTTCCAGAACCCTCCCTTCTTCGGCCCCTCTACCCTCTGTGGACACATAACATCTCCCAACTCAGCCTGTCTGGGCGCTGGGACCGAAAGCTAAGGGCACCCAGGTGGGCGGGAGTTCCTTTGTTTCAATAGCCTGCCTGCTCTGTTTTCGAGCTACCCAACCAGCACGGAGACCTGATCTCGGCGCTAGGAGAGCCAGCAAGGGGTGAGTTGCTGATCCCGTGGCTTCAGCCCGGGACTGAGAACTCAGAAGTTCCTAAACCCCCTATCCTTCCTGGGCTTTCTGCAGGGCCTCTACTCCCTGCATACTGCCTCTTTCTTCCTATCCCACCCAGCTTGCTTCCAGAACCCTTCCTTCTTCAGCCCCTATGCCCTCTGTGGACACATAACATCTCCCAGCTCAGCCTGTCTGGGCGCTGGGACCGAAACCTCAGGGCACCCAGGTGGGCGGGAGTTCCTTTGTTTCAATAGCCTGCCTGCACCAAAGAAGGTAGGCGCTCTGTTTTCGAGCTACCCAACCAGCACAGAGACCTGATCTAGGCGCTAGGAGAGCCAGCATGGGATAGGCGCTTTGTTTATGAGCTACCCAACCTGCACGGAGACCTGATCTCAGCGACAGGACAGCCAACACTGGGCACGGAGACCTGATCTTGGCGCCAGGAGAGCCAACATTGGGGAGAGCCATCATTGGGCAAGGAGATCTGATCTCGGCACCACGATAGCTATCACTGGGGAGAGCCATCACTGGGAAGGTACATCAGTAGGCAAGAAGACCTGATCCTGTTAAAGAAGATCCATAGGGGAGCATTCGGAAGAAGAGATGGGCAGGCGCCAATGCAAGAATTCACCCAACAATCTGAAAAGCAACATGAATCCACCAGAAACCAGCGACCTCACAACAGGAGGACATGAACACCTTAACCAAGAAGAAGCAGAAAAAATTGACTTTATGAAAGTGATTGACGCCCTTAAACAGCATGTAAAGAACACCCTTATAGAAATGGATGAGAAATATAACAGAAAGTTTGAAGAATTGAATAAATCAGTGAATGACACCCTAGAAAACCAAGGAAAAACAATCAAACAGATAATGGAAACAGTTCAAGACTTGAAAACTGAATTGGAGAAAAGAAGAAAACACAAACAGAGGTTTGGCTGGACATGGAAAATTTAAGTAAACAAACAGAGACTACTGAAACAAGCATAACCAACAGAATATAAGAGATAGAAGAAAGAATCTCAGATTCTGAAGATACCATAGAGAAA
>JABTXL010019748.1:761207-779311 GCA_025134845.1 Neodon shergylaensis | reverse complement strand
CATTTGTTCAACTATGTTCATAGCAGTATTATTTGTAATAGCCAGAACCTGGAAACAACCTAGATGCCCTTCAATGGAAGAATGGATGAAGAAAGTGTGGAATATATACACATTAGAGTACTACGCTGCGGTAAAAAACAATGACTTCTCGAATTTTGCATGCAAATGGATGGAAATAGAAAACACTATCCTGAGTGAGGTATCCCAGACCCAAAGAGAGGAACATGGGATGTACTCACTCATAATTGGTTTCTAGCCATAAATAACGGTCACGGAGTATATAGTGGTGAACCTAAAGAAGCTAAATAAGAAGGTGAACCCAAAGAAAAACATATAATTATCCTCTTGGATATGGGAAGTAGACAAAATTGAGGGGAGTAAATTTGGGATCTTGGGGGTGGGGTGGGATGGGAGTATCGGGGGATGGGGAGAGAAAAGTGAGAAGGGGAGGATGAGGGAAACTTGGGGAAACAGGAGGATTGGGTTAAAGGAAGGTTGGATAGGTGAGCACGGAAGCTCAATTTTTAGTTAAGGGAGCCACCTTAGGGTTGGCAAGAGACTTGAACCTAGAGTGGCTCCCAGGAGCCCAAGGCGAGGTCCCCAGTTAGTTCCTTGGGCAGCTGAGGATAGGGAACCTGAAATGACCCTATCCTACAGCAATGCTGACGAATATCTTGCATATCACCATAGAACCTTCATCTGGTGATGGATGGAGATAGTCACAGAGACCCACACTGGAGTACCAGACTGAGCCCCCAAGTTCCCAATGAGGAGCGGAAGGAGGGAGAACATGAGCAAGGAAGTCAGGACCACGAGTGGTGTACCCAACCACTGAGACAGTGTGACTGATCTATTGGGAGCTCACCAAGGCCAGCTGGACTGTGACAGAAGAATTATGGGATAAAACCAGACTCTCTGAACATGGCGAACAATGGGGGCTGATGAGAAGCCAAGGACAATGGCCCTGGGTTTTGATCCTACTTTAAGTTCTGGCTTTGTGGGAGCCTAGCCAGTTTGGATGTTCACCTTCCTAGACATGGACGGAGGGGGGAGGACCTTGGACTTTCCACAGGGCAGGGAACCCTGACTGCTCTTTGGTCTGGAGAGGGATGGGGGAGAGGAGTAGGGGGAGGGGGAGAAGCGTGGGAGGAGGTGGAGGGAAATGGGAGGCTGGGAGGAGGCGGAAACTTTTTTTTTCTTTTCTTTTTCTCAATAAAAAAAATTAAAAAAAAATGTATACTTGAAGATACAATGTTTAGTGAGTAGAGAAATGGGATTGGATCTGGAAGGAGGAGATATATTACAAAAATAGAATGCATACAATTCTTTTTTTGTTTTAATTAATTAATTATTTATTTATTTATTTAAGATATCTGCCTCTTCCCCGCCACGCCCTCCCCTGATCAAGTCCCCCTCCCTCGTCAGCCCAAAGAACAATCAGGATTCCCTGCCCTGTGGGAAGTCCAATGACCACCCACCTCCATCCAGGTCTAGTAAGGTGAGCATCCAAACTGCCTAGGCTCCCACAAAGCCAGTACGTGCAGTAGGATCAGAACCCATTGCCATTGTTCTTGAGTTCTCAGTAGTCCTCATTGTCTGCTATGTTCAGCAAGTCTGGTTTTATCCCATGCTTTTTCAGACCCAGGCTAGCTGGCCTCGGTGAGTTCCCAATAGAACATCCCCATTGTCTCAGTGTGTGGGTGCACCCCTCACGGTCCAGTGGAGGACACCAGAAAATGGAAGGATCTCCCTTGCTCTTGGATGGGGAGGTGCAACATAGTAAAAATGGCAATTCTACCAAAAGCAATCTATAGATTCAATGCAATCCCCACCAAAATTCTTCACCGATCTGGAAAAAACAATAATCAACTTTATATGAAAAAAACAAAGAACCCAGGATAGCCCAAACAATCTTATACAATAAAAGATCATCTGGAGGCATTACCATCCTTGACTTCAAACTCTATTACAGAGCTACAGTATTGAAAACAGCTTGATATTGGCATAAAAACAGAGAAGTCTAGCAATGGAATTGAATAGAAGACCCTGACTTTAACCCACAAACCTATGAACACCTGATTTTTAATAAAGGAGCTAAAAATATACATTGGAAAAAAGAGAGCATCTTCAACAAATTGTGCTCGCAAAACTGGTTGTCAATCTGTAGAATAATGAAAATAGATCCATATCTATCACCATGTACAATTCTTAAAGTATTAATAAAACATTAAAAAATAAAATAGAATTTTAAAAAAATATACATCTTCCTTTAGTCAATAATGTGCATATGACACATGAAATCTATTTTGTGCAACCTGAAACAAATAAAAGAGCAACATGTTTGACTTTCATGCTATTTACATTGGCAGACAAGATGCTTTTATAAAAATTCTTATTTTAAGTTATTTTTAATAATTTTTTCTGGGATGAATTAATAAGAGTTCATAGAAACTGTTTTGTTTGTTGAAGTGCTTCAACTTAAACCTTAGTAGAGTCAATAAGGGTCTCTTATAGCAAATTATAAAATTGTTTAAAAGTTTCACTAAAGGGAAGAAGCTCATGAAAATCATATACCTACCCGAATTTCTGGTACAATTATGGATTCTATATAGATGCTAGCCTCTATTTTTCAACATATTTATTAACTATAGTCTTACATTTCATTATATTAAATTTTATTAATATCTAGAAATTAATATTTTATTCTCATGAATATATATTAAATGCAATATATAATTTATTCATATAGCTATAATAGTTTGAAAATTAAATACTTAGAGACACAAGTAAATGCTGTAACCACAACCATGAGTTGCACAATGGAATAAACAACTTACTCCCCAATTTGCTTTTGTTCATGGTCTTCCATCATTGAAAGAATTCAGGACAGGAACTCCAGTCAGGAAATAAATAAGAGGAAGAAACTGAAGCAGAGACAATGAAGGAAATCTGCTTACTGGCTTGCTACTTATGTCACACTTGGGTTGCTTTCTTAAACACCCCTAGGATCTCTTGGCTAGGAGTGGTACATTTTGGCTTGTTGGTGGGGGCTGCTCTTTCATTTCTCGGCCACTCAGATCAAAATAATCACATAGAAACTATATTTTTAAAACACTACTTGGCCTATTAGTTCAGGATTCTTATTAACTAACTCTTACATCTTAAATTAACCCATATCTGTTAATCTATGTATTGCCACAAGGCTTTGGCTTACCAGGTAAAGTTCTAGGGCATCTGTCTCCTTTGGTAGCTACATAGTGTCTCCCTACTTAGCCTACTGTCTCTTTACATCTCTGTTTGGATTTTCTGCCTGGCTTGACTCTGTTAAACCATTGGTCAAAAGCAGCTTCTTTATTAACCAATGGCAATAAAACATAGTCACAGAATAGAGAGGGGGATCCCACATCACCTTCCTTTACTGTATAAATATAAAAGAATTTTTTTTGGTTTTATTATTTTATCTTTTATTATTTATTTATTTATTAAAGACTTCTGTCTCTTCCCCACCGCCGCCTCCCCTTTCCCTCCCCCTCCCCCAATCAAGTTCCCCTCCCTCGTCAGCCCAAAGAGAAAACAGGGTTCCCTGTCCTGTGGGAAGTCCAGGGACCACCCACCTCCATCCAGGTCTAGTGAGGTGAGCACCCAAACTGCCTAGGCTCCCACAAAGCCAATACGTGCAGTAGGATCAAAACCCATTGCCATTGTTCTTGAGGTCTCATAGTAAAATTACATATAAAAAATGTCATGGCCTGTGAGGGTCCAACATAAATTCTCTAATTCCCTAACCCGGCTGGAACAGAGTCGCGAGGAAAAGAACTGACACAGCTTACACCGTCATCATGGAAAAGGCCAGAATCTCCGTTTATTCTCCAAACATTTCATATACCCACACCAAATTGAGCGGGGGAAACACATTACGCCATCACCTAGGCAACCAGGTGCCAGGGCTTAAGTCATGTCTACATCTAGCAGTCAGGTAGTCCCTGAATTAGCATCTCTAGAAGACAACCTCCAAATTGCAAAAGGAAAGAAGCACCAAACACCCTGACCAGTTTCAGTCAACACCTCTTCTCAGGTAATCCACACTTTAACAAAAGAAGCTAGGAGCAAGACATCCTGGCTTTTGTTATGGGCACAGCTTGTCTGCAGAGCTATGTAATCAGCTCAAATCGGGGTAATGGCTTTTGTGCCATATCGGAATATGGGCCCACAATCCACTCTCTCTTATTAATTTTAATAAACCCTGTGCTTCTGCAACAGGACAGATACGTCGTGCCTGCCTTGGGCAAAGTCCTCTTCATTTACCCAAATTTTCCCGTCATTGGAACAGGCATCTTTTATGCAAGCCCCTGTCTTAGGCATCTGGGGAAAAGAAGCTTCAAGCCCGTCATTGACTGGCGACCTCTGTAAAGAGAAGAGATTAGCGGAGAGAAATATACTTTTCAGGCCCTGTGTATCAGCCATATCCTGTCAGGATGCATCACAATGCTTTATGTATAATTATGCTCCCAAAGACTATATTCTCCTATCTTAAAGGAGAGCAGAATCACCTGAGTTGAAGATGTTTCTTCCGCTGGTACAGAACATCATTCAGAGCTTACTTTCTCAGCATGCGTATCAACTCTCAACATTCATTGTCACAACCTCTTTCAGCCAACTGTCAATTGCAGCAACTCACAATCATGATTTTTCCACATCATCAGTTAATACCGATCTTTAAATTTCTCATGCTGTAATTCCATGTTTAGCCGGTCAAAACCAGCTCTCCCAATTTTCATAATTTCATGTTTGGCCGGTCAAAACCAGCTTTCCCAATTATTGATAATTTCATATTTAGCCAGTCAAAACCAGCTCTCTGATTATTCATTACTTCACATTTAGTTGGTCAGTACCGACTCTTCACTTCTTCATAATTTCATATTTAGCTGGTCAATACCAGCTCTCCAATTATCATAATCTCATATTTAGTTGGTCATTTCCAACTCTTTCATATTCTTTCTTTACCATAATTTCATATTCTTTTCGATCATTACCGATGTATTTGGCACCATTGGTCGTTACCAGATTTTTTTCATCACCTTACTTGCAGCTGTAAATATCAGGTCATTACCATTAAGAGCATAATACCATTTGCTGTTATTAAATCTCATTTTCAGTCTCTGTGTAGCTCTTAAAACCTCAGTCTGCCCCTTTGTTAAGTGAAGGGGGGTTTTAGACATACTTTATTTTGCATCTTTCTTTCCCTGAGGGGAAAGCTTAGGTCTTAGTTCTTAGGTTTAATATTTTATTCAAAATGAGTCCTGTCCCATAAACCGAGAACACTCAAATGTTCAGTTTGTATTCAGTTAGTTCTGAAGCAACAGGTTTCACCCCACAGCCAGCAGCAGACACCGCAGTCAGCTCCTCTCAGCAGGATCTCTTTGTCCAAAGTCTTTTTGCAGTGCTGTGAGTTGCAGGTCCGCATCAGGCGACTCTCTGTGGGCTGGGTTACTGGATTCCTCCTGGAGCCGATTTCTTTCTGTTCCTTCTGTGGCGTGGTTGTCAGCTATGTTGTCCTTAGGTCCATTGTCCTTCTGCTGAATGCATTGAATTAGACGTTCTGGAAGCCATCTCGCTTGGTTTTCTTCCTGTGAGAAAACACAAAAATGCCCTCGACCCCATATTAGAATGGGGTCGGGTCCCTTCCAAACCCCATTGCAAGGATCTTTCCATTTTGCTTTAGCAAATGTGGTTTTTGTACTGTTATGACACAATCTGTCCGCAGCTGATAGCTCATGGACATCTGTATCTAGAAAGTTTAGCGTAAACAATGCATGATTTAAGGCATTGTGTGACATCTGAGGATACAACTCCCCTGTCTTTATTTTTTGGAGTTGTGTTTTCAAGGAGCTGTGTGCACGCTCCACAATTCCTTGTCCTTGAGGATTATATGGAATACCAGTCTTATGAACAATATTCCATTGAGTACAGAATCTTTGAAAAGCTTTGTTAACATATCCGGATCCATTGTCCGTCTTTATTACCTTTGGGGTTCCCATGCATGAAAAGCATTTTAAGCAATGAGTTATTACATGCTTGGCAGCTTCTCCAGTTTGTGCTGTGGCCATTATGAATCCTGAGTAAGTATCAATTGTCACATGCACGTATCTCAATTTTCCAAACTCAGTAATGTGAGTTACATCCATTTGCCATATATGATTTGGAAGGAGTCCTCGAGGATTTACCCCCAAATGAGGTACAGGTAGATATTGAGGGCATCTTTCACATTGTTTAACAATTTGCCGAGCAGCTTCTCTGGTCAACTTAAATTGTTTTCTTAAACTTAAGCTGTTTTGATGATGCAAAGCATGTGACTGCTGAGCAAGTTCAACCTGAGATATAGCAATTATTTTTGTAAGTTCGTCAGCTAGAGCATTACCTTCAGCTAACGGACCAGGAAGACTTGAATGCGCTCTGATATGTCCCACAAAACATGGTAACTTTCTACATTGTATGGCTTTCTGAATCTGCTGAAACAATGTTTTAACTTGTTCATTTCCAGTTATATACGACACTGTTTCGAGGATTCTTAACGCTTCATAAATATACCGGCTATCAGTATATAAATTGAAAGCCTTATTATCAAAATTCTTAAATACCAGAGCTACAGCCCGCAGTTCAACTATTTGAGCTGAAGTGGGTTCTGTCTGTACCACGTGTCCTTTGCCATTGACAACATAAGCAGCTTTTCCATTAGATGAGCCATCAGTGAAAATCAACAAAGCATCCTTTAAGGGATTCTTTGCTACTATTTTAGGAAAAATGAATGAATGCTGTTGCACAAATTGCAGTAATTGGTCAGCTGGGAAAAGATTATTAATCTGACCTTGAAATTGAGCAAATGCAATTGCCCATGAGTCACTATTTTGAAATAACCATTCAATTTGCTGCTTAGTGTAAGGAACATTAATTACAGCTGGTTCTTTGCCAAAATATTTTCTAGATTCCATTCTGCTCTTCTGCGCTAAGCATGCTACTGCTTCAAAATAAGGAGTTAATACTTTTGCTGGTGATACGGGCAGATGCATCCATAAGAGTGGTCTGTTCTGCCATAAGACTGCTGTAGGAGTCAGCCTTGTAGGTAAAATACATGCTTGCCATGTCTGGCTATAATCAATACAGCACATCTGCTGTTCCTGTATAGCCTGCTCTATCTGTGAGAGAGTCTGTCTGGCAGCATCTGAAAGCTGCCTGCTAGAATTTGGATCACTGTCTCCTTTAAGTACCTCACTTAAAGGCTCAAGGTCTCCTGTAGGAAACCTCAAATAAGGTCTTAGCCATTGTATATTTCCTAATGGCCTTTGAAAGTCATTAAGAGTCTTTAAGTCATCCTTCCTGATTTCTATCTTTTGAGGCTTAATTTCTTTGGGGTATAACATATGACCTAGATATTGAAAAGGCGGGTGCCTCTGTACTTTCTCAGGAGCGATAACCAAACCTGCATGGCTTAGACACTGCTGTAACAATCCATATGTCTCTAGTAAAGTATCTTCATTTCTATGAGCCAACAAGATGTCATCTGTGTAATGAATTGCGTACACCTGCGGAAATTGATTTCTAACTTCCTGTATAGCTTGGGCTACGAATTTTTGGCATAATGTCGCACTATTTAACATACCCTGGGGTAAGACATTCCATTGATACCTCCTCATTGGCTCTTTGAAATTAACTGAAGGAATGCTAAAAGCAAACCTTTGACAACCTTGTGGCGCTAAAGTAATTGAATGAAAACTATCTTTCATGTCTAAGATAATCTTATGTGTGCCTTTTGGAATGGCTGCCAGGGATGGCAATCCTGGTTGTAATGCTCCCATTGGCTGCATGGTTGCATTAACCTCTCTTAAATCTTGAATTAATCTCCACTTTCCCGATTTCTTTTTAATAACAAAAATTGGAGAGTTCCATGGAGAATTAGATGGTGAAATATGTCCACTATCCAGCTGTTCCTGCACTAACCGCTGGGCAGCTTGCAATTTTTCTTGTGTTAGAGGCCACTGACTAACCCATACAGGCTCATCACTTTTCCATATTATCGGGTCTGCATGGAGTGCAGATCTTTCAGTGACCTCTCCTAAAAATACCCTAATCCTGCTCTAGAAGGTCTACTGTCTGATACGATAGGATCAATCTTTCCCTTATTATCTTTTCATAGACCTTGATTAGGTAATAATCCTTGTTGAAACATCTGATTTGTAACAGCCGTACTGGGAGAATATAAATATACTCCCATTCTGGACATGATATCTCTGCCCCATAAGTTCACAGGTAAATGGGGAATAATATATGGCTTAAAGGTTTCTTCATGTCCTTCCTCATCTTTCCAATGCAGTTCATTGCTACTTTGTTCAGGATTTCTAGTCTGACCAATTCCTTGTAACTGTGTAATAGTCTCTGTTTTTGGCCACTTGGAAGGCCATTGACTGGCGGTTACGACGGAAGTATCCGTGCCAGTAGCCAGGAGGCCAGAAAATCTTTTTCCATTTATAAACAAAGTGAGTTTTGGTCTCTGAGGACCTATGATCTGTACCCAAAATGCATCAGACGAACCAAATTCATCTTCTCCTCTCTTTAAGACCTCAACATAAAACCAACAACATTTAACGTCATAAAAGAAAAATTTAGAATTAACACTTGAATGTACTGGTACAACTCTAACACAATCTCAGTGGCATACACATTGAGAGAAACAATTAACCAGATCCCTTGAACTGAGAAGCTTCTGTATAGCAAAGGATATAATCAACAAGATACAATAGCCTATACAATCAAAAAATATCCTCACCAATCACCAATCCACTTCAAAAACATACAAAGAACTCTGGAAATTAGTCACCAAAAGAACAATTAATCCATTAACAATATACACAACGGACCTAAACTGTTAATAGATAAACTTAAAATGACTGAAAGACATTCAAAAACTGCTCCCATATAACATCCTTAACCATTGGAAAACTGTAAATCTAAACAACTCTGAGACTCCATCTTATTTCTGTAACACAACCAAGATCAAAAACACTGCTCACAACTTATGCTTAAGAGAAACTCCTCCATTGCTGTCGATTCTCAGAAAATTAGGCAACAAACCACCTCAAAAACTTAGCTATAACCTCTTCTGGGCTTATAAACAAAAGATGCTCAACTATGCCACAAGGACACATGCTCAACCATGTTCACAGCAGAATTACTTTATCATACACAGAATCTGAAAACAACTTAAATGTATCTCTTCTACACACATCATAAATAAGATAGCCACAAATACCATTAATACTTTTGAGAAACTCTGATCATACAAATTGAAAACCTGTACAAGAACTTTTAAATCTCTGAAGGAAGAAATTTAAGCCATTAGAAAATGTAAAGATCTCCTATTCTCTTGTAAAGATAGCATCAACACAACAAAATTGACAATGTTACTGAAAGTAATCTACAGATCTAATGCAAATGCCCATTAAACTTGTAACAAAATTCTTTAGACTTTGAAAAAACAATCCTCAACCTTATGAGAAAAGACAAAAATTCAGGATAGCCTAAACAATCTTAAAATCCTGTACAATTAAGGAACTTCCAAATGCATCACAATCTCTGACTTTAAACTTTACTACAGCCACAGTACTGAAATCAATCCACCTTGGATACAAATTCACTTGCCTACAAACAGCAGACTTTTGACAAAAAGGCAAAATTGTGAAATGAAAAAGAAGCATTTTAACCTGCTCATCTCAGAGGCTACCTTAAATTAAACCTGTTCTTTTACTTTCTCTTGAACTGTGCTGCATGACAGGGGGTAGGACATAGGCTCTCTTTGCCTGTTAGACTGCCTTCCTGAGCTCCAGCGGGCGGATTTTTTAACTATTTTTTTATTTTAACTTGTAAATCATAAAATTAGGAGAATTTCTGAATCCTCCCCTCTGTTCTATAGACTGTAAGGTTAAATTTGCTCTCTAAACTTACTCTTGCTCCTCCTTGCCTTTTACCCACAGGTGGGTTAGATTAACTGGCTACTGTGAGCACGTAGCACCTCAGTCTCTGCAGCAACTTGGTGATTCTTAGGCCAAAAGTCATTTTTCCTTTACCTTTCCTACTCATTTAGCAATCAATAAAAGCTGCAATTCTGCATCTATCACGCTTACAGATTCTCAATAACTCTGCCATTGTTCTGCTCCACTCTAAATTACCAACATATATACCTGAATACTTTTTTCTTATCCTATATTTAACTTATTTACAAATTTTTACACCTGATTTAAATTTGTCCTGCTATTCTACTTTTCTTTCTCTATTCTACATCTTTAGTTCTGAGCGCTCACTACTCATGCATCCACCAATTTTTTTCTCTCGTGGGTTCCTCACGTCTCTTCCTTGCTCTTTGGGGAGCGTCGATCAGCCTTACGTTCTCCTCTGTCCTTTTTCCTGTTTCCCTCTGGGATCCAGTGATCAGCATTCACCGTCTCTTTTGTGTTGTCCCTTCTCTGGGGTAACGGAGTTTGGCGGTCAGCACCACGGTTCTTTTTCTTACTTCTTCCTCCGGCATTCGTCTCAGGGTTTAGTGGTCAGCTCCAGTTGTCTTTAATCTTGGGGTTCAGTGGTCAGCCACACATTATGGCACCATTATGTCGTGGCCCGTGAGGGTCCAACATAAATTCTCTAATTCCCTAACCCAGCTGGAACAGAGTCGCAAGGAAAAGAACTGACACAGCTTACACCGTCATCATGGAAAAGGCCAGAATCTCCGTTTATTCTCCAAACATTTCATATACCCACACCAAATTGAGCGGGGAAAACACATTACGCTATCACCTAGGCAACCAGGTGCCAGGGCTTAAGTCATGTCTACATCTAGCAGTCAGGTAGTCCCTGAATTAGCATCTCTAGAAGACAACCTCCAAATTGCAAAAGGAAAGAAGCACCAAACATCCTGACCAGTTTCAGTCAACACCTCTTCTCAGGTAATCCACACTTTAACAAAAGAAGCTAAGAGCAAGACATCCTGGCTTTTGTTATGGGCACAGACAGCTTGTCTGCAGAGCTATGTAATCAGCTCAAATCGGGGTAATGGCTTTTGTGCCATATCGGAATATGGGCCCACAAAAAAACAATTATCAAGCAAGAATTATAGTTGCTATATTTTGTCCATTTATATTTGACAAATTAAAGAAAATACACTATCATCTATCCTATCTTGTGAGTCTAAAATTTTATATCTACTCTATGTTTTATAATTATAACTATCTTTATTCAACTCCATCAAAGACTCCAGAAGGATATATTACCAAAGTAAACAGGAAGTGCATTGTAAGAAACTTCCAAAACTCTAAAATTGACAGAGACATTTTGTGTTGGCAAGTGATTCTGTCCTTTCTGGTTCCTGCCATCATTAAGTCACAAGAAAAGCACAGAGAGGTCTACATTAATCATACACTGGTTGGTCCATTAGCTCAGACTTCTTATTAACTCTTGAACTTACAATAACCCGTTATTCTTATCTGTGTTAGCCATATGGCTCAGTACCTTTTTCAGTGGTGTAGTCACATCTTGCTTCTTCTGTGTCTGGACAGGGCTGTAGAGGGAGCTTCCCTATTCCCAAAATTCTCCTGTTCTCATTGTCCTGTTTCTACTTCCTGTCTGGTTGTCAGACCTCTACTTCCTGCCTGGCTACTGTCCAATCAGCGTTAATTTAAAATATAATTGACATAAAACAGACCATTCTCCCACACCAACTTTATTGCCTGGACAGTCACCAAAAGTCCTTCTGGAACATTGGAGTATCCATCTTCAGCCTACAAGCCCATAATATCCAGCAGACTTTTTCATGAAGCAGAAAATTTGAAGATCTTGTCTGCCTTGTAATGGCAAAGTCCATTAGTTAGTTTCTTATATGTCCTTCAGAATATCTGGAAGTTTCTTCTGTGAAGCAGGAAGCCTGAAGGGCCATCCCCTCTTTTGGAACATTCATCAGTCAGCTTTCTGTGGGTCCTGCATGTCCAGTTCATACAGCATATCATTAACCTGTCCAAGCAAGAACAGTTTCTTGCTTAAATGGCTAGCCTTGTCACATTGAAGGCAAATTCACTAATGAGTTTCTTCAATGCCTTTCAACCTCTCTGACCTAATTGGTGTTGCCAGAAGCAGACATGTCTCACTGTTGGGAAAAGTCTAAGTTCTTAACAGATTTTAAATACCATATTTTATAAGTCTTTTAAAAGGTTTGAAGAATAGCTATCCATCTGAAATATATCTTTATACATCTAGAATACCTAACTACCATAATTAAAAATTTGATTATTACAAATGATTACATATTAATCTGTGTTTCTTAAATATACATTACAGTTTAAATGAACTGCACAAACACAATTGCTTAAACAAGAGAAGAGAAATACATATACATAGTGGAGTAAAATTAACCTTAAATTTGTGTCAATAGACCAAGATTCATCCCAATGTAAAATATTCATATATCTATATCCTATCCTCCATTAAATTAAAACAAACATTTATAAACAAAATTTGGGAATGTATATGTAGTTCTCTAGACTACTTTCTGCTGACTGCGGACACTGTTCATCAGGTCTTTCTTGGGATATCCTGTGTGGTAGGTCCATTCTAGCCAGCAATCCTGAAGCTTTCATGGATGGTGAAGGATCTGAGCCATTGCTTCAGGGAGTCTTCTTTGATCAAACCATATTAACCAGTAAGGAATCCACAGCTTTATACCCTCTGTGGAAACAAAAGCAAAACTTTTTTTCCAAAGCAACATATCCTTAGATCCAAATTTTGAAATCAAAATACCTTTAAAATATGTATGTTGGTTTAGCTTAGCAGCCCATAAAATGAAATGTCTCTCTGTACTTCGTTCATTCTCAGTCAAAAAATTAAAAGAGAGCACAAAATGTATATAATCTAGACTCTTTGTGTATTTTTAATTTTTATATGATTTATTTTTCTTTACTTCTTTAATCTATGGCTTTCCATACTGTCTCTTTAAAGACTTTATTTTATTTTTAAAACTGTTTATACTCTTTTTCTTCTCTCTCCCAAGCCTATGTACATTTATTCAATACTGTGACCCATTCAGAGGTTGTTTTTAATCTGAATCTCTTTATTGCATATCTGTAATCTTTTTATGACAATGAGAGTCTTTTTTTAATGCTAAGTGGGAGTGACTAGGACAAATTCCACAGCCCTGCCTTGCTTGCTCTGCCCAGTCCAACATGGTGGAGGTATGTTTACCACCAGCTTTATGAGACATTCTCTATGTTCAAGGGATGCAGTGGGTCATTAAGTAATTTGTAATATGCTGCTTCACAGACTCCATTTAAGTCATTTAAGTGCAGGTCCTCCCAAAAGAGCCAGCTATTTGTGCCATTTTTAATGAAGCCATGAAAGTTTTTTTTCTGCAAATGCTGAGTCAGGAAGCCTCCTCATAAAGGAGCCATGGCTCTGCTCATGTCCAACAAACAGAATCCATCTGAAACAGTGCAACTACAAAGAAGTTGTACTCAACTCTGTTCTTTTGTGTCTAGAATTTTTTCCAAGTTCTCTCAGTTTTTATGTTGATGTAGTTGCCTCACATTGATGTGTCATCTTGTTGGCAGAGGCTGCTATTTCATTTTCCGACTGCTCAGAACCAAATAATCACACAGAACCTATATTAACTAAAATATTGCTTGATATAATAGCTCAGGCTTCTTATTAACTAACTCTTACATCTTAAATTAACACATTTCTATTAATCTGTATATTGCCATGAGGCTGTGGCTTACCAGGTAATGTTCTGGGGCATCTGTCTCCTGTGACAGCTACATGATGTTTCCCAACTCTGTGTATTCTCTTTCTCTCTCTCTACATCTCTCTTCAGATTTTACACCTGGAACAGATTTTCCTCTATTAAGTCACTGGACAAAAGCAACTTCTTTATTAACCAATGGCAATAAAGCATCCACAGCATACAGAAGGGAATCTCACATCACCAACCTTCTCATATTAATCAAGAAATTGCCACACAAGCATGCATACAGAACAGTCTGAGTGAGACAATATGTCAATTGGGGTTCTCTTTATCTAGATGACTCTAGTTTGTATTAAGTTGACAGAAAACTAATCACTACAATATACTCTAGATAAAAACTTTTATGATTTGTTTATTACATAGATGAAGTGGCATTTTGAACATAGAAATAATCTTTATAAACATTTAAGTTGGGAGAATATTACCTGTCACTATGCATAAATTATTATATGTCTAATTGCAAAAAGTGAAACATAATACACAAGAGAAAATAGGAAACCATAAAAAAATTATGTTTGAAATCAGAAAATATTTTAAAATAAAATACAAAAATACCTAATTGTAAAGATAAGCAATTTGTAGCTATATTTAAACAGAAGTACAATGAAATTAAAAGCATAGCACCCTAGGAGAGTAGAAAGCTATAGTTTAGGAGCAGATGTTTTCAAGAAATATATCTGAAAAATGAATAAATTTCATGCATGGTACATATTACTATTAAGTCTTCTGTGAGACAGTCTCTCCTAGAAAAGACTGCATATACAACACCAGAACAAGGACAATATCAAAAGCTGTGTTAAAGTAGAACAGGGAATTTTTTGTGGTACTATACCTAGACAACGAATGATAGGATAATAATGACTGTAGGGGGAAAGTTAGCCTTTGCCAGGGATGAGTCCATTATTGGTTGTCCAGTGCTAAGTAGTTAGTCCTGAAACCATATACACACACACAAACAAAAGAAATGGACTCAGCAGTTGTATGTATATATTTTTGCATGCACACACATGCATATGTATATGTGTGTTTGTCTAAATATGTAATTATAATAACCAAAGAAACAAACAGGCTATTGTAGGCAGAGGTTGCTTGTTTCCTAGTTTCCCAGACCCAAAATAATCATACAGAAACTGCATTATTTAATACTCTGTTTGGCCAATCATTTAGGCATGTTGCTTGCTAGCTCATATCTTAAATTAAGCCATCTCTATTAATATGTGCATCACTACAAGGCTCATAGTTTACCGTTGAAGTTCCCGGTCATCTGTGTCCTTCAGCAGTGGCCACATGGCATCTCCCTGACTCCATATTTTCTCCTTCTCCATGTGCTTGAAATTTTCCCTTTGCTCTATTTTGCTAAGCCACTGGCCGAAATAGTTTTATCCATTAACCATATACATAACGACTTTCTACACCAGGCTATCAACTTTAGTATGGTGGAAGAGACATGGGAGACTTTGGAGGGCAGGTAGCTGGGAGGAGTTGGAAGTAGAAAGAGATGAAGGAAAGTGATGTAACTCTATTTCAAATAAATACATACTTATAGAAATAGATACTGGAAATTGCAGTAGCAAAATAATCTTCACAAAATCATGACAAGACAACTAAAGGAAAATATTTAAAACTATGGAATAATCAGTTCCTAGAACAGGATATTAATATAGATGAAAAGCAAGTAATGATACTCAACGTCATTCATCAAAAGGAAAAAGAAAAAAATCAGCACAGGAGAGATTGAGGCACAACATTTATAAACTTGAGACCAGCAAAAGCTATAGAACAAGATGCTGTGACAAAAGAAATAAACAGATAAGCAAACATTAATTATACTACCTCCTAACAGAAGTGTATAAAATTCTGCATTTTGTAACCATGTCATGTTTTAAAAATGTCATTTACTGTTAATAAGGAATTCATAAATTTGGATCTTTTGATACCTTCAATTAAGATACCTGAAAATGTATTCTTATATACCCTTAAAGTAGTACATGAGAATATTCATATAACTTTAATCACAAAGGTAACAAAATCACAATCAGATCACACTTACACTCATGTTAGAACAGCATAATCATAATAAAACACTTCTCAGTAGAAAGGATTTTTAGCTGATATATAAATATAAGAACAAGAAAACCATTATTCTAGCAAATCAATTTTGCTGTATTGGTTTCCTTGCAAAGCTTACAAATACAGGAAAAAGGAAATGAATAATATTATAATTGAAGATAACAATGACCTTTGGATTCAAGAAGGGAAGTTTCAAGTACCATAGATATTTAGTACATTGATCCATGTTCTGACTACCATGGGGTGTCAATTTTGTGAAATATCATTATTGTATATACTCATATTTATCATATTTGCTTATATTGTGTATCATTTTGTATTTTTTAATGAAAGCTTTAAGTGAAAATGATGGCATGGTATTCTTCAGTGCTTTCTGTTTATCAGACATAATTCCAAGTAGTTTACATGAAGGAAGTTCTTTAGCATTTTGAATGAGGGAACTGACACTTAGTCATTACCGACTTGCCCAAGGTTATATAGCTAATGAGTTGTAGAGTAGAATTTGAAATCATTCCAGCTTGTTTATAAAGCCTAAGCACATAACTACTGTTTCATAATATTGTAAAATGTCATTTCCTCCTCTTTGGTATGTAACTTTTAAGATTTTAAAACATGACTTAATCATTATTCATGCAAAAATTAATTACCCTATCTAGCAGCTTTTGTTTTTGCTGTTGTTGCTTTTCTATATTTCAATTACACAAAATAGGATATTAATCTTAATCTTAGATTCATATCTAGTGAAATCTCCTGTCATGAAATTGAACTAGATTAATGGAATATTCTTTATCTACTTTTACTCTTAAGTGTTGTGTTTAGTGAGGGCATTTCCAGACCATACAGGCCATGTTTAATCAGTTTGTCTGACTTTTTCAATGAATTTGATTTCACTGCTATGAATTTGCTTTAGGATTTTTTTTCCTTTTTTTTTTTATTGAGAAAAGAAAAGAAAAAAAAGTTTCCGCCTCCTCCCGGCCTCCCATTTCCCTCCCCCGCGTCCCACCCTTCTCCCCCTCCCCCCACTCCTCTCCCCCTCCCTCTCCAATCCAAAGAGCAGTCAGGGTTCCCTGTCCTGTGGAAAGTCCAAGGCCCTCCCCCCTCTGTCCATGTCTAGGAAGGTGAACATCCAAGGTGGCTAGGCTCCCACAAAGCCCGAACTTGAAGTAGGATCAAAACCCCGGGCCATTGGCCCCGGCTTCTCATCAGCCCCCATTGTTCGCCATGTTCAGAGAGTCTGGTTTTATCCCATGCTTCTTCTGTCACAGTCCAGCTGGCCTTGGTGAGCTCCCAATAGATCAGCCACACTGTCTCAGTGGTTGGGTGCACCCCTCGTGGTCCTGACTTCCTTGCTCATGTTCTCCCTCCTTCCGCTCCTCATTGGGAACTTGGGAGCTCAGTCCGGTGCTCCAGTGTGGGTCTCGGTGTCTATCTCCATCCATCACCAGCTGAAGGTTCTACGGTGATATGCAAGATATTCGTCAGCATTGCTGTAGGATAGGGTCATTTCAGGTTCCCTATCCTCAGCTGCCCAAGGAACTAACTGGGGACCTCGCCTTGGGCTCCTGGAAGCCACTCTAGGTTCAAGTCTCTTGCCAACCCTAAGTTGGCTCCCTTAACTAAGAATTGAGCTTCCGTGCTCCCCTATCCAACCTTCCTTTATCCCAATCATCCTGCCTCCCCAAGCCTCCCTCATCCTCCCCCTCTCACCCTCCTCTCCCCATCCCCCGACACTCCCATCCCACACCACCCCCAAGGTCCCAAATTTTCTCCCCTCAATTTTGTCTACATCCCGTATCCAAGAGGATAGTTATATGTTTTTCTTTGGGTTCACCTTCTTATTTAGCTTCTTTAGGTTCACCACTATATACTCCGTGACCGTTATTTATGGCTAGAAACCAATTATGAGTGAGTACATCCCATGTTCCTCTCTTTGGGTCTGGGATACCTCACTCAGGATAGTGTTTTCTATTTCCATCCATTTGCATGCAAAATTCGAGAAGTCATTGTTTTTTACCGCAGCGTAGTACTCTAATGTGTATATATTCCACACTTTCTTCATCCATTCTTCCATTGAAGGGCATCTAGGTTGTTTCCAGGTTCTGGCTATTACAAATAATACTGCTATGAACATAGTTGAACAAATGTTTTTGTCATGTGATAGGGCATCTCTTGGGTATATTCCCAAGAGTGGTATTGCTGG
>JABTXL010019748.1:671407-756207 GCA_025134845.1 Neodon shergylaensis | reverse complement strand
TCCCGGGCTGAAGCCACGGGATCAGCAACTCACCCCTCGCTGGCTCTAGGATTTTTTTCTACATGAAGTAGTACATCAAAAGCCTATCATTTTTTTTCATTCATGTGAAAGTGTGGAATGATAGCAAGCTACTAGGGATAACAAAATAACTATAATATTGCAAATTACACTTAATTTTCTTATTCAAGAAAACAGGAATTGATTGGATTATTTGAAAAGTGTCTTATGTAGACTTTGTTTTCCAAAGCATTAACTTATGTTTCTATTACAGACAAATAAATATGTAATTTGTGCCAATTATTAAAAGAAATAAACAATGATCTTTTTACATTGTGTATATCAAGTATTTTTTTTTTACTATTTTTTGTCTACATACTTGTAGGTTTTTTACTTTTTATCATTATTATATTTCTTAGGCTCAGTATCACTACATCATCCTGGATGGCCTGGAATTCACTATGTAGACCAGGGTAGCCCAGAACCCACAGAGATCCTCCTGCCTCAATATCCTGCATTCTGACATTAAAGGTATAATCCATCACACTTGGCATTAGGCTTCTTTTTAATGCAATAAAATACATGTAGAATTAAGTTTATAATAAATATTTTAAAGTCTATGAAGAAGTGACCTTAGCACACTGAAAAGGTTGCAAGACAATCATTACTATCTATCTATCTGCAGAACTACATCAACTTAAACTAGACCTTTTTTTTAGTATGCAATTTTTCTTAATCTTTAATAATGGTAAAGTTTTATGTATATCTGAGAGTACTTTTTTCTTTTTTCTTTTTTTTTATTAAAAATTTCTGCCTCCTCCCTGCCTTCCTTTTCCTTCCCCCTCCCCCCACTCCCCACTCTGTTCACCCTCCCTCTCCAGTCCAAAGAGCAGTCAGGGTTCCCTGCCCTGTGGGCAGTCCAAGGTCCTCCCCCCCATCCAGGTCTAGGAAGTTGAGGATCCAAACAGACTAGGCTCCCACAAAGCCATTACATGCAGTAGAATCAAAACCCAGTGCCATTGTTCTTGGCTTCTCATCAGCCCTTATTGTCCACCATATTCAGAGAGTCGGGTTTTATCCCATGCTTTTTCAGTCACAGTCCAGCTGGCCTTGGTTAGCTCCCAATAGATCAGCCCCACTGACTCAGTGGGTGGGTGCACCCCTCGCGGTCCTGACTTCCTTGCTCATGTTCTCCCTCCTTCTGTTTCTCATTTGGACCTTGGTAGCTCAGTCCATTCCTCCAATGTGGGTCTCTGTCTCTATCCCCATCCATCACCAGATGAAGGTTCTATGGTGATATGCAAGATATTCATTAGTATGGCTATAGTATTGGGCCATTTCAGGCTCTCTCTCCTCGGCTGCCCAAGGACCTAGTTGGGGACATTTCTCTGGACCCCTGGGAACCCCTCTAGAGTCAAGGCTCTTGCCAACCTTAAAATGGCTCCCTTAGCCATAAATATAGGACATTGAGCCTATAATTCGTGATCCTAGAGAATCTAAATAAGAAGGTGAGCCCAAAGGAAAACATATAGTTATCCTCCTGGATATTGGAAGTAGACAAGATTGCTGGGCAAAAATTGGGAACTGGGGGGTGGGGTGGGATGGGAGAAAGGGGAGATGGGGAGAGACAAGTGAGAAGGGGAGGATGGGGAGAGCTTGGGGGAATGGGATGGTTGGGATAATGGAAGGATGGATATGGAAGCAGGGAAGTATTGAACTAGAACTTGAACCCATTAAATTATAGCACAGCTGTTCTTCACTTTATCTAGAAATTCATAACATAATTCTACTTTCTCTTTCTCTCTGAGGCATACTATTTTATGTGTTGTATATAAGAGGTATGCTGACTAGCTTTATGTCAAGTTGGCGCACTCTTGGCTTTTAGGGGAGCAAAACGTACCTCCATTGAAAAATGGCCACAACAGATTGGCTTATAGGAAAGCAGCATATTATGAATATATCTTTACATTTTTATTACACATAGCATAGAATTTACTTATTTCATACAGTTAATTTTTCACCATTTTAGAAAACTTTTTACAGATTTATAATTTTAAGTTACAGTAACTTTACTTTATATTTGAAAAATCTACTGTATTTACACTTGTAGGTTACCTACATATATTTATATGACTATGAATTTCATCATATATGCTTCTGTTTACCCAAAAAGAATATCCTTAGGATTTATTGCAAGGCATTTCTACTGACAATTAATTCCCAGTATTTTTACATCTGGAAAGATATTAATATTTCCCTTTTTATTTTCTTTTAAGTATAGCATTAATTTTTAACATTTATTTTATTTATAATCATTATCAATGAGTTCATACATGACTACAATTTTTACATCATTTCTGTCATTAGCTCTCTCCTTTTCAAATATTCCCATGAAGCCTACCATTCCCTCTCAATCTCATGACCTCTTATTTCATTATTATATTTACACAACACATATATCTATATATCTATATGCATACACATGTGTATATGTATAAATACAATTTGTTTATTCTATTAAGTGTTGTTCATATTCATTGTGTTTAGGACTGGATATTGGATAACTTACCAAATGGACTGTTCCTGTAGGACACTGATCTTATTATTTATTCATATAGCTTTAACTAGATGAACTTTCTTGTTGCAGCAGATAGAGATCATCATAGAATCCAGAACTGATCAAAATAGAGAGAACAAATACAGAATTCTTATTTGAAACCACTGTTTTTGTTGTCATTTTAGAGTGTCAGGAGCCATTTCAGTCTTCTTCTTTCTCACATCTCACAGGGCCTTGAAGTAAAAAAATCTAGAGACAGAAAACTTAAAGTTAGCCAAAACATTATGTGCTAACCATGGAGACTCAAGCTCTGGAAAGCACCACAGACTGCTTGCTGCTTATCACTAACAGCAGGCGTTCTAGCCACTGACCATGCAACTGCCCTGCTTAGCTGCCAAACTGCCCCACTTAGTTGCCTAGCTACAAAGCCCCTCCTTTCCTTCCCCCTTTCCTCAGTACCCCCTGCCCGAGCTTCTCACTAAGGAGTATTTAAGACATGAAACTTGCTTCAATAAATGGATGCCTTGACAAAGAATACTTCTTGGCGTCTGTTTCTTTTTCCTCCCATGTCTTTAAGATAGTGCCTCTTCAAGACCCTGGAGTAACTAAGGAACGGCTGGGTGGGTCAGTAGAGGTGTGGATGTTTTTGTTTGTTATTTTAAATATGTTTTTGTTCTTCCTTTTCTCTAAAAATTGTTTTGAGCATGAATTTTCTGCAATCTTACTTGGATCCCCTCCATAGGTACAAGGTTTCCTCACTGGGTCAAAACAAAAACACCATTGTCTCTTAACACTACTTGAGGACTGGTGACTTTTTCCCTTTCTGCTGACTAGCATTTTCTCTAATTACATTCATGCAATATTAGCCTAAACATACACATCTGGCCCACTTCCTAAAGTTAAGGGTAGAAGTTCTGATAGATTGCTGCTACTATACGCATATCTCGTCTTTGTGCTTTGTGCTAATTTCCTGCCATGTGAGTCCAGTGATACTCTGTCATTTGCTTTGTAAGGTCAGTAGAACCACTATATTATGCTTGGGTTCTGGTGATATGTGCTACAGGATGAAAACTGTTCTTACTCACAATTACTAGAATAGGACTTAACTTACAAATTTTCATTGCTCAGAATATAGCAATTCAATGCTCTCAGTCAGTCCTTAAGAAAAGATATCTCACCGTTTTTCTACCTTTATGCTATTTTTAAGAGAATAATGTGAGATATAAGAGCTGAAAGTCAGGGAGGGCTGTAGTTAATCAAAATCTTCTGGATATGACATGACTCTTTCAATCACAAACTTACCATAGCTGCAGAAGCCTGAACACAATTAAACCAGTTAAAACTATAGGATATATATGGAAGAAGCTCATGAGTGAGGTGCTATTAATTGCTGATGATTTCTAGAGGTGAGAGAGTCAGTTTTCTTCAGATATATGACCCCTGATTAATATCCATACTCCAGTGTGTGTAATAAAACTATAAGGACAAAACTTATTGTGTTACAAATAAAAAGGAAAAAACAGGACATGAAATTAAAAAAGTATGTGGCAGTGGGGAGTGGATCTGAGAGAAGTCAGGAGGGAAGTAGAATGTGGGTAAGATCAAAGTATATTGTATACATGTATGGACTTTCCAAATTACTAACAAACTCTTATGGTGTATCTAGTTTTAACTTTTCTCTTATGATTAGTCTCTTAATTCTGCTATGTAAGTTTTCATTATTTTATATTTTTTGAATTTAATCTGAATGTTTAAAGAATTACATACATCAATAATGTATTTACTTAATTTCTCTATCACCATCATCCAACTATTCTCATGTCTTCTCTACTAATTTTCAAGTTCTGACTTTTGTTGAGTCCATTGAGTGCTACTTTTATGTATGTGTTTATGAATGAAAACCCATGACAGGATAACTGATCAGGAGACTGATTTTCATTTTCTTATCAAAACCTCTCTGAGTTGTTTTGGGTAACTGGGAACTTTTGTGGTTCCATATGAATTTTAGAATTTTTTTTTTGCTGTGAAGAATGTCTTGGGGGTTTTGATTTGGATTGCATTAAATCTATAAATAATTTTGATAGTATGTTCATCTTCACAGTGTTATTTCCACTATTATGTTCACTACATGAACATTAGGAGTTTAAGTAAAGAGAGGGAGAAATAAAGGTGAGCAATAAATAGCACCAAGGATATATGTAAAACCATAAGGAAAAATTATTTTATGCCCACTTAAAATAAATAAAGTATTTATTTTGCTGCTTAAAATGCACATAATACATTGTGTGTATACATGTACATCTATTAAATGAATTATACCAATTGAGGTGAAAATCTTCTTCCCAAAAGTCATAGACTATGCTACCTCAATTTCTATGCTAAGCATAGAAAAATGAAAAATAAAAACAGTAACAACAAAATATTGAAATCTAGCAGAGAAAACTCTCATTGAACTATTGGCCAGTAAAGTCGAAGAGATCTTGAAGGCAAGACTCTATTGCTGAAGGCACCACACAAACCAGAAATAAGACGTGGAAGTATCAAGCGGGAACTGACTTGGAAGTGTCTCTGAACATAAAATCTCATAATATCTGAAGGAGTTTCACAAGCTTCCAAGGGAGAAAAATATCCAATAAATAGTTCCACTCAGCTATACAGATTAAAAAGCACTATAAAAATCATGGGAAAATATACCCAGGAGTGCAATGGCAGCTCTTATACCTTGAGGGTAACCAGTAGCTAGCTAACTGGACTTAAAGCACAGTCAGTAAGAGGGAACTAATACGAAGCAATGTAACTCTAGCCAACTATGTGGATATGGAGCTTAGAAAGGAACATACTACTGCTACTTTTACAAACCTATATAATTGCTTTGTTTACGAGCATGAAGATCTGATCTCAGCACCAGGAGAACCATCACTGGGGTGAGTGAGTTTCTGACCCGCGGCAACAGCCTGGGACATGGAACTCAGAAGTTCCTCATCCCCCCTTTACTTCCTGGTCTTCCTACAGGGGATATACTCCCCGGATACTGCCTCTCTCTTCCTATCCCACCCAGCTTGCATCCAGAAACCCACCCCCTTCTGCCTCCCTCCCCTCTTTGGGCACATAACATCACCCAGCTTAGCCTGTTTGGGCACTGGGACCCAATAGTGAGGGCAACCAGGCGGGAGGTAGTTCCTTTGTCTCAATAGCATACCTGCAGCAAGCAAGGTAGGCGCTTTGTTTACGAGCTACCCAACCAGCATGGAGATCTGATCTAGGCACCAGGAGAGCAATCACTGGGGAGTGCCATCACTGGGAAGCTACATCACTGGTCAAGGAGACCTGATCCTGTAAAAGAAGATTCATAGGGGAGCATTCGGAGGAAGAGATGGGCAGGCGCCAATGCAAAAATTCACCCAACAATCTGAAAAACAACATGAAACCACCAGAAACCAGCGACCTCACAACAGGAGGACATGAACACCTTAATCAAGAAGAAGTAGAAAAAAATGACTTTATGAAAGTGATAGAGGCCGTTAAACAGCACGTAAAAAACGCCCTTATAGAAATGGATGAGAAGTATAACAGAAAGTTTGAAGAATTGAGTAAATCAGTGAATAATACCCTAGGAAACCAAGGAAAAACAATCAAACAGATAATGGAAACAGTTCAAGACTTGAAAACTGAAATGGAGGCAAGGAAGAAAACACAAACAGAGGGCCGGCTGGACATGGAAAATCCAGGTAAATGAATAGAGACTACAGAAACAAGCATAATCAACCAAATACAAGAGATAGAAGAAAGAATCTCAGATTCTGAAGATACCATAGAGAAAATAAACGCACTAATCAAAGAAAACAGCAAGTCCAACAAACTCTCATCACAAAATATTCAGGAAATATGGGACACAATAAAAAGACCAAACCTAAGAATAATAGGAGTAGAAGAAAGAGAAGTGCAGCTCAACGGTACAGAAAATATATTTAATAAAATTATAGAAGAAAACTTTCCTGACCTAAAGAAAGATATACCTATGAATGTTCAAGAAACATACAGAACAACAAATAGACTGGATCAAAAAAAATCCACTCATCATATAATAATCAAAACACAAAGCATACAGAATAAAGAAAGAATATTAAGAGCTGCAAAGAAAAAGGTCAAGTAACTTATAAAGGTAAATCTATCAGACTTACACCTGACTTCTCTATGGAAACCATGAAAGCCAGAAGGTCCTGGATAGAGGTACTGCAGAAACTAAGAGACCATGGATGTAAGCCCAGACTACTATACCCAGCCAACCTTTCGTTCACTATAAATAGAGAAAACAAAATTTTCCAGGATAAAAACAAATTTAAACTATACGTAGCCACAAATCCAGCCTTACAGAAAGTAATAGAAGGAAAATCACAAACCAAAAACTCCAACGATGCCCATAATATCTCAGACATCTAGAGACCCATCACTAGCACAACTCAAAGAAGGGAAACACACAAACTCTACTACTAAAAATGTGAACGGAGTTAACAACCACTGGTAATTAATATCATTTAATGTCAATGGACTCAACTCACCTATAAAAAGGCATAGGCTAAGAGATTGAATACAAACACAGGATCCAACACTCTGCTGTTTACAAGAAACACACCTCAACCACAAACACAGGCACCTACTCAGAGGAAAGGGCTGGGAAAAGGTTTATCAAGCAAATGGACCTAAGAAACAAGCAGGTGTGGCCATACTAATTTCTAACAAAGTTGACTTCAAACTTAAATCAATCAGAAGAGATGGAGAGGGACATTTTATACTCATGACAGGAACAATTCATCAGGATGAAGTATCAGTCCTGAATATCTATGCCACTAATATAAAAGCACCCACTTATGTAAAAGAAACATTACTAAAACTCAAGGCAGTCATCAAAGTGCACACACTAGTAGTAGGAGATTTCAACACTCCTCTCTCACCAATGGACAGGTCAATCAGACAGAAACCTAACAGAGAAATAAGAGAATTAATATAGGTAATGAATCAAATGGACTTAACAGACATCTATAGAACATTCCACCCAAATAGGAAAGAATATTGCTTCTTCTCTGCAGCTCATGCAACCTACTCGAAAATTAACCATATACTTGGTAACAAAGCAAACGTCCACATTTACAAAAAAAAATATTAGTAACCACCTGTGTCTTATCAGATTACCATGGCTTAAAGTTAGAATTCAACAACAATGCTACCCCCAGAAAGCCTACAAACTCGTGGAAACTGAACAGTCAACTACTGAACTACAACTGGATCTAGGAAGAAATAAAGAAAGAAATTAAAGTCTTTCTTGAATTCAATGAAAATAAAGAAAAACATACTCAAACTTATGGGACACTATGAGAGCAATCCTAAGAGGAAAGTTCATAGCACTAAGTGCCTACTTAAAGAAATCAGAAAAAGCACACATTGGAGACTTAATAGCCCACCTGAAAGCTCAAGAAAAAAAAGAAGCAGACTCACCTAGGAGGAGTAGAAGACTGGAAAAAATCAAACCGAGGGTTGAAATGAACAAAATAGAAACACAGAAAACAATCCAAAGAATCAATTAAAGTAAAAGCTGGTTCTTTTCACTCAAAAAGATTGATAAACCCCTATCCAAACTAATCAAATGGCAGAGAGAGAATATGCAAATTAATAAGATCAGAAATGAAAAGGGGGACATAACAATAGACACAGAGGAAATTCAGAGAATCATTAGATCTTACTATAATAGCCTGTATGCCACAAAACTAGAAAATGTAAAAGAAATGGACACTTTTTTTAGATAAATACCATATACCAAAGTTAAATCAGGACCAGGTGAACAATATAAGTAGACCTGTTAGTCAAGAATAATTAGAAGCTGTTATCAAAAACCTCCTTACCAAAAAAAGCCCATGACCAGATGGTTTCAATGCGGAATTCTACCAGAACTTCCAAGAAGATGTAATACCTATACTCCTTAATGTATTTTACAATATAGAAACAGAAGACTCATTGCCAAATTCCTTTTATGAAGCTACAGTTACTCTGACTCAAAACCACACAAAGACTCAACCAAGAAAGAGAATTACAGGCCAATCTCACTCATGAACATCAATGCAAAAATCGTCAATAAAGTACTGGCAAACCGAATCCAAGAACACATTAGAAAAATTATCCATTAGGATCAAGTAGGCTTTATCCCAGAGATGCAGGGCTGGTTCAACATACGAAAATCTATCAATGTAATCCATCATATAAATAAACTGAAAGAAAAAAAACATATGATCGTATCATTAGATGCTAAAAAAGCATTTGACAAAATTCATCATCCCTTTATGATAAAAGTCCTGGAGAGATTAGGGATACAAGAATCATACCTAAATATAATAAAAGCTATTTACAGCAAGCCGACAGCTAACATTAAATTAAACGGAGAGAAACTCAGGGCCATCCCACTAAAATCAGGAATTCGACAAGGCCTCTTCAATATAATGCTTGAAGTTTTAGCAATAGCAATAAGACAACGTAACGGGACCAAGGGGATTCGAATTGGAAACAAAGAAGTTAAGCTTTCGTTATTTGCAGATGATATGATAGTGTGCAGAAGCGACCCCAAAAACTCCACCAAAGAACTCCTAGAGCTGATAAACACCTTTAGTAATGTGGCAGGATACAATATCAAGTCCAAAAAACTCAGTTGCCCTCCTATACACAAAGGATATGGAAGCAGAGAGGGAAATCAGGGAAGCATCACCTTTCATGATAGCCACAAACAGAACAAAATATCTTGGGGTAACTCTAACCAAGAAAGTGAAAGAACTATTTGACACGAACTTTAAGGCATTGAAGAAAGAAATTGAAGAGAATTCCAGAAAATGGAAGGATCTCCCTTGCTCCTGGACTGGGAGGATCAACATAGTAAAAATGGCAATTCTACCAAAGGCAATTTATAGATTCAGTGCAATCCCCATCAAGGTCCCATCAAAAATCTTCACAGATCTTGAGAGGACAATAATCAACTTTATATGGAAAAACAAATAACCAGGATAGCCAAAACAATCTTATACAATAAAGGAACTTCTGGAGGCATTACCATCCCTGACTTCAAACTCTATTACAGAGCTACAGTAATGAAAACATCTTGGTATTGGCATAAAAACAGAGATGTCAACCAATGGAATCATAAAGAAGACCCGGATTTTAACCCACAAACCTATGATCACCTCATTTTCAATAAAGGAGCTAAAAGTATACAATGGAAGAAAGAAAGCATCTTCAACAAATGGTACTGGCACAACTGGATGTCAACCTGTAGAAGAATGAAAATAGACCCATATCTATCACCATGCACAAAACTCAAGTCCAAATGGATCAAAGACCTCAATATCAATCTGAACACACTGAACCTGATAGAAGAGAAAGTGGGAAGTACCCTACAACATATGGGCACAGGAGATCGCTTCCTATGTATAACCCCAGCATCACAGACATTAAGGGCAACATTGAATAAATGGGATCTCCTGAAACTGAGAAGCTTCTGTAAAGCAAAGGACACTGTCACTAAGACTAAAAAGCAACCTACTGACTGGGAGAAGATCTTCACCAACCCCGCAACAGACAAAGGTCTGATCTCCAAAATATATAAAGAACTCAAGAAACTAGACTTTAATATGCTAATTAACCCAATTAAAAAATGGGGCACTGAACTGAACAGAGAATTCTCAACAGAAGAAGTTCAAATGGCCAAAAGACACTTAAGGTCATGCTCAACTTCCTTAGCGACCAGAGAAATGCAAATTAAAACAACTTTGAGATATCATCTTATACCTGTCAGAATGGCTAAAATCAAAATCACCAATGATAGCCTTTGCTGGAGAGGTTGTGGAGAAAGGGGTACCCTCATACATTGCTGGTGGGAATGCAAACTTGTGCAACCACTTTGCAAAGCAGTATGGCGTTTTCTCAGGAAATTTGGGATCAACCTACCCCTGGACCCAGCAATACTACTCTTGGGTATATACCCAAGATATGCCCTATCATATTACAAAAGCATTTGTTCAACTATGTTCATAGCAGCATTATTTGTAATAGCTAGAACCTGGAAACAACCTAGATGTCCTTCAATGAAAGAATGGATGAAGAAAGTGTGGAATATATACACATTAGAGTATTACTCAGCGATAAAAAACAATGACATCTTGAATTTTGCATGCAAATGGATGGAAATAGAAAACACTATCCTGAGTGAGGTAACCCAGACCCAAAAAGATGAATATGGGATGTACTCACTCATCATTGGTTTCTAGCCATAAATAAAGGACATTGAGTCTATAATTTGTGATCCTAAAGAAGCTAAATACGAAGATGAACCCAAAGAAAAACATATAGTTATCCTCCTGGATATGGGAAGTAGACAAGATTGTGGGGCAAAAAATTGGGATCTTGGGATGGGGGTAAGGAGAGATGGGGAGAGATAAATGAGAAGGGGAGGATGGGGGAAACTTTGGGAAATTGGATGGTTGGGATATAGGAAGGGTGGATATGGGAGCAGGGAAGCATATATCTTAATTAAGGGAGCCATCTTAGGGTTGGCAAGAGACTTGAACCTAGAGGGTCTCCCAGGTGCTCAGGGCAATGTCCCCAGTTAATTCCTTGGGCAGCTGAGGATAGGGAACCTGAAATGGCCCTATCCTATAGCCAAACTGATGAATATCTTGCATATCACCGTAGAACCTCCATCTGGCGATGGATGGAGATAGAGACAGAGACCCACACGGAAGCACCGGACTGAGCTCCCAATGTCCCAATGAGGAGCAGAAGGAGGGAGAACATGAGCAAGGAAGTCAGAACCGTGAGGGATGCATCCACCCACTGAGATAGTGTGGCTGATCTATTGGGAGCTCACCAAGGCCAGCTGGACTGTGACTGAAAAAGCATGGGATAAAACCGGACTCTCTGAACATGGTGGACAATTAGGGCTGATGAGAAGCCAAGGACAATGGCACTGGGTTTTGATCCTACTTAATGTTCTGTCTTTATGGGAGCCTAGCCAGTTTGGATGCTCACCTTCCTAGATCTGGATGTGGGGGGGAGGACCTTGGACTTTCCACAGGGCAGGGAACCCTGACTGCTCTTTGGACTGGAGAGGGAGGGGGAGAGGCGTTGGGCAAGGGGGAGAGGAGTGGGAAGATGGGGAGGCAAATGGGAGGCTGGGAGGAGGCGGAAATTTTTTTCAATAAAAAATAAATAAATAAAATAGTAAACCTATATAATTTATAACTGCATTCTACTTATTTATCCTTATACCTGCAGATGAGTGTAACTAACATGTCTCATCAAAGAAACTTTGTATTGTATCAGACAAAGATTTATTATAGACATCCATAATTAGTTAAAATTTAGAGGACAGCAGATTGTGGGTTGTCTAACCATTGTTACACATACAACAAGCATAACTATCATAGCTATGGCTCAGAGACCATCACAGAAAAGGGTGCTGAGAGATTATAATAATCATAGGAACAGAACATTTGCTTCAAGATAGTGTATTTTGTATGTGACATGGAGTTACACTCATGAAATCTCATCAATTTGGATTTCCAAACAAGACCTGCATGGTGGCACAAGTGAATAAGCCAGTGCAGATGGGGGTTATCTCACAGGAAATGACCCTTAGATTAAAATATTATTAGATTTTTATTTCTAGTAAAATAGTCAAAATTTAATACCATGAGGCTAATATTTAAAACGTAAGTGAATAATAATATAACTTAATTATTACCTTCAATTTTTGTTTAGAAGTACACATTTACTTGCAACAACAAATCTAAGGTGTTTTCTTTTTTCTTTTCAGA
This sequence comes from Neodon shergylaensis, assembly GCA_025134845.1. NCBI lineage: Eukaryota > Metazoa > Chordata > Mammalia > Rodentia > Cricetidae > Neodon > Neodon shergylaensis. Next base: position 743,802 of record JABTXL010019748.1, on the reverse strand, counting down.
ATTTTCACATGAATTCCTCTGTAGTAGTTTACCTGAGAAACATTTCTCATAGGTTTGGGTAGTTGAACATTTAGTCCTTACTTGATAGCACTGTGAGTTATTATGGAACTTTTAGGAGGTCTGCCCTTTAGGAAAGAAATGTGTCACGAGGAATGTATTTAAGAATTTCCGTTTTTCCCAGAGTTTCCAGTTTGTTCTCTATGCTATGTTTGTGATCTCCCAGCTTCCTGCTCTGGCATCTTGTTGTCATTCCTCCCTGTTATAGTTAATTTTCTGTTGCTGTGGCAAAACATCATATTTTCCTCCCTGACCCGCATATGTTTATGGATAGATCATAATGAGTAATGTGTTTATTCCTACTTTAAAAGTCCACATAATCTTTTGGTATCAACACTTTCAGAGTCCAAAGTTCAAAGTCAATTCTGAGACTCAAGAAAATCTCTTAAGTGTAAGCACCAACAAAATCAAAAACAAATCACACAATTCCAACATACAATGGCACTGAAAATACTTTTTATCACAAATAGGATTTGGGCATGGTAAGGAAATGCTTTACCAACAAAATATTAAAATCTATCAGAGAAAACTCCGTATCCTTTAGCTCCATGTCTGAGAACACAGGGTTAAATGCCTCTGCACTTCCAGACTTGCCTCCTGAAAGACACATGCCTCTTGTTGGCTGGTTCCACTCCCAGTGTGAAGCTCTCCTTTGCAAATACCCCATGACTCTAGCACCTATAATATTTTGACGTCTCCAAATATGGTAGTTTGAGTGAAGTTGGCTCCTACAAGTTCATGTTTGAATAGGTAGTAGAACTATTTGGGAAAGTTTAGATAGTGTGGCTTTTTAGAGGAGGTGAGTCACTAGTGATGGGCTTTAAACTTTCAAAAATGAAAGTCTCATACCATTCCCACTCTCTCTTTCTCCATGCTTTGTAGTTTTGCTTCAAGATTGAGTTCTCAGCTACTACACCAGTAACATGTGACCTTGCATATTGCCATGCCTCCTGTCATGAAGGTCATAGACTAATTCCCTGAAACTGTAAGCCCCAAAGGAACTCTTCTATAAGCTGTCTTTGTCATGGTCTGTTACCACAGTCATATAAAACTAAGACACCACAGAAATACAGCCTTCACTTCTACAGTTTCATGCCTCCATGTATAAACACAAGGACTTCCAGGCCATATCCCCAGCCCTAATGCCCCGACTTAATCATTGAGTAAGATTTCATTGCTATATTCTTCAGAACCATGTACATGAGATTGCCATATTTGGTTGCCTCCTTGGAATGGAGTATGACTTTCCCTCAATAAATTTTGGTGTAGCTTTCTTTTGTTACCAGCTTCAAGGAACAGAAATTTCCTCCTGTCTAACTTTCACAATTTTTAAGTTATCTGGGTGGAGCCTTGTTATGAGAATTTCCCTTGCTTTAGTCTGTTTTGTACTTCTTTTTGCTCTGGTTGCTCCTTTTTATTGGATAATTATATAAAAGTGATTACTAATAACCACATCACAGAGTCAATACTAGATATTAGGATGTATTGAAATGTCATCCACAAAGAACTTAGTTCATTACTCTTCCTCTTTTGTTTTGTTTTGGGATTTTTTTGTTTGTTTGCTTTTTGAGACGGGATTTCTCTGTATAACAGCCTTGGCTGTGCTGGGACTCACGTTGCAAATCAGGCTGGCCATGAACTCTCTGAGATCTGCCTGACTGGCCTTGAACTCACTGAGATCTGTCTCCCTCTGTCTCCTAAGATCTGGGCTTAAAGTCGTGTACCACCACCAACAAGCTAGTTCATTGCTTTTCAATTTAGCCTTAAACAAATTCTTATGACAAAGACAGAAAACAGCTACAGTCTTTGCCAAAGTATCACATGGATGATTTCTAGCCAAGTTACTAATATTCTTCCCCCTCGGAAATCGTTTTAGCTGGGCCTCCAGTCTGTTGCTCTCAGCACTACCTTCTGAGCTCTTACTAGGATGGTTCATTAAACTACAACTACTGTGTTCAACTGCTTTCTTAGTGCAAAATGCCAAGGCCTTCCACATTCTTCCAAGCTCCATGATGGTCAGGTCTATTGCAGCAGTAGTGCACCTCCTGGTACCAACATCTGATGGAGGAGGGTCATCTTTCTATCTGCTGTTTCATTGGTTAAGTAATAAAGAAACTGCTTGGCCTTTGATAGGACAGAAAATTAGGTAGGCAGAGTAGACAGAACAGAATGCTGGGAGAAAGAAACTGAGTCAGGGCAGTCGCCATGATTCTCCCACTCCAGACAGATGCAGGTTAAGATCTTCCCTGGTAAGCCACACAGATTATTAGAAATGGGTTAGATCAATATGTAAGAGCTAGCCAATAAGAGTCTGGAACTAATGGGCCAGGCAGTGTTTAAAGGAATACAGTTTCCGTGTAATTATTTCGGGTAAAGCTAGCCGTGCGGGAGGCCGGGTGCCAGGAACGTAGCCCCGCCGCTCTTACAACAAACATCAGTTTTAGTTACTTTTCTATTACTGTCATAGAGTAATACTTTGTGGTCTCTCCTGATAGTATAAGTTGAAATAAACCGTTTTTCTCCATAAATTATTTATTCTCATGGGATATTATTAGAGAAACAAAAAATACTGCTATACTATCTATCATTAAATTCCCCATCATTTTGTATATTTACTTGTGATAATGTTGAATGAAAATGATGTCCTACAAAGAGTTTCATTACTGTATAAAATTGCTGTTTCCCATATGTTTTCTATTTGTGAGAAATATATTTTTCATATTTAGTTTGATTTGTTTCTTTCTTACTAATTTCTTCATCAAAACATGAATAACATTTAAGTTATATTTTATATATATCACTTGGTTACATTACTAGTCCTAGTAGCAGGTTCTGACAATAGAGTACAGCAATCTAATTTTTAAGTATTCCTCTGTAATTATAATGCAGGAGTTACAAAACTCAAAGGAAAATTTTATGCAACATAAAATTTTGAAATTTCAATAAATAACAAAGATAACAACGAAGGGGAAGTGTTCTAAGCTGTGGGAGGTCAAATAAAAGAGTATCAGCTCACCTGGTGGTAAGAATATATTTGCCAATTTTAGTAAAATCAAAAATTCATTGTACAATACCCACAAACATTTGAAGGAATTTGGGAAGGCACCCATGTAAGAGTGGGCATTTAAAAAAAATCTCCGTGGACAAATGTGAAATTATGTTCTCACAGGAATCCAATTAATACGATTAGAAAATGTAGCTTTTCTCCTAGATTAACCGTATGTATAGTATTTGGGTGAGGTAAAGAAACAAGTTGAACTCACTTCTCTCATGATTTAAATATCTCTAGTTCTACATCCATTCTATAAATACTAGTTTTACTCATAAAATACATATAATATAAATAAGTTTAATAATTTTGGTAAAATGGCCCTAATAGTTGATCTGTAGACACATTAAGATGCTACTGTGAGTTTTCCTGCCTAAGGGGCCAGCCTCCATTAACGCAGGACTCAAAGGGAATCCACAGAGTGAGTGCATACTGTAAGATTCATCTTCATATTTCCAGAAACTTCTCTCATAGTTACTTTCTATGAACTATTGACTGAAATTATTTAAGGACAGAGCAGGTTCTTCTCCATAGTGAGATAAAAGGCTTAATCATATAGCCATGGGAGAAGAACAACTTAGCGAGGACTCAAGAAAAGCTATGAAGTGACAACCCCTTCATTATTTTTTGCATAAAAATAATTACTATTAAAATATGCTCTTCAAATAATGAAACTGAGCACATAAAGATAAATTTAATGTTACCATAAAGAGTTACAAATTTTCTTTAGATATCTCACAATGAAGGCTTTCTTTAATATTTCAGATGGCATACAAAGAAAATAGAAATTTGATAATCAAAAGATTATTTAATGTCACATTTGCAAAGAATTATGAGCATAAATTTAATAACCATTAGATTACACATCAATAAATCTTTTTATTTATTCACATTTTATAAATACAATTAATATTTTCCTTTTTGTACCTGTAAATGAGAAGTTTCATTTTTATGATTTCTATGGTAAAATATTAGATTAATTTTATAGTACGTTATGATGAAAGTTCATTTTCTTTCTTTTCCTTAATGCAGAATTAAAATTTAAAATAACATCATTTGAAAGGGGTCTCATTAATCAGTGAGTGTAATATGGCATGCTTTTAGCTTTATTGAGTAAACCATTAATTTGAAGGTAAATTCTGTTTATTTCCCACATTACCTAGTGAAATGAGGGAGATAAAGGACAATTAATGTCAGAAAGTAGGGCATTGATTTGATATGCTGTAACTATAGCAATTTTTCTAAGTAACTCATTACTAAATAAATTTAATAAAATATCTGAAAGCCTCTTTCAAGGGACTTACAAAAATTACACTGAAGGAAAGGTTTTGAATGTCCTTCTAAAATATGAACAGTTATATAACCTAAAATTATAAAATTATCTTTTTCCTCTGCCATATATATATCATACTAATTTTCTAGTATGTTCTTGGAAAAAAGAATGCTGTTGTTGAAACAAATCTTACATTCTTCATCAACCATTTGATTCTGTATTTATATTTATAATATACCTAATTTAGGCATTATAAACATAGTAATATATCAAAAATATAATAGCAGCATCAAAATTATTCAAAATTTCTTCTCTTAAAAACATTTTAAAAATATAAAGATTAGAGATTATTTTTAAGTCCTTTTATACATTGTTTCTTTCTTTAACTACAAGATTGTAGTTATAAATCAGGAATTCAGGAAGCTCCTCTTAATTAGTTTAACTGATGTGAACACTTAACTAAGCTAAAAGGCTTTTTCTCTACAACCAGGCATGCCAAATAATTATCAGATCAATTTAAGGCAAGAAAAATAAGTGCAGAGTGAAAGCAGTTACCAACTGAAAAGAAAATGAGTCATATGTTATAATATGATTAGAATTCTAATACTAAATAAAACCATGCATGTGAATAGAATAACAGGTTTTAAACATTTTTTAAATGCTAAGCAGATAGTAAAAGACATGAAATTATTTTGTATGTCTTTATTGAAATAAGAACCTTTCCCATTATACTGAATGGCTCCAGAGTTGATGGTATTTCCTTCATTATTAACATCACAAGCTGTTAGCAATCATTTTGCTGTTTTATTATAAAGTGGTCCTTTAATGCTGTGCTACAAATTGTAGAGCTTGATAGAGAAAGACAAAAATGATTTTCTGGGGCTCTAGGCCACATTTTCCGAGATTAATCAAATTATATAATGTTTTTCATGAACAAGATATTCAATTTGTGTAGCATTAGTTCTTTTATCAAGTGGTCAAAGTGAGATGGACTGAAATGCTAACTCTCCTCTATGATTCTCTTGTAATCAAAATGCGTACTTGCATGTGAGACCTGACCAATGTTAAAGCAATCTACATCAATAATACACAAATAGTCTAACTATTATATGGATTCTTAATAACATGGAGATCAAAGTATGGAGTAAAGGTTAATATTTTGTATCATAGTTTTGATACTTAGTTACTTAGATGCACTAAATTTTGTGACTTTCAAGGGCTTCTTTATAGAGGAAACTATTAAAGATAGCTATGTATTCCCTATGTCCACCATGCATATATTCTCTTATCCTTATTTCAGTGTATGAGAGTGCTAAACAAAATACTACTGTGTCATTTTAGCCTTACAGAAAGAGTGTTAATTTCCTGCTACTAGAAAAGGTTTTACATGGGTTTTCACAGTTATGCATGTATCTCTCTCTCTCTCCCTCCCATTATAACCAAAACAGCACTCCTGATATCGTTGATTTGTATTTATCTATTAGAATTATTTGCCACTCTTTAATAGTCAATTTTTTTAAGTTCAAAAACCTACATATGACATACAACATATGAAACATATAGAATACTTAAAAATAAAAATTATGAATTCACTGCAATAAACTCATGTACAAAGTTCACAATGATAGCATAAATATGTTAAATAATGGAAACATAGGCAAGCATGGTGGTGGACACCTTTTATCCCAGCAATTGGGAGGCATAAACAAGTAGATCTCAGTGAGTTTGAGATAAGACTAGTTTGCATACCCTGAGTTCCCTGGCAGCAAGAACCACACAGTGAGACTATCTCAAAACATAAATTAAAACAATGAAAAAAATGAACGATGAAATTGATTGTATGAAAAATTGAAGTGATGTTTAACTGTCAATAAATGGACTATGACAGTGGCGATAATAAAATATTGACACAATTTTAAAACAATGAATTAAAATATGAATGTATAGCAAAATATCAAAATTGATAAGTAATGTAGGAAAGGAACAGCATTGACATATCACTTATTTTATCAATGAAACTGCATTAAAGCAGCATCATTCAGTTTATTATACTGAATTGATTTACATATAAAATATAAAAAAAGGTGCAGAGTTTTAGATAAAGTTTCAAGCACACTTGTAAAAAGGCTACAAACTAATTTTAAATACTCTACACTGATAGAATTGTCTTCAATTACTCCAAACTATCATAAATTGTTAGTTTTCCAGATTAAAGTACAAACTTTATTCCTTAAATGTTATTTTTCTGGTAAGTAAATCATGAAGACAAAAAAGGAAGTTAAGTAAACCATAACATTGTACATTAGAAAAAATCTAGGGGAAAATAGCCGTTAAAATTCAGATAAATCCTTTTTGGATGCCATAAGTTTTATATTTTAAAAGACAAAATCATCTTCTCAATTACAAAAATCATATACTCAATATGCTCAACATTATTTTTGTACTCATACCATTTTTGTACTTAATACCAAAACACTTTGCACTTATAATAGGAGATAAAATTACCTGGAATTCTATCAATGACAAAAGGAAAATTTAATGCAGTTTCAAAAATTTTTCTCAGTTAATAAAATTACATGTAAATTACTATAATGTCACACATAGGCTGATGTGTTTAAACAGCTGATCCACAGTTAATACCGCTGTTTTCACAGGTCTAGGATTATTGAAGGAAGTATGTCACTGGAGGAGGACGCTTTTGAGGTTTCAAATCCTCATGATATTTTCAGTGTGTGTTCTCTCTCTCTGCCTTGAGTATTTTGTTTGGGTTGTAATCTCTCAGCATCTTGTTTCAGTAGCCATACCTGATGCTTGCTACCATACTTTACAACCAACATAGATTCTTATCCCTCTGAAACTGTAAGCCACATAAACCCTTCTTTATATGAGTTGTCTTACTCATGGTGTTTCTTCATAACAGAAAAAGTAAGTGTTGCACTCTTCATGATATTGCATTGTAAATATAAGTAGTTGGCTTAAGAGTATTAGTGAATAAAGTATATACTGAAGCTGAATACACAGAAGAACTTATTTGTTCCTAATCTTACATGGAATGACACAATTTGAAAGAGGGAACAATAGCAATTTGGTTGTGTATCACTGTTAGGAAAAATCCAAATTTTAAATTAGCAAACAGAGTAACTGTACACATTCTTGTGAGAAATATTGATATGAGCAACTGATCAGTCTGTTAGTTATTGGTATTTAGTAACTACCAATGAAATAAGAACAGATGACATTCTATGATTCTAAGGGTCCAAATCATCTACAGTTCTTTTATCTGGCACAAACCCTGAAGTAGTTGTAGCTCCATGCAGAAAACTACAGAATTAGATGAGGCAAAGAAGGAATCCCCTGGGGGAAAAAAGCCACTAGGACAAGGAACTGAAGAAGGAAGAGTTCAGGCAGGAGGGTCAAAAATACTGTTTGATCAAGCTCTGCTTGCAATTCTATTTCTAGTATCTAACTAAATATATTGATATTGGTATTGGTATTAGTATCGGTATATCCTATTAGAAGCTCTGCTCAGCACCTCCTCCTTCCTCTCCAAACCTTTTTTTCCTCAGAAAGCCTGCCAAGTGGCACCTCTGCCTGCCAGCTGCTCAAGACCAGGCCTACATCGTATTTAAGCTCCAGTTAATACACCTGCCATGTTATTTCTCTTTTTTCTTCCTCTGAGATCACCCAGGAGTGCTTTGTTCAGATTAAACCTATTCCTTTACTTTCAATTAGTATAAATTTGGCTTACTGTTTCGGTGGAGAAACCCACAGCTGGGGATTCAAAAATACTCATCAAACAGCAGTGAGAAACATAAAAATTGTTCATCCATGAAGTAAACCTAGAGTCGATAAAGTGAGTTCCAGGACAGGCTCCAAAGCTACAGAGAAACTCTGTCTCAAACGAACAAACAAACAAAAAAATTGTGTGTTTAATTTATTTGAGAGCTAGATGGTTGGTACCCTAAAAGACCCCAAAAACTTTAATAACATCATAATACTACAAAGAATGCTTCCCAGAAAGATAAGACTATTATTTAAATAAAAAAAGTGCATTACAAAAAACTTCCAAAACTCTTAGAAATGACATAGACATCTGAATCTGATTGCCTGAACAGTCATTCAAAGTCCCTTCAGTAGGCTGAAGAGGGATGCCACATCATTGCAAAAGGACTTTCCAGGCAATCAGATTTTTAAAGTTAAGGCATTCTTAAAATATCTATTGTAATTTACCTTTCCAGTCACTCTTTCAATTTCAAGTCTCTCAACAGATGTCCTTTGCTTTTCGGCAATCAAAATATTCAAAATCAACACAATAACATACAGGATCCAGACTCCCTGTGTATTTCTCATCTTGAGTGGCTTTTTCTTTTACAGTCTCTTTAAAGACTTCATCTTATTTTTAATCGATTCATTTTTTTCTATGACTATACCACTTTTCCCTTTCTTAAGCCTATGCACATACTTAAACACACTGGAACCTATTTAGAGGTTATTCTATAGGGAACGTTTTTGTTTCAAGACAGGGTTCTCTGTGTATCAGCCCTGGCTGGACTGAAGCTCACTTTGTAGACTAGGTGGGCTTCGAACTGTCAGAGAACTGCCTGTTGATAGGGCAGAACTTATGTTGGCAGGGAAGATGGAACTGAATGCTGGGAGAAAGGAAGGAGGGAGGAGACAGATGCTGTAAATTTTATCCAATAAATCACTACCATATGGCGATACACAGATTAATAGAAATTGAAGACGTAAGAGTTAGCCAATAAGAAGCTAGAGCTAATGGGCCAAGCAATGATTTGATTAATACATTTTTGTGTGATTATTTCAGTTCTGAGCAGCTGGGACAAACAACTGGCCCTCCCTGCAATAAATAGAGAGATACTGGAACATCCACTTATTGATGGCCTGTCCACAATAAGTAGGGAATGGAATTAACATAAATACTCATAAACAGATGAAGTAGATAAAGAAAATGTGACATGCATACATGGTGGAATATCATTCAGCAGTAATAAAGGATGAAATCACAAAAAATTAACATAAGTTGATGAAATTGGATAAAACATACCAAGTGAGTTAACTAAGACTCAGAAAAGTAAGTGCTACATATGAAGTTTTTTTTGGTTTCTTGTTTAAATTGGAAGATAGAAAAATAAAAATAAGACATAAGGAATGACATCTTAAGAGAACAGTGGTAGTAAATTATAAGTAAAATTTTTAAAAAGTAAAGTTGTAAAATGCTAGAAATGAAAAAAACTTGGGTAGCAAGAGATATGAGAAAATGGAAAAACTCAAACATAAAGAAGGAGAATTATTCTAGAGTAAGGATCCATGCAATAGGAATATGAAAACCTACTGTCTTGCAACCCAATTAAAAAATATAACTGTGCAGATAGCACAGTAGGTGGTTGTTAAATTGTTATTTTGTGTTAAGAGATGATTTGTTAAAACTGCTAAGTCTAAGGCTAAATAAAAATTCATGGGAAGTTTTCTTTGAGCTTCTTTGAAACACTTGTTATGTGCTGAAGATATGGTTGGGTTGGGGAATAATGTCAGCAGATATCAGAACAGAGATATCAAAGTAAAGTTGAAGAAGTGCAAAGTCAATCTCTATTATGGGATAAGTTTGAAAGTTGTACTTTATATGTTTGGACCTTATACCATATTGAATTATATCATCAGCAAATTTAGCAAACATCTAGAAACCAGTTAGCCTTGTGGCTGAATTTAAAGCAGCTAGTAGGAGAAGTTGGAAAATTCAAAGTCTCCTAAATTAAGATAGATGATTTTGTTTGCATCATGAAATGTATATGAAGTAAGCTATATATGAATTAACATAGTTTAGGCATCAAAGAATATGTAGTCATCTTCCAGTTTCTACCTTGATTGATTTTAGCATGTATTATAGAAAATAATATTTATAAAGGTTCACATTACTTATGCAGAATGGCATGCTTTTTGTATTTAACCTAAGCAATACATGCTAATTAATCTATGCATTAATTATAATTATTAAAATATATCATTTAGGTTATAATAACAAAAATCAAGGGCTATATATCATCAATTTAGATGTAATTTTTAAAAATTGCTTTTGACTCATGATTGGCTAAGTCTTTGAAATAAGAATTGATGGATAAAGAGAAGAAAATATGTAGAGTTCAAAGCAAAAACTGTGCTTGAGAAATATATACAAGTTTCATTGAATAATTAAATATGAGTTGTTTAAAATGAAAAAGGCCCTTAAGGAGGAGATGAAAAGCATTACTTGTTTTTCTTAATTTATCTCTGTATCAAAGTCCTGAATATAATTAATTTTTTAAAATACCAGGGGTGAAATGAAGTTATATGAATAACAGAAAATGACAAATGTATGGGCAGCTGATTTATCTATGTTTTCATATAATAAATATTCTTCTGCCTTAGCTATACAATATGTAATTCAATTTTACATATTTGTATTTACAACAAAACCTTTATTGTTATGACTAGAAATAGTATCATAAAGTTTTAATATTATTTTTGTATTAATTAAAATGATTGAAAAGCAAATCTTAGTTTTAAAATATTAGAGAATAAGGAATATTAAGAGTCATTAATTTTTTTCTTGCTTTGAAGATTAGTGGTAGTTATAATTTTATAAGACTCCAAAATTGGACAATGATTAAAGACTAGAGAAGTCATCACTTCTGAGTAATGTAAAAAATAAATGGGAAAAAAATTGCCCACAGAAATAAGCAATTTGTATTACAATAAAGCCTGCTAATCTACTGTAATGAAATTAATAGATTTAAAATAGTGAAATGTGCAGAATGATGAGATTTATTTGTTGTTTTTCTTGGTTTAAGGTTTAAATGATCACAAAAAACAGTTATGCTTAATAATGTCACTGGATTAAATGATAGCATAATAACTCTGTTAATAATGGAATATAGCAGTATATGATTAAAGGTTATATTAGAAGTTTTTATGAATTAGAGAATAAATTTTAATTATTTTTTGTATAACTCAAATATCCCAGTTTTAAGCATTATTGAAGTTGATTATCAAAGTACTTGTCTGGAATGTCCATGCCCAATATTTAGTCCATTGCACTTCCTCTAAACAGAGTTTGCCTCTGAAACATCTGACAAGTAACAATAGCTCAAAGTTTTAAAGAGACCATGATTTTGAGAGAGGAGTGGGAAGGACACAGGAGGAGTTTTAGATGAAAAGGATAAGGAAGAAATAATGCAAGTACAGTATTCAGGTATGAACTTCTCAGTAAAAAATGTCAAGGCAAAAGGGAAAATTGATGTGAAATTAAGTCGAATTAAGTAGTCATTTTGGGTACTAAATTACAAAAGTTTGTTTATAAACATGACCTTGCTTTAGTTAAATGTGTTTAGTAAAGTTTGTTTATATGCACACTATTTTTTCTGCCATCAGATAAATTTGTGAGAAAGCTATGAAAAATGCTAATGTAATCAGTTTTATCACAGCAATTTAGAGATACATGTAAATATTCACATATTGATGTGGGATTCCCCTCTATATGCTGTGAATATCATTGGTTAATAAAGAATTGTCTTGGGCATGTGAAGAGTAGAATAGAGGTAGGTGGGGAAAATAAAACTGAATGCTGGGAGAAGGGAGGCAGAGTCAGAGAAGCCATGGAGCCCCCAACCGAGACAGACTGCTGACAGAACTTTACCCGGTAAACCACAGCCACTTGGTGACATACATATTAAGAAAAATGAGTTAAATTAAGATGTAAGTGTTAGCCAATAAAAAGCTAGAGTTAATGAGTCAAGCAGTGATTTAATTAATACAGTTTCTGTTTCCTTATTTCGGGTCTGAGCTGCCAAGAGACTGGAAGACCAAGTGGCCTTCCTACATCAACATATGAAGCAATAATAAAATTATTTCAATTAATTAAATAACAAAATGTATGAAATTTAGCTTAGTTTTGATTTTTTATTTTCTTAACCATTATATTTCAGTAAATCTTTGGATATTATCTTATAACAATTTGATTTATGGTATATTTAGTTTAGTAAATGCAAGAAACACTTCTGTTTCCATAAAGTATCAAGATGATTCAGATGAAATTTTTTAATATCTAAGTTGTATGGTCCACTAAAATTAAAAATTACATTAGAGTTTCTCTGAATTAATCTAAGTTTATTTGAAACTTTAATATAATCAAAATTTTGGAGGGAAGTCAAGGTAATGATTTAGGCAGGCAGAACAAGATGGCAACTAAACTTGAATATCTATAAATAACTATTCACATACCAGATCACCTGCCCAAGAGCTAAGTAAATCAAAAGATATTAATTGAATAGTCTGAACTCCTCCTTCTTGTAAAATCTTTCAGATACCAAGCCAACAGCTTTCCTTAAAGAGGAAATTGATAAATTTCTTAAAGTAATACAGGGAAACACAGTTTGAAGACATGAATAAATCCCTTAAAGAAATAAAAAAAAGCCACAAACTGTGAAAAATGAATAAATACAGTTCAGGACACACACAAAAGAAATAAAATCAGTAAAGAAAACAAAAGCTGAGGGAATTTGGAAATTGAAAATTTAGGAATCCATACAGAACTAAACTACAGAAGCCAACTTCACCAGCAGAACATAAGAGATAGAAGAAAGAATCACAAATATTGAATATTCAGCAGAAGAATTGGATACATCTGTCAAAGAAAACCTTAAATCTATAAAGTCCCTCTTTCAAAATATACAAGAAATGTGGGACAAATCTAAGAATAATAAGAATAGAGGAAGGAGAAGAAAACACACTCAAAGATGTAGAAAATATTTTCAACAAAAACATAGAAGAAATTTTCCATAACCCAAAGAAGAAGATGCCTATGGAGTTACAAGAAACATAAATAACACCATATAGATAGGGCTAGAAAAGAAAGTCCTCCTAGCACACAATTGAACGCAAAGTATAAAGAATAAAGACTATTAAAACAAAAAAGGAAAAAAAAAACAAGTAAAATAAAAAGGCAGGCCTATTAGAATTGAACCTGAATTCTCAATAGAGACTCTAAAAGTCAGAAAGGCCTGGACTTATGTGCTGTAGACAAAAGATAGCTCAGAGTACTACATACAACAAAACTTGCAACCAATATAGATGCAGAAAATATGATATTACTATAATAAAGCCAAATTTATACATTAGCCACAATTGCAACCCTACAGAAGGTGCTAGTAGGAAAACTCAAACTCAAGGAAGATAAGAACAACCATGAAAACACAGGAAAAACAATCTCAGACCAACAAAATAAAAAAAAAGAAGTGTACACAACATTACCAACAACAAAGTAACAGGAATCAACAATTGTCAGTCACTGATATCTCTCAATATCAATGATCTCATTTCCACAATAAAAAGATATAGACTAACAGAATTATGTAAAAATATAATCATCTTTTTGCTGCATTCAAGAAATATATCTCAAGATCAACAATAGACATTAAATCATGATAAAGGATTGAAAAAAGATGTTCTGAGTAAATGGACCTGAGAAGCAAGCTGGCATAGTTTTGTTATCTAACAAAATAGGTTTCAAACTAAATCTAATCAGAAGAGATAAGCATTGACACTGTATGTTCAGTAAAGGAAAAATCCATGGAGATATCATTGGGATTCTTAACATACATGCTCCAAATACAAAAGTACCCAAGTTAGTAAAATAAATAATACTATAGTTTAAATCACATATTGACTCTCACACACTGATAGTAAGAGATCTTCAATAAGCCACTCTCACCAATGGAAAAGTCATCTAGACAAAAACATTTAAAAATGAAATCCTGGAGCTAACAGATATTATAGACCAAGTGGACCTAATAGATATCTACAGAACATTTAACCCAAGCACAAAATAACATACCTTCTCTTTATCTCATGGACCTTTTACCAAAATTGACCAAATACCAAGAGACAAAGCAAATCTCAACAGTTACAAGAAAATTGAAATTAATCCCTACATCCTACCAGATTACCATGGATTAAAGCTGGATATCGACAGCAAAAACAACAGAAATCTTACAATCTCATAGAACCTTTCTTCTGAATGAAAAATTGGACAAGACTGAAATAATGACTGTTTAGGATTGAATGAAAATGAATACACAACATACCAAAACTTATGGGACACAATGAAAATGGTTCTAAGAGACAATTTTATAATCACTAAATGCCAACATGAAAAAACTGTCAAGATCTCATAGTAGTAATTTATCATCACATCTGAAAGTTCTGGAACAAAAAGAAGAAATTACATCTATATGAGTAGATGACAGGAAATAATGAAACTTTTGGAGTGAAATCATAAATAGAAACAAAGAGAAAAAACAAGCTGTTGATTTATTGAGAAAAATTAGTAAGATTGGCAAACCCTTATGCAAATTAACTAAAAGACAGAGAGAGAATATACAAATTAACAAAGTCAGAAATGAAAAGGAGCTATAACAACAGACGTTGAGAAAATCCATAAAAAAATAAGGACATACTTTAATAACCTGTAATCCACCAAGGTGAAAAAGCTTAAAGAAATGTATAATTTTCTCAATAAGTAGTACTTTCCAAAGTTAAATCATGATCAGATAAGCAATTTAAAAAGACATAAACCCTAGAGAGATAGAAGCAGTCATTAAAAGGTTTACAAAACAAAAAAAGAAACAAAAAAAAACCCAGGAACATATGGTTTTAGCACAGAATTCTTCCAGACTTTTTAAAGAAGAATTAATGCCAATACTTCTCAAAAATTTATTTTGTAAAATAGGAATTGAAAGTATATTACTCAATTCATTGTATGAGGCCATAGTTACCCTGATTTCCAAACCACATAAAAACTCAACAAGGAAAATTACAAACTAATTTCCCTTATGTGTTGGGACAACAACCTGTTCCATCTTGTCCAAAGATCAGAGAATTTGAGCTTATTTTGCTCTTTCAAAGTTGTCAAAATGTGTGGCTATAAAACAAGATATCCTAATCTAGGGTGTAGTTACTTGGTGTTTTCAAATATTATGATGGCCCATAGAGGTTAATCTGCTCAACTCTGACTAAAAGACAGAGATTTCAAGCATACTTCTGCTCCTTCTTTTGAAAAAAAGGAAGTTTGACTTAAGGAGTGCCTGCCTGTAGGGTACTTTTTCTAGGTACTTTGTTCACTGACTCAAACATCAAGAGCTTTGCTCAGGAATTAATGGCTTGATGTCTCAAGTACTGAAGCAAATAACTGTTCTGGTTGTCTTTTGTGTTATGTTAAATCAGTCTCCTGCCTTCTTCCCCATTTATGTATTGGGGTATAAAAGTGTGTGGAAAAGAAATATGGGTTAAAATCAGCATTCAGTATTTAATGAGTTGCTTTCCCAGTACTATCCTAAGGCTCTGTGTTTCCTTCTTATTTCTATTATTTTGTATCTAACCTTTCTGATCCTCATGACCCTGCCCTGGAACACACCAACATTCCGTGACTAGGATGACAGCAGAAGTCACCCCAAAAAGGTGGCTTATAACACTTATGAATATAGATGCAAAAATATTCAAAAAATACTTGCAAATGGAATCAAATAGCATATCAAAAAGTTTATCCATGATATACCAGAGATGAAGGAATGGTTCAGCATATAAAAGGCAATAAATATAATTGATCATATAAGCAAATTAAAAGGATGAAATAAATGATTATGTTATTATATGTAGAAAAGACTTTTGATAAGATCCAACATTCCTCATGTTAAAGTCCTGGAGAGATTTAGGGACACAAGAAACACATTTAAACACAATAAAGGTAATTTACACTGAAGTCATAGACAAGATCAAATTTCATATAGAAACAAATCTAAAGAAATTGCACTTAAATTGGGAACAATACAAACTTTGCCACCCTCTCCATACCTATTTAATACAGTACTTTAAGTCTTAACTTAAACTTATTGTTGTTGTTGTCAATAAAACAACAACAGGGAATACAAATTGGGAAGGAAGAAATAAATGTATCATTGTTTACAGATAATATGATAGTGTTCATAAATGACACTAAAAACTCCACTACAGAAGTCCTACAGCTAACAAACAGCTTCAAAATAGCTAAATATAAAATTAACTAACAAAAATCAGTATTACCCTTATAATCAAATGACATGTAATCTGAGAAAGAAATCATGGAAACAATACCATTCAAAATAGCTTCAAATAATATAAAAAGTTTAGATATAAATCTAAGCAACAAGTAAACTACCTGTATGGCAAGAACTATAAGTCTCTGAAGAAGACATCAGAATGTGGAAGAATCCCCCATTCTGATTGATAGGTAAAATTAACATAGAAAAATGACATTTCTACCAAAAGTTACTTACAGGTTCCATGCAGTCCCCATCAAAGTTCCAACACAATTCTTCACAGACCTTGAAAACACAATTACTAACTTCACATAGAAAAACAAACAAAAAGCCCAGAATAATTAAAATAATCCCGAGGAATAAAAGTATTGATAGAGGTCTCACCATTCCATATTTTAAGCTGTAGTACATGGTTATAGTAATAAAAGCCACTTGGTAAAGGAATAAAAATAGACAAGTTGATCAATGGAATCAAATTGAAGACCAGAAAAATCCACACATATACAGACACCTGAAGTTTGGCAAGGAAGCCATAAATATACACTGAAAAAGAAGGATAGCATCTTCTGCAAACGGTGCTGCTTAAACTGAATGTTGCTTGGAGAAGAATACAAATAGATAAACATTTATCCCCTACACAAAACTCAATTCCAAATGGGATCAAAGACATAAAACCAAGTACATTGTACCTGATAAAAGAACTTGGGGATAGCCTTGAATTCACTGGAAGAGGAGAAAATTTTCTGAGCAGAACAACAATAATATTATCATTATGCTAAACAATAAATTGAACCTCATTAAACTGCAAAGCTTTGGTAAGGCAAAGGACATCCTCATTTTGACTAAATAATCACAGAATGGGAATTATTTTTTTATCAAATTCACATTTAATAAAAGACTCATATCCAAAATATATAATGAACTAAAGATACCCAAACAATACAATTAAAGTAGAGTTCAGACCTAAATAGAGAATTCTACATAGAAATCAAAATGATGATGAAACATTTGATGAAGTTTTCAACATACTTAGCCATGAAGGAAATTTAAATCTAAAATACTTTGAGATTCTAAATTATATAAATCAGAACTGTGAAGATCAATAACCAAGTGACAACTCATACCGACAAAGATTTGTAATAAAGGGAACACTCATCCATTTTAATGGCAGTACAAAATTTTGCAATCATTATGGAAATCAGTGTAGTTGCTCTTCAGAAAGTTGGAAACTGATCTACCTCAAGATCCAGCTATTTCTCTCTTGTGATATACCCAAAGGATGCTTCATCACACCACAAATATGTTCATTTATGCTCTTTTTTAAATAGATAAAAATTTTGGGAAAAAAACTAGATACCCTTAGAAGAAGAATGGAATAGGAAAATGTGGTATATTTGTACAATGGATTATTAATCAGCTGCTAAAAATAACATCATGGAGAATTCCATCTGGATGGGTGAGTGTGTGCTATCCAGGGGCGGTCTGTCCCAGGGGAGAGCACAACCCCCCTTCCCCCAGCTCCTTCAGCAGGGCCTTCTTTCTTACTCACGACCCAGCCCCCCAGCACCCTGCCCCCAACTCTGCCCTGCTGTTAGCTAGGACCGGTACTCAAGAACAATTTTAAGATCCTACACTAAGGCTACCCACGCAGAGCGGTGAGTGCCTGCCTGCCAGGCAGGACTCAAGGTCCCCAGTAAGGGAGCCGGGCACCTCCAGCTTGTGCTCCTGGGTCTCCTGTGCTCTCCTGGACTCCGCCCCGCCTGTCAAGTTCTTCCTTTTGTCCCCGGAGCATTGGGCCATAGGTGCTGAATTCCATCTGGACGAGTGAGTGTGTGCTGTCCAGGGGCGGTCTGTCCCAGGGGAGAGCACAACCCCCCTTCCCCCAGCTCCTTCTGCAGGGCCTTCTTTCTTACTCACGACCCAGCCCCCCAGCACCCTGCCCCCAACTCTGCCCTGCTGTTAGCTAGGACCGGTACTCAAGAACAGTTTTAAGATCCTACACTAAGGCTACCCTCGCAGAGAGGGCAGGCAGGACTCAAGGTCCCCAGTAAGGGAGCCAGCACCTCCAGCTTGTGCTCCTGGGTCTCCTGTGCTCTCCTGGACTCCGCCCCGCCTGCCAAGTTCTTCCTTTTGTCCCCGGAGCATTGGACCATAGGTGCTGAATTCCATCTGGACTGGTGAGTGTGTGCTGTCCAGGGGCGGTCTGTCCCAGGGGAGAGCACAACCCCCCTTTCCCCAGCTCCTTCTGCAGGGCCTTCTTTCTTACTCACATCCCAGTCCCCCAGCACCCTCCCCCCAACCCAGCCCTGCTGAAAGCAAGGACCAGTGCTCAAATTCAGTTTTAAGCTCCTAGGCTGCCTTCATCTCAATAGCCTGCCTGCAGCTAGCAAGGCAGGCCCTTTGTTTACGAGCTACCCAAGCAGCAGGGAGACCCAATCCGGGCACCAGGAGAGACATCATTGGGGCATTAGGCGAGCCATCATTGGGGAGTGACATCACTGAGAAGGTAAATCAGTGGGCAAGGAGACCTGATCCTGTAAAAGAAGACCCATAGGGGAGCATTCGGAGGAAGTGATGGGCAGGCGCCAATGCAAGAATTCACCCTGCAATCTGAAGAACAACATGAAACCACCAGAACCCAGCGACCTCACAACAGGAGGACAGGAACACCTTAACCAAGAAGAAGCAGAAAAATTTGACTTTATGAAAGTGATTGACGCCCTTAAACAGCATGTAAAAAATGCCCTTGTAGAAATGGATGAGAAGTATAACAGAAAGTTTGAAGAATTGAATAAATCAGTGAATGATACCCTAGGAAACCAAGGAAAAACAATCAGACAGATAATGGAAACAGTTCAAGACTTGAAAACTGAAATGGAGGCAAAGAAGAAAACACAAACAGAGGGCCGGCTGGACATGGAAAATTTAGGTAAACGAATAGAGACTACAGAAACAAGCATAACCAGCAGAATACAAGAGATAGAAGAAAGAATCTCAGATGCTGAAGATAACATAGAGAAAATAAACACACTGATCAAAGAAAACAGCAAGTCCAACAAGTTCTCATCACAAAACATTCAGGAAATCTGGGACACAATAAAAAGACCAAACCTAAGAATAATTGGAGTAGAAGAAGGAGAAGAAGTGCAACTCAACGGTCCAGAAAATATATTTAATAAAATTATAGAAGAAAACTTTACCAACCTAAAGAAGGATGTACCTATGAAGGTTCAAGAAGCATACAGAACACCGAATAGGCTGGATCAAAAAAAAACATCCCCTCGCCATATAATAATCAAAACACAAAGCATTCAGAATAAAGAAAGAATATTAAGAGCCGCAAAGGAAAAAGGCCAAGTCACTTATAAAGGCAAACCAATCAGACATACACCGGACTTCTCTATGGAAACCATGAAAGCCAGAAGGTCCTGGATAGATGTACTACAAAAGCTAAGAGACCATGGATGCAAGCCCAGACTACTATACCCAGCCAAGCTTTCGTTCACTATAAATGGAGAAAACAAAATTTTCCAGGATAAAAACAAATTTAAACAATACGTAGCCATAAATCCAGCTTTACAGAAAGTAATAGAAGGAAAATCACTAACCAAGGAGTCCAACAATGACCACAATAACTCAGACATATAGAGACTCTTCACCAGCGCAACTCAAGGAGGGGAAACAAAAAAACTCTACTACTAAAAAAATGACCGGAGTTAACAACCACTGGTCATTAATATCACTTAATGTCAATGGGCTCAACTCACCTATAAAAAGGCACAGGCTAAAAGATTGGATAAGAAAACAGGATCCAACATTCTGCTGTTTACGAGAAACACACCTCAACCACAAAGACAGGCACCTACTCAGAGGAAAGGGCTGGGAAAAGGCTTACCAAGCAAATGGTCCTAAGAAACAAGAAGGTGTGGCCATACTAATTTCTAACAAAGTTGACTTCAAACTTAAATCAATCAGAAGAGATGGAGAGGGACATTTTATACTCATAACAGGAACAATTCAACAGGATGAAGTCTCAATCCTAAATATCTATGCCCCTAATTTAAAAGCACCCACGTACGTAAAAGAAACATTACTAAAACTCAAAACAGCCATCAAACAGCACACACTAATAGTAGGAGACTTCAACACTCCTCTCTCACCATTGGACAGGTCAATCAGACAGAAATCTAACAGAGAAATTAGAGAATTAAAGGAGGTAATGAATCAATTGGACTTAACAGACATCTATAGAATATTCCACCCAAATGGGAAAGAATATACCTTCTTCTCTGCAGCTCATGGAACCTTCTCAAAAATTGACCACATAGTTGGTAACAAAGCAAACTTCCACAGTTACAAAAAAATATTAGTAACCACATGTGTCTTATCAGATCACCATGGATTAAAATTAGAATTCAACAACAATGCTACCCTCAGAAAGTCTACAAAATCATGGAAACTGAATAGTCAACTACTGAACCACACCTGGATCAAGGAGGAAATAAAGAGAGAAATTAAAGTCTTCCTTGAATTCAATGAAAATAAAGAAACAACATACTCAAATTTATGGGACACTATGAAAGCAGTCCTGAGAGGAAAGTTCATAGCACTAAGTGCCCACTTAAAGAAAACAGAGAAAGCACACATTGGAGACTTAACAGCCCACCTGAAAGCTCTAGAAAAAAAAGAAGCAGACTCACCTAGGAGGAGTAGAAGACTGGAAATAATCAAACTGAGGGCTGAAATCAACAAAATAGAAATGCAGAAAACAATCCAAAGAATCAATGAAACAAAAAGCTGTTTCCTGGAGAAAATCAACAAGATTGATAAACCCCTATCCAAACTAATTAAACGGCAGAGAGAGAATATGCAAATTAATAAGATCAGAAATGAAAAGGGGGACATAACCACAGACACAGAAGAAATTCAGAGAACCATTAGATCTTACTACAAAAGCCTGTATGCCACAAAACTGGAAAATGTAAAAGAAATGGACACTTTTTTAGATAAATACCATATACCAAAGTTAAACCAGGACCAGGTGAACAATCTAAATAGACCTGTTAGTCGCGAAGAATTAGAAGCTGTTATTAAAAACCTCCCTACCAAAAAGAGCCCAGGACCAGATGGCTTCAATGCGGAATTCTACCAGAACTTCCAGGAAGACCTAATACCTATACTCCTTAATGTATTTCACAATATAGAAACAGAAGAGTCATTACCAAATTCCTTTTATGAAGCTACAGTTACTCTGATACCAAAACCACACAAAGACTCTACCAGGAAAGAGAATTACAGGTCAATCTCACTCATGAACATTGACGCAAAAATCCTCAACCAAATACTGGCAAACCGAATCCAAGAGCACATTAGAAAAATTATCCAATATGATCAAGTAGGCTTCATCCCAGAGATGCAGGGCTGGTTCAACATACGAAAATCTATCAATGCAATTCATCATATAAATAAACTGAAAGAAAAAAACCATATGATCATTTCATTAGATGCTGAAAAAGCATTTGACAAAATTCAACATCCCTTTATGATAAAAGTCTTGGAGAGATTAGGGATACAAGGGTCATACCTAAATATAATAAAAGCTATATACAGCAAGCCGACAGCTAACATCAAATTAAACGGAGAGAAACTCAAAGCCATCCCACTTAACTCAGGAACACGACAAGGCTGTCCACTCTCGCCATATCTCTTCAATATAGTGCTCGAAGTTCTAGCAATAGCAATAAGACAACATCAGGGGATCAAGGGGATTCGAATTGGAAAAGAAGAAGTTAAACTTTCGTTATTTGCAGATGATATGATAGTGTACATAAGCGACCCCCAAAACTCCACCAAAGAACTCCTACAACTGATAAACACCTTTAGTAATGTGGCAGGATACAAGATCAACTCCAAAAAATCAGTCGCCCTCTTATACACAAAGGATATGGAAGCAGAGAGGGAAATCAGAGAAGCTACACCTTTCACGATAGCCACAAACAGCATAAAATATCTTGGGGTAACTCTAACCAAGGAAGTGAAAGACCTATATGACAAGAACTTTAAGGCATTGAAGAAAGAAATTGAAGAGGATACCAGAATATGGAAGGACGTTCCTTGCTCTTGGATTGGGAGGATCAACATAGTAAAAATGGCAATTCTACCAAAGGCAATTTATAAATTCAATGCAATCCCCATCAAGATACCAGCAAAATTCTTCACAGATCTTGAAAGAACAATAATCAACTTTATATGGAAAAACAAAAAACCCAGGATAGCCAGAACAATCCTATACAATAAAGGATCTTCTGGAGGCATTACCATCCCTGACTTCAAACTCTATTACAGAGCTACAGTAATGAAAACAGTGTGGTACTGGCATAAAAACAGAGAAGTCGATCAATGGAATCGCATAGAAGACCCAAATTTTAACCCACAAACCTATGATCACCTCATTTTCGATAAAGGAGCTAAAAGTATACAATGGAGGAAAGAAAGCATCTTCAACAAATGGTGCTGGCACAACTGGATATCAACCTGTAGAAGAATGAAAATAGACCCATATCTATCACCTTGCTCAAAACTCAAGTCCAAATGGATCAAAGACCTCAATATTAGTCAGAAGACACTGAACCTGATAGAAGAGAAAGTGGGAAGCACCCTACAACAAATGGGCACAGGAGATCGCTTTCTATGTATAACCCCAGCAGCACAGACATTAAGGGCAGCATTGAATAAATGGGACCTACTAAAACTGAGAAGCTTCTGTAAAGCAAAGGACACTGTCACTAAGACAAAAAGGCAACCTACTGTCTGGGAGAAGATCTTCACCAACCCTGCAACAGACAAATGTCTGATCTCCAAAATTTATAGAGAACTCAAGAAACTAGACTTCAAAATGCTAATTAACCCAATTAAAAAATGGGGCACTGAACTGAACAGAGAATTCTCAACAGAAGAAGTTCAAATGGCCAAAAGACACTTAAGGTCATGCTCAACCTCCTTAGCGATTAGGGAGATGCAAATCAAAACAACTTTGAGATATCATCTTACACCTGTCAGAATGGCTAAAATCAAAAACACCAATGATAGCCTTTGCTGGAGAGGCTGTGGAGGAAGGGGTACCCTCATCTATTGCTGGTGGGAATGTAATCTTGTGCAACCACTTTGGAAATCAGTGTTTCGGTTTCTCAGGAAATTCGGGATCAACCTACCCCTGGAACCAGCAATACCACTCTTGGGAATATACCCAAGAGATGCCCTATCACATGACAAAAGCATTTGTTCAACTATGTTCATAGCAGTATTATATGTAATAGCCAGAACCTGGAAACAACCTAGATGCCCTTCAATGGAAGAATGGATGAAGAAAGTGTGGAATATATACACATTAGAGTACTACGCTGCGGTAAAAAACAATGACTTCTCGAATTTTGCATGCAAATGGATGGAAATAGAAAACACTATCCTGAGTGAGGTAAACCAGGCCCAAAAAGATGAACATGGGATGTACTCACTCATAATTGGTTTCTAGCCATAAATAATGGTCACGGAGTATATATTTGGTGAACCTAAAGAAGCTAAATAAGAAGGCGAACTCAAGGAAAAACATATAATTATCCTCTTGGCTATGGGAAGTAGACAAAATTGCCGGGTAGAAAATTTGGGATCTTGGGGGTGGGGTGGGATGGGATTATCGGGGGATGGGGAGAGAAAAGGGAGAAGGGGAGGATGAGGGAAACTTGGGGAAACAGGTTGATTGGGATAAAGGAAGGTTGGATAGGGGAGCACGGAAGCACAATTCTTAGTTAAGGGAGCCACCTTAGGGTTGGCAAGAGTCTTGAACCTAGAGTGCCTCCCAGGAACCCAAGGCGAGATCCCCAGTTAGTTCCTTGGGCAGCTGAGGATAGGGAACGTGAAATGACCCTATCCTATAGCAATGCTGACAAATATCTTGCATATCACCATAGAACCTTCATCTGGGGATGGATGGAGATAGTCACAGAGACCTACACTGGAGCACCGGACTGAGCTCCAAAGTTCCCATCGAGGAGTGGAAGGAGGGAGAACACGAGCAAGGAAATCAGGACCACGAGGGGTGCACCCAACCACTGAGACAGTGTGGCTGATCTATTGGGAGCTCACCAAGGCCAGCTGGACTGTGACGGAAGAAGCATGGGATAAAACCGGACTCTCTGATCATGGCGAACAATGGGGGCTGATGAGAAGCCAAGGACAATGGCCCTGGGTTTTGATCCTACTTCAAGTTCTGGCTTTGTGGGAGCCTAGCCAGTTTGGATGTTCACCTTCCTAGACATGGACGAAGGGGGGTGCACCTTGGACTTTCCACAGGGCAGGGAACCCTGACTGCTCCTTGGACTGGAGAGGGAGGGGGAGAGGAGTGGGGGGAGGGGGAGAAGGGTGGAAGGAGGGGGAGGGAAATGGGAGGCGGGGAGGAGGGGGAAACTTTTTTTCTCAATAAAAAATTAAAAAAAAAGAAAAAAAATAACATCATGGAAATTGCAGAAAAATGGCTGAACCTAGAAATATCATCCTGAGTAAAGAAACACAGTTTTAGAAATGGTATATGTTCACTTATATGTGGACATTGGATGTGAAATAAAAGATAGCCAATATATTGAAGACCCAGAGAAGTTAGGTATAGAGTAAGAACTAGAGGAGAAACATAGATATCTCTTGAATAGGGAAATAGAGGTTATGAGTATACTGGAGTGAAGTGGCAAGAATTAGAGAATCAGGTGGAGAGGTTAAGGGGAGATGGTGTTGAAAGATGGAATTTGGGGAGAAAATGTTAGAATTGAAGGGCAGTATGAAAATCTAGTGCAGTGGAACTTTCTGAATACATGGGGGGAAAGCCTAAAGAAGTTTCTAAATATTTAGGGAGACAGAGTCCCAACTGGTTACTTCTTGTTGCCTAGTGAAGCTTCTAATACAGGGACTAGATTAAGTTCAACTGGGTTAAATTCCCTTAACCTACTACAGGGACTGGGTTAAGTTAACCCCAGGGTTCCCATAGAAATCCTCCAACAATCCAGGCTATTACCAAGAGAATAAATAGGTTACTCTCTACACATTGGCAGCAAGGCTTCATTGCTGAAGATAAAGCCCTCACAACTCATTTAACTTGGAGGTTGAGATAGTACCTACATGTAGTCTTCACTCCTATATTCTAGTGTCTTTGGTATGGAAAGGTATTCTTCAGGTTACCAAAAGAGAAACAAAAACACCAACCCAGCAACAAAACTTTTGACTTACAGTGTGTCTGCAAAATATTATAGGGCACTGGTGGTACAATATTTGTGGGAGTAGCCAATCAATGTTTGCTTTGACTTATGTTCCATTCCACAAGAGTTAACCCACACCTGACACTGCTTGGGTGAATCAGAGACTAGATAGCCAAGGGACCTAAGTGAAAAAAAAAACAGTGGTCTTAAGAAATAGTAACAATAAAATAATTTTTCTCTTTCTTATTTATTTTCTTAAAACAGTCTTTTCTCATTTTACATCCCAATCCCAGTTACCATTTTCTTCCCTCCTTCTGCTATCCTGCCTTTTACCCATCCATTCTTCAGAGAGGGTAAAGAGTTCCATGGGGAGTCAACAAAGTTTAGCACATCACTTTGAGGAAGGACAAAGGCTCACCCCTTTTCCTAGGTTAGTAAAGTATCCCTCTAAAAATAATGGGCTCCTAAAAGCCAGTTCAAACAATAGGAAAAATTCCTGGCCCCACTGCCAGTGACCCTACTGACAGCCTATGCCATACTACTGTCACCCAAGTTCAGAGGCTCTATTTGGGTTATGCAGGTTCCCCCATTATCAGTTCAGAGTCAGTGAGCTTCCATTAGCTCAGATCAGCTGTTTCTGTTGGTATCACCATCATCATCTTGACCACAAAATATTTTGTTATTTGTGAATGACTATTGTTAATGGTGATGTTTCTATGATTTCTTTCTCAGCTGCCTTATAATTGGTGTATAGGAGGGCTATTGATTTTTGAGTTGAGTGATGTGGGAGTGTCATATATCAATCTGTTGATTTCATTGGTTAAGCAATAAAGAAACTGCTTGGCCCTGATAGGTTAAAACATAGGTGGGAGGAGTAAACAGAATAGAATGCTGGGAGGAAGAGGAAGTGAGCTCAGAGACTTGATAGCTCTGCTCTCTGAGGCAGATGCAATGAACTCCGACCGAGGATGGAGGTAGGCTAGAATCTTCCTGGTAAGCGCACCTCGTGGTGCTACATAGATTATAAGAAATGGGTTAAGAGGTTGAAACTAATGGGCCAAGCAGTGTTTAAATGAATACAGTTTGTATGTTGTTATTTCGGGCATAAACTAGCAGGCAGCCAGGGAGCTGGGGACGCAGCCCCGCTGCTCCAATTACAACAAATGGCGCCCAGACGTGTGAACAACTGAATCCACAGAAAGCCTGAAAAAGCTTGGGAAAGAGTAAAGCATGTTTTCTTGGTAGCAGCAATTTCTCGGGTCTGCTCTGCTTGGTAGAGGCAAGCAAGTGCTCTCATTAAGAGAGGCTTCCTGACTCAGCTTTACCTGCAAAACCGTGCAGCTCTTTTAAGAGGTCCTGCCACAAAACACTTAACGGTGTTGACGAAAAGCTGAACACACGCTTTTCGGTTTTCAGCTGTAGCAGGAAAAAAGCTGCACCGTTTAAAAATGCTGGCTTTCTGGGCCATCCTGCCAGGGCAAACTCTGACTGTTTGAGGCAGGAGGGCCGGCTACAGAGAGAGGACTTGAGTATTGTCTGTTGTAGCTCGCTGGCTGGCAGGACCTTGAAATGCCATAGAGTTGTGGCTATAAACATGGCTACAGCCTGTATATCCACCATGAGGCTGGAAAGCTAAGGAAAGTATTGGATCTAGCTGGCAAAGCCACGGCTTTAATCCTACCCATATTGCTCAGTAATTTAAAGGCTCATGTGGTCAGAAAAAGAGAGATATACAGTAAAGAGAGATTCAAAGACAAAGAAAATTTCTAAATGGTTTACAGTGTGTTAAAAATATATGCAAGCTAAAAGTTAAAAGTTCTTAAAAGTAAAAAAAGGAAGAAAGAAAGTAGTTGGGTGTGGTAGTACACACCTTTAATCCCAACACTTGGGAGGCAGAGGGAGATTGACCTCTGTGACTTCAAGGTGTGGTGGCACACGCCTTTAATCCCAGTGCCTAGAGGGCAGGGACAAACAGATCTCTGTGAGTTCAAGGTGTGGTAGCATACACCTTTAATCCCAATGCCTGGGAGGCAGAGACAGGCGGATCTCTGAGAGTTCAAGGACAGCCTGGTCTACAGAGTTATTCTAGGACAAAGATACAGAGAATATAAAATAAAAGTAAAAAGAAAAAAAAACGAAATAGAGGTTAAAATAAAGTGCACAAAGATGGAAAATACACAGAGAATTTTGATACTGTATGCTATTATGCTCTGTTTGAATTGTTTGATTGTTTGAATGCTGAGGAAGGAGCAACAGCTGCCAAAAGATATTTGTTTATAAATGCTGCTGAACTAATCCAACATAGATATTTTGAAAATGCTTTGAAATTTGGATCTAAGGACATGATGCTTTGGAAAGGAGTTTCTTATTTTGTTTTCACAGAGGGTAAGAGTCTGTGGATTTCTTCTATCCGAATATGGTATGATGGACCACGCCCTCCTGAAGGGTTGCTGTGAACACCTTCAGAAAATTGCTTCGCTCAACTGCCAACTGAGATGAAACTAGCACACAAGTTATACCATGAAAGACCCAATTAACGACGCCCCCATTCAGCAGGAAGCAGTTTGGAGAGAAATAACTGCGCCCATATTCCCAAATATTGTTTATACACGTTCTTTTACATTTAAAGGGGGATATGATATAGATATGAATAATTTGCATTAGTATAGATTTTGCTTTATTGATAGAGATTTAAGGTCAATTTTGTTATATGTATATGTATTTTTGATCTTGATTAAGGTATTGCGATTGTGTAGTTCATTTAAAAATGTAATGTATAATTAGGAAATATAGGTTGTTAGTGGATAATCATAAATAATAGTCAAGCTTGTAGTCATGTTAGTTAGATTTTCTAGATATATAGAGATATATTTCAGTTAGATAGACATTCTTCATATCTTTCAAAGATTATAGAATATCGCATTTTAAATGTTTTAATAACTTAGGACTTTTCATGGCAATGAGACACTCTGCTCCTACTTCAGTCTACTTCCAGAGGAAGATGGGCATCAAAGAGGCTCCTTATGGAGTTTGATAGCCATTTGGGCAAGAAACTGCTCTTGCCTGGACTGATGCATAAACTGGACACAAAGAACCCACAGAAAGAGGACTGCTGAACTTGCCTAAAGGTGAGATGGTCTTTCGGGGTTCCTGATTCATGAAAGAGTCTGTGAGACATTTTGCAGGACACAGCAGAAAGTGACTGAACTGTCTTTGGAAGTTTCCTGCTTCATGGAAATGTCTCTGGATACTGTGGGCTTGTAGGCCGAAGATGGATGCCCCAACGTTACAGAGGAACTTTGGGTGACTGTCCAGGCTACAAGATGTCTCTGTCATTTCTAGAGTTTGAAAGTTGCTTATTTCTTGTTTGCTTAGGTAATGTTGTATCTTTCTGGAGTCTTTGATGGAGTTAAGAATAGTTAGTTATAGTTGTAGTTTTCCTTAGTTATGATAAAGATTATTGTAATTTTTACTTGATAACTGTTTTGTTATATGTAATTTTGCTATGTTAAAGCTAAAGCCTTCCTTTTTTGTTTAAACAGAAAAAGGGGAAGTGATGTGGGAGTGTCATGTATCAATCTGTTGATTTCATTGGTTAAGCAATAAAGAAACTGCTTGGCCCTGATAGGCTAAAACATAGGTGGGAGGAGTAAACAGAATAGAATGCTGGGAGGAAGAGGAAGTGAGCTCAAAGACACAATAGCTCTGCTCTCTGAGGCAGAGAAGACATCAAGCAGCTCCTCTCAGGGCAGACGCGATCGATGAAGCTCCGACCCAGGATGGACGTAGGCTAGAAACTGCCCGGTAAGCGCACCTTTGGGTGCTACACAGAATATAGGAAATGGGCTAGTCCAGGTGCGAGAGTTAGCCGAGAAGAGGCTAGATATAATGGGCCAAGCAGTGTTTAAATGAATACAGTTTGTATGTTGTTATTTCGGGGCATAAACTAGCAGGCAGCCGGGGTGCTGGGGACGCAGCCCCGCCGCTCCTATTACAACAATCTTATATCCTGCTTCATTAATGAAGGTATTTATCAGCTGTAGGAGTCACTTGGTAGAGTTTTTGGGGTCACTTATGTTTACTAATATATTATATGCAAATAGCAAAATTTTGACTTCTTCCTTTCCAATTTTTTATCCCCTTGATTTCCTTTTGTCTTATTGCTCTAGCCAAAACTTCAAGAGCTATGTTGAATAGATATGAAGAGAGTAGACAGCCTTATCTTACTCCTGATTTTAGTTGAATCACAGTGCATTTCTATCCATTTAATTTGATGTTGGCTGTCAAGTTGCTATATATTGCTTTTATTATGTTTAGATACATTTTTGTAGCCTTGATTTCTCTGATACCTTTATCATGAAGGGGTGTTGCATTTTATTGAATGTTTTTTCAGCATCTAATGAGATGACCATATTTTTTCTTTAAGTTTATTTATAAGAAGGATTACATTGATGGATTTTTATATGTTAAACCAGCCCTGCATTTCTGCCATGAAGACAACTTGATCACTGTGAATTTTTTTTGATGTGTTCTTGGATTTGCTTTGCCAGTATTTTATTGAGTATTTTTGAATTTATGTTCATTAATGAGATTGGTCTGTAATTCTTTCTTGGTTGAGTCTCTGTGTGGTTTCATAAAAAGAGTTTGGCAATGTTCCTTCTGTTTCTATTATGTGGAACACTTTTAGGAGTATAGGCATTAGCTCTTCTTTAAAGTTCTGGTAGAATTCTGCTCTGAAACCATCCTTCCCTGGGCTTTTTCTGTTTGGGAGTCTTTTGATGACAGCTTCTATTTCTTTGCAGATTATAGGTCTATTTCAAACTCAAATAGAAAGGATCTCTAAATGGGTTACATACCCATGTACATAGGCTTGGGAGAGAGGAGCAATAGTTATAAAAAAGTAAATAGTTTTTTTTTTAAAAAATAAAGTCTTTAAAGAGACAGTCATAGATTAAAGGAGTAAAGAAAACTAAGCCATGTAAAGATGGAAAATATACAGAGTCTGGATTATGTATAATATTCAATTTTCTTTGATTTTTTTTAACTACAGAGAGATATTTGATTCTGGGGGCTGCTAAGCTAAACCAACATTAATATTTTAAAGGTATCTTGATTTCAAGATTTAGGTCTAAGGTTATGTTGCTTTAGAAAAGAGGTTCTGCTTTTGTTTCCATAGCAGATGAGAACCTGGAGATTACTTACAGGCTAATGTGGTTTGATGGACCAAGACCCCTGAAAGGTTGCTGTGTACACACAAAAATACTTTACCCAACAAAAATTGGATTAAGCAGTTCCTCAAGAACTATGTTCAAATTCCCAAATATTGTTTATTAATGCTTGTTTACATTTAAAGGGGTACATGCTATAGAGATAAATCCATTGTATTTGTATTGATCTTTGTCTATTGATACAAATTTAATGAAAATTTTGTCTTATATGCCAGTTTGGATTTTTGTTTGTTTGTTTGTTTTATTGTTGTTGCTTTTTTTTGTTTTCTTGACTTTTTTTAAGATATTTATGGATTTTTTTTCCCAATTTTTGTTTGTCTTTTTCTCCATATCTTTAAGGGAGATTTTCATTTTTTTTCTTTAAGGGTCTCCATGATCTTCATCAAGTTATACTTAAGGTAATTTTCTTTTGCTGCTTCTTGGCTAGGAGATTCAGGTTTTTCTGATGTAGAACCACCAAGTTCTGGCATAGCCATATTGTTCTTTAGGCTATTGAATGTGTTCTTGCATTGGTGGCTTCCCATCTGTTCCTCTAATTGGTGCAAGCAGTGTCTTCGCATCTTGGACCAATCATTGTAGTTTCTGTCTTTGTCTCACTAAACCACACTTGGTCTGCTGTGTAAGGTCTCTGTGTCTCAGGGAAGTGCTGAGGTCTTGGGGATGGGCAGGTTTGGGGATGGAGTGGGACTTGTAGATTGTAGGGTCTGAGGGGGATGTGTTGGAGCTACCTATCTGCAGGAGTGTTTCGCATTGACTGATTAGGTCAGCTAAGGTTCTTGGGAGGGGCCTAAAGTTTTACCGTGGAACTGGTCAGCTCTTGGTTCATTCTGTGCAGTAGTAGTCTGTGTCTCAGGGAGGTTGTAAGGAATGAGTAGGTTTGGGGTGGGTGGGACTAGTAGATTCCAGGGTCGGGTGTGGGGGTGCTTTAGCAGCCCGCCTGCCGGAGGTTTGCCCACTGATCACCTAGTTTGGCTGCTGTGGGGGGTAGAGGAGCCTGGGGTTTTCTGAGGGTCTGAGGACCAAGAGATTAGGCGGTGCAGCTGAAAGGCTAGCCACTCACCTCTTGGTCTGCTCTGTACAGTTGCAATCTGTGTCTCATGAGCCTCTGAGATTGTGAGGGATCAACTCTATAGTATTTTGCTAAATTTTTATATCGACGTTTTATTTAGTCATCATCAGAATAAGCCCCCTCCTGTAGCAGATGGGAATAAATACGGAGAGCCACAGTCAGACATTAGTGGGAAAGAGAGAGACAGAGACTGGAACAGAGAGACAGAGAGATTGGAAAACATAGCTCTAAAAGGGATGTCTCTAGCAAATCCCACTCTTCAGAGTTCAGGGAAACCCATGGGGGAAAGAAAGCAGAAACAATGGAAGAACCAGAGCAGATGGAGGACACCAAGAAAACAACACTCTCTAAATTATCCAGTCAAAAGTAATATAAACTCACACACACTAAAACAGCAAGTACTGGGCTGACTTCTCAGCACCAGGTCTTCTGCATATACATTATAGCTTTTAGTTTATAATTTTTATGGGACTCTAGATTTCATTAATTAGTGGGTGTCTGATTCTTTTGCCTTTTTGGGGGGCTCTTTTCCTTCTTTTGATTTATCTTGTTCAACTTAAGTGTGATGTTTCTGTTTCAGCACATTACATCTTACTTGTTATATTTTACCTTTAAAAGCCGATTTTTTTTTAATAAGATACAGAAATGGAGTAGATCCAGATGGGAGACTAGTTGGGGAGGAACTGGGAACAACATTGGAAAAAATGTCATCAGAATATATTATATGAGAAAAGAACCTATTTTTAATAAAAGGAGGAAAATACAATTTTTAAAAATGTAATTTTCATGCTACCAAAGAAGAAATGTTAACACAAACTATATTAGTCAGGTTTCACTGTGGGAACAGAACTGATAGAATTATATATATATATTAATTATATTGTACATAATATATATTATACACATCCACCCTTTTTAAACTTGACAATCATATCTCTTTATATCATTCTTTGTATTTTGATATTTTTGTGTTTTCAAGTCAGGATTTTTCTGTGTAAAAGCCCTGGCTATCATAGAACTCACTCTGTAGACCAAGCTGGCCTTCAGCTCACAGAGATCTGTCTGCTCCTGCCTCCTGCGTGCTTGGATTAAAGGTATGCACCACCACAGCCTGGTGTTCTTTTTTCTTTCTAGATTTATTTATTTTTCAATTTATGTGCATGAATGTCCATGTGGCTGTAGTTAAAGACAGTTGTGAATTGTGCTAGGAATTGAACTCAGATCCTCTGGAAGAATACCCAGTACCCTTACGTACTGATCTCTCTCTCTAGCCCTTTATATCATTTTTAACTCCCAAATGAAAACAATAGTCATGTCATAAACACAGTGAACATTATATACACCTGAAAATGAATTATAAATTTTATAATAGGTGGCAATGTCTTATGAGGGACTTTCATGTAGTATCTCAAAATTTAAATATGATAACCATTGATATTTGCTTAACTAATACTGCATTTCATAATAGAGAGATCAAGCAAAGGAAGCATAAACATCTGAACAAACACAATCTCAACAAAATATGACAGAAACCTTCATGTGAATTACAGTCCTTGTTTCAACTAGTAACATGGCTTTAAGTCAGTGGTTCTCAACCTGTATATCATGACCCCCTTGGGTATCAAATGACCCTTTCACAGGCATCATATCATATATTTACATTACAATTAATAACAGTAACAAAATTATAGTTATAAAGTAATAACAAAATAATATTATGGTTTGGAGTCACCACAATATGAGGAACTTTATTAAAGGCTTGCAGCATTAGGAAGGCAAGAGCCACCACCCTAGGTGATATTTTATTAAACCTACCTTGCTCTTTTACTCATTCTATATTTCTGCCATCCTCAGCAAGAACCTCAGCAGGTATTGACTCTTTTCCTGGAGAAATGACCTACATCTTCATTCCTGAAGAGTCTGTGCTCTCTGCCAACCTACCTGAGTTTGGTTGTTGTGTTTTCCCATTGGAATTAATCACAGGATATGGTAGCACAAAGAGATGCCCACAAAAAATCTCCTGGACTGCAGATATAATATTTCTTAGCTCTATTGTGGAGAAGAAATAATGAGTGGAACCATTCTGTTTTTAGCCCTTGATTGCACAACTGTTGAAACTTAGCTATGAGGAAAAGTTGAATCATATATTAAAAGCTGATTTAAAGCATATACTTTCTGTGTCCTTTGACTGTTAAAAAAATCAAAAAAGAAAAGAAAAAATAGCATATACTGCCTTCTGAATAACCCTGACCCAGCCCTGTAGGTTATTGCCAACTAATTGGTGCTGTAACTGTGTCTTCAAAAGGACATTCTTTAACTTTATCTGACCAGCTGCTTCAAGATTCTGGGAAACATGGTAATGTAACAGGCCCCCAATTCAATTAGGCCCCCAGACCTTAGCACAACTGTTAATATGATAGAAGCACCATTCAGTACTTAGAATCCAGCAAGTAGGCAGCAATGCCTGCCAAAACACAACAAAGGCTGTGTGGTCTGAGGATGTGGCTGGAAAAGTCCCTAAAATGTACTAATCTTTGTTGGCTTCTGTAGCTATGCTTCTTGCTATTGTTCTTGCTACCTGATGTGTTTCAACCCAGGATGTGGTTGTTCTGCTGAAAAGCAGAGACCAGTAGGGCTCAAGGTTGTATCATTTGGAGAAGTTCCCCATGCAGATGCCAGTTAGTTAATAAAAAATTTCTACTGGTTTTTAAGCATACCTGTAACTGTGCAACAGTAAAGCTGGTATTTTCCATGATAATAACCTGACTGTCATGCTTCCCTGACTGTGAATTGAGTTCCTTGGTCAGAAACAATCCTGTGTGGAATAAAATGATGGTGTTTAAGGCATATGTAAGTATACAAATGATAGTTTTGGCAAGAAGCATTACACACAGTAAAATCAAATCCATAATCAGGATAAGTCTCTACTACAGTAAAGACAAGATATTTTCCTTTCCATGGATGAAGTAGTCCAATGTTGTCAACCTGCCACTAGAATGGTGGTATATCTGGGGTTCAGTATTCATTCTTTGATATTGGAATATCTGGTACTCAATTGCATCTGTAACCAGATAAGCATCAGTGAATGGTAGTTCCTGTTCTCCTGCACATATATAACCTCTGATCTTCCAACATGACCCTTTTGTTCATGAGCCAATGAGCAATAACAGGGATGACTGGGAAAGTAGTTGACTGTACACAGAATGGGTTATTCTATTGGTTAATTTCTGAACTCTGCTGGAGCCACCTTTTGATTAACATATGCATGAGATGAAAGCATCTTCACAACCTTTGCCAATTCAGAGATTTACCCACATATTTCTTCCCCAGATATCTTTCTCACTAATTTTATAATCGTTCTCTTTTGAAATCCCTGATTACCCAGCCAATCCATGAATCAGTTAACAACAGTACACCTTACCATTTCTCCTTCCAAATAAAATGTATTACCATGTATGCTACCTAAAGTTCTGATCACTGTGAAAATTTCCTTGCACCAGTTTATTTCAGAGTTGTCCCAGAAAGATATTGTAACATTAACATTAAGCCAGGATATATCAGTTATCTCCACCCAACTCTTTCTCAAAAGGACAACTTTTTACAAAAGTTTTAGCCAACTATTCAAACAAACTTTTGACATCCTTTTTAACTGTGCAAGTTTCCATATTAAAACTAGAATATCCACTCGGTGGGCCCATATCAATAAAATTAGCCTGATCTGATTTTATGTTCCTTCTTTCAATTATTATCCCACACTCTTAAAATCCACTCCTACACATATTCCCCAGACTTCTGCTTGAATGAATTAGTAAGCTCATTAAGCTCTTTAGTGGTATAGTGAGCCTCCTAATGGACCATACTTTCTATCTCCCCTTTAGGATCCTGTTTTGCTCTTAAGTCTGATTATAGGTCTAGAGGTAACTATTAGTGGAAACCAAGAGATATCAGTATTGTCTTGTCAGGCATCTACTTCATAGAAAGTCACTACTGGTTTAGCAGAAAAAGAAGCATTAATTTCTGTGCTCAAAAATGGAAAAAGCAATAACTCTGGTGGTGGGGTGTGAGTAAATGTTCTACTTTCTAGAATATTGAAATCACACACTGTGCACAATATTGCAAATGTATCAAGACAAAACCATTTTATTATCTTGATTCTACACTTGCAAGAAGTAAAGAATTTGATGATGATTTTGTATATAAAACTTTTGAAAAATTGTGGGAATATAGTGAAAGTTGTGATGCTATTTCTTTGCTCTAAGCATCTCTGGCTAACTTGAAGAAGGAAAAGAATGAGCTCCATGATAGAAAGAATCAACTTCTAGAATATCAGGACACTGTTGCAAAGGACAACAATGAGCTCAGTAATAAAACTGACCAGTTGCAGACCTACATAACCTGTCTCCTGGTTTATAAGAGAGTAGTCTTTCCATCAACAGTGCTCAAGTTGTGGAAAATCAAACTGAAGACCTCATTATAAAAATAAAATTAGAAAGGACAAGAGTAAATTTTTAAAAAGACTACTGATACCACAATATGAGATAAGGAGCCTACAAAGATGCTCTTGAATTCATTTTCTGTTGACCACCTACTACTGGACATTGAGACTGACCTTAAGAGTAGTTTGTTTCCACAGTGAGACTTTTTTGGAAAAAAGTAATTTTTCTTTGCAAGTGGTTATTTTTTGGAGAAAGCTTCATGCTTATGAATAGGGGTTTGTGTCTACTCTCTTCAACTCTAAGACCCTATCTCTGTGACTTCATATGTGTGTTGATCATGTTTTTTTTTAGAGGACCATGCTTTCTTGGTATCCTCCATCCCCTCTGGCTACTACATTCTTTCTGCATCCTCTTCAGGAAAGGGACTTGATGGAGGCATCCATGATGAGACTAGATAGGCCACAGACCTATGGAAAAAGAAAATACTACTGATCTGTTAAAGGAACATAGAAATAAAATGATTCCTTACAACATTCTGCTGTACTCATCTGTCAGACAAACTTGTTCCTTCAGTATATGTGAATAAATACAGAGTACAACTGGCCAATGTCCAGAGAGTGAGACACCTTGAAACACTTATTTCTAAATGGGATATCTACACTAATTTTTTTCCATTAGGTCTCAGGGAACCCTGATGAAGAGAAAATGGAGATTTTAAGAGGCAGAAGGGATGGGGAACTTAAGGAAACAAAGCCTTCTAAAAACAGCATGCCCGATGCACAATGAACTCACAAAGATAGTGGCACAGGTTGTAGGAGGGGTCTGTGTTCATGCTCTCTTTTATAAATAAAAAGTGAAAAGAACAAACAAAATAATGAATGAATAAATGTGCTTACAATTAAATAACCAATGTTATTTGCTCTATAAAATAAAGCAGTTTATTCCTAAAAATATTACATATTTACTATAATATAGCTATAATTTAAAGTGTTTATATTAGAGGAATAAGTACCTTTTATGACCAGGGCAACTAGTCTCATCAAGAAGCTGTAAACTATTCATAATTAATTTTAGTTATTATAGTATGATGGTATCTTTTTACTTAGCAGTTTTTCATGCATTATAGTTATTTAATAGTTTGTCTTGCTTAAGAGTTTCAAGATAATGTCATTATTTTTAACTTTAAACTTGAAGTAAGCAAATTAAGCAAGAGTTTCACATATGAAAGGTAAGAAGAAACCCTTAAGAATCCAAAGAATGCTCAGAATTGAGGCAGTGTGGAAAAACTAAAAATTACTCAGTCTCTGAATCTATTGCTATTCTGATTTAGTCATATTAATTCCTGTTTTCTCTGATATTTGGAAGATGTCCTAGAACTCTAACATATTTGCTTATAAATAAGTTGATGAATTGGCAGTTGTGAGAAATGAATTAAAACCTGTCACTCAGCTCTTAAAGTTTCTACTTCCTACTAGTGTTGTCTGCTAATAGACAGGTTTTTAACACATGGGCTTTAGGGGTACTTATCTAGACTACATAAAAGATATAATATAAATATAAGTACATACCCACCCGAAACACTGTAATAGCATTGACTGTAATAACATTAACAAATGGTGTCTTTATCTTCTTATACTAAATTAATAACTCTTAGTAAGTATCCAGGCTTTCCTGATAAAGTATTTTTATAAAGAATGTCTTAGTCTTCACCATAGTTAATATGAGAAATATCTTAATATTTCCTTCCCCAGGACTAAGGTGTGCAATATTCAGCAAACAAAAAAAGAATGTGTTAATAATATTAAATATATTCTGTCCATTTGCTGAACTAAGTAATTTCTCTGGATATCTAAATAAATATAAATTATTAATGAGAATTATAATGTCTTTGCTTTTAAGTTATGAAATTTAATTGTGAAAACATTTGAAGGGCTTATATAATTTAAAAATAAATAATTTACTGAATTTGTGAACAGAAAAAAGTAAATATTATATTATAAAACTTTTGTGAATTCTAATTTACATTAGACTTTATTTAATTGATTTACTCATCAATTAATTTGGATGAACTCTTATTGTGCTTTCCCTATTGGAAATTCAGGATTCAAGTCAACCTCTAGCTCTGAAGTAATGAACATTATATGGGTCTTAGTAGAAATCAGACATGGCTTTTTATGACAGAATTAACTTGCCAACTGTTTAGGGTATGCACATATCTCCTATGCTCCTACAATTGGATAGTCTTTCCCTAACATAATCAGTTTTCCCAAAGAGCAATGCATAGTCAGGCATAATTGAGAAACTGTTCATGATGAGCTCAATAACATTGAATTCAGTGTGACTAGCGTTAAGTGGCTTTAGTGTTATACTCAGTAGAAAGTTTCTAACAAAATGTTGTGTAGCTATTTTGCCCAAATAGAAACATACTCATGAGAATTAGAAAGTAAATAAAACTTTTTTTATTGTTTTATTCTTCTTTTAAAAAAAAAAACGTTTCCGCCTCCTCCCCGCGTCCCATTTCCCTCCCCCTCCTCCCACCCCTCTCCCCCTCCCCCCACTCCTCTCCCCCTCCCTCTCCAGTCTAAAGAGCAGTCAGGGTTCCCTGCCCTGTGGAAAGTCCAAGGTCCTCCCCCCTCCGTCCATGTCTAGGAAGGTGAACATCCAAACTGGCTAGGCTCCCACAAAGCCAGAACCTGAAGTAGGATCAAAACCCAGGGCCATTGTCCTTGGCTTCTCATCAGCCTCCATTGTTCGCCATGTTCAGAGAGTCCGGTTTTATCCCATGCTTCTTCCGTCTCAGTCCAGCTGGCCTTGGTGAGCTCCCAATAGCTAAATAAGAAGGTGAACCCAAGGAAAAACATATAATTATCCTCTTGGCTATGGGAAGTAGACAAAATTGCCGGGGAGAAAATTTGGGATCTTGGGGGTGGGGTGGGATGGGAGTATCGGGGGATGGGGAGAGAAAAGTGAGAAGGGGAGGATGAGGGAAACTTGGGGAAACAGGAGGATTGGGATAAAGGAAGGTTGGATAGGGGAACACGGAAGCACAATTCTTAGTTAAGGGAGCCACCTTAGGGTTGGCAAGAGACTTGAACCTAGAGTGGCTCCCAGGAGCCCAAGGCGAGGTCCCCAGTTAGTTCCTTGGGCAGCTGAGGATAGGGAACCTGAAATGACCCTATCCTATAGCAATGCTGACGAATATCTTGCATATCACCATAGAACCTTCATCTGGGGATGGATGGAGATAGTCACAGAGACCCACACTGGAGCACCGGACTGAGCTCCCAAGTTCCCAATGAGGAGCCGAAGGAGGGAGAATAGGAGCAAGGAAGTCAGGACCACGAGGGGTGCACCCAACCACTGAGACAGTGTGGCTGATCTATTGGGAGCTCACCAAGGCCAGCTGGACTGAGACGGAAGAAGTAAATAAAACTTACAGGAATCAAGAAATATATAAAATTTAAAAGATGTGTGTAGCTCCTAAAACTTAGATTCACAAGATCTCTCTAGAAGGTTACAAAAGTGGTAAATATGATTGGAAGATCAGACCTCCAAGTTGAGACTAGTTAAGATGCAAGATGTACAAGAAGTTTAAGGGATGTAACTTTTATGACTTGTCTGTTGCTCATGCTAGGTTGGAGATTATAGTATCTCTGCTGCTGTAGACTTACCAATTCTTTTTCTAGTATTCCCACTAAACTTACTGGTTTATTATACTACATTAAGAGTCATTTCTTAGGTTTGACATTTGTTCCTCATTAGAGAGGAAAATATATTTTCCCATAACTCACCAGGAAAATTCACATGACACATGATTTATTTTTTTAACCTTCTCTCTCTCTACTGTCTCTAACTTTCTCTCTCTCTGTCTCTGTCTCTCTCTCTCTCACATTCACACACACACACACATACACACAATTCTCCAAACTTAGATTTCAAGTCTCTTAAGGATTATTGTGTTCTAAAATTAAATTTTATTAATCATTTTTATGATGAAAATTAGTAACAATGAATTGTGTGTTGAAAAACAAAATACATGACTAGTAACTAAGTAAGTATCAGAAAGAGGTGCAATGTAGAGAACAGAAAGTCAAAGAAAAGAAATGAGTTCTGGTGAGGTTGGCTACACTGGAAGAATACCAGTTTTA
This sequence comes from Neodon shergylaensis, assembly GCA_025134845.1. Lineage (NCBI taxonomy): Eukaryota > Metazoa > Chordata > Mammalia > Rodentia > Cricetidae > Neodon > Neodon shergylaensis. The sequence continues at coordinate 703,175 of JABTXL010019748.1, read as the reverse complement.
TCCATGAATAAAACATGGTACATCCATATATATATATGTATATGATAATGCAAATGATTTATCACCCATATTCAAAGGAAGTGAGACATCAAATGTAAACTATTTTGGTACTACAGAATATTATTATGCAGTGCAAGAAAATTAAAGGATTATAGTGAATACAGGCCATTTGACAATACTGAAAACACATGGCAATAAGATCATTATTAAATTTTCTGTTTCCATTAGAAAATAAAACCCTGAGGCATACAATCCCCACATTACAGGGATTTTCTTCATTAAGCATAGAAACAAAGTAGCCTAACTACTAATTTCACATTTTATTTCACACTTTTATATAATTATTACCTAGACCCACAGTTTTCCAAAGAACATTGTTTTGCAATCTAAAATGTTTCTGATTTACAACAGAGAAGAGTTTAAATGTAGTTCAAAAGGTTATTAAACATCCTGATAAATATTCAATTTTTTGCTATTAAAAATTGTTTAGCTAAGGCAGTGGTGGCACATGCCTCTAATAAGTGATTAGTTGGAGGAGGAGGAGTAGGTAAAAAAGAGGAAATTCAATCAAGGATATGTATGAAAATAACCTTTTGAATCACATAGTTTAACTCAGGAGGAATGGCTCAACAGTTGGGAGCTTTTGCTACTATTTCCAGTGGTGAAAGTTTGGTGCCCAGCACCCATTTCAAGTATGCACAATCAGCTGTAATTTCAACCCCTGGAGATACAACTCCTTCTAGTCTCCATAAGAACCTTTACACACACACACACACACACACACACACAGAGAGAGAGAGAGAGATACACATAAACAAAAAGAAATCTAAAAAAGAATGAAGCATATTACATTGTAAAACATAAAAATTAAACAGTTCTCTATTGAACCACACCTGATTTAAGAAAGAAATAAGAAAGAAAATAAAGTCTTCCTACAATTCAATGAAAATGAAATTACAATGTACCCAAACCTATGGGACACTGTGAAAGCAGTGCTGAGGAAAGTTCGTAGCACTAGGGCCTACATAAAGAAAATAGAGAAAGTTCACACTAGTAACTTAACAACACACCTGAAAGCTCTAGAGCAAAAAGCAGAAGACTCACCCAGGAGAAGTAGAAGGCAAGAAATAATCAATTTGAGGGCTGAAATCAATAAAATAGAAAAAAAAAAAAACAAAGAATCAATGAAACAAAAAGCTGGTTCTTTGAGAAAATCAACAAGATAGACAAACACTTATTCAAACTAATCAATAGGCAAAGAGAGACCATCCAAATTAACAAAACTAGAAATGAAAATGGGAACATAACAACAGACACTGAGAAAATCCAAAGAATCATTAGGTTATACTACAAGAACCTGAACTACACAAAATTGGAAAATGTAAAAGAAATGGACAATTTTCTAGATAGGTAGCACATGCCAAAATTAAATCAAGACCAGATGGACAATTTAAATAGACCTATATACTGCAAGGACATAGAATCTGTCATCAAAAGACTCCCAACCAAAAAAAGCCCAGGCCCGGATGGTTTCAGATCAGAATTCAAACAGAACATCAAAAAGAGCTAATACCTATACTTGTCAAAGTGTTCCACATAATAGAAACAGAATAAACTTTGCCAAACTCTTTTTATGATGCTACAGTTACCCTGATATCGAAACCACACAAAAACTCAACCAAGAAAGGAAATTACAGACCAATCTCACTCATGAACATAGATGCAAAAATACTCAATAAAATACTAGCAAACCGATTCCAAGAACACATCAAAAACAAAATCATTCACCATGATCAAGTCGGATTCATCCCTGAGTTGTAAGGATGATTCAACATACAAAAATCTATCAATGTAATCCACCATATAAATAAACTGAAAGGAAAGAAAAACATACAATCATCTCATTAGATGCTGAAAAGGCATTCGACAAAATCCAACACCCGTTCATGATAAAGGTCTTGGAGAGGTCAGGGATACAAGAACTATATCTAAACATAGTAAAAGCAATATACAGCAAGCCAACAGCGAACATCAAATTATATGACAGTCACTCTCTTTTGTGTCCTGCTTGTCCCATTAGGATAGCACACTGACTGCAGTTGAGGCAAGGGCACTTTCTTGCCAAGTGACTTTTGCCACAAAGAAAGAAAATTCCATGTGCAGTTTCTTTGATATCCATCATCTTCTCTGAAGTAGATTGGTGCTGCCAGAAACAGACATATCTCATTACGAAAAAAGAAAATAAAAACCTATATTATTAAAACATCTTAAATACTGTATTCTGTAGATCTCTGAAGTGTTTGAAGATGGCCTATGTATTTAAAATGTATCTCTGACTTTGAAAGCATACTATATGTCAGATGGCTTTTCTGACATGAGACAGAGATTTTGGATTTCATTTTAATAAGCATGATTGAGTTAAAAGAAGGAGAAAGCCACATTCCAGCTCCAAAATCAGCTTTAATTTTTAATTAGATTAGGACTACAAGAATTATATGTCTGTAGAGAACATCAGAAGCAGACATTTGAAAAGATTTATGAATTTTTATCCTGTTGGAAATGTGATTTACCAATGGGCCAATTTACTCTTTTTCTTGGGACTGTTTTCTGGATGCTTTGCCCTTCTTCTTCAGATGTCAGTGGTTTTCAGATTCCTTAGCTGGATGTCTTTGTTCTCCTGAAAAAAAAAAAAAAACAAAAACAAAAATCTTTCTCCAACCCTAACACTGGGGAGATTCTCTTTTGGCAAGTTATGCCTGGTCAAATGAAAATCTTTTGTTAGTTTTACAGGTTAGTTTAGATTTAATGGCCATGCAGTTTGATGAACTATCACCTTTTCTAACTAAGAGGTGTCTCCTGTTCAAATCTGATCAATTTTCATGGTATCCATAGCTTTTCTTCTCCTCCGGAGACAGCTGTCACACACAGTCTCATTCAGAGATTCCTGGAGTGAGAGTCACCATTTCAGACTGAGTTAGAGGTAAGAGCCAGTGGCTGGATGTTTTACTCTCTGCACTTCAGGCAAGCCTTATTTATTTATTAAAATAGAAATGAAATTCACCACACAAAGTGGTGTGAAATTCTTAAAGATTTAAAAAAAATATTTCCAAAAAACCCAAAACATATAGCTATTACCAGTGCTGCAGTGTATTTTTGACTAAGAATGGCTTGCATAGCCACCTTGGATGTTCACCTTCCTAGACATGGACGGAGGGGGGAGGGCCTTGGACTTTCCACAGGGTAGGGAACCCTGACTGCTCTTTGGACTGGAGAGGGAGGAGGAGAGGAGTGGGGGGAGGGGGAGAAGGGTGGGACGAGGGGGAGGGAAATGGGAGGCTGGGAGGAGGCGGAAACTTTTTTTTCTTTTTCTCAATAAAAAAAAAAGAAAAAAATATTCCCAAAAAAACCAAAACATGTAGCTATTACCAGTGCTGCAGTGTATTTTTGACTAAGAATAGCTTGCATAGGCTAATGTATTTGAATTCTCAGTGAACAGAGAGTAAAAGTGTTTGATAAGGTTTGAAAGACTAGGAGGTGTGGGCTTTTGGGAGGAAGTGTGTCACTTTGGAGGAAGTGTGTAAACTTTGCAATTTCCAAAGTACATGCCAGGCCCAGTATTTCTCTGTTATCTATGGATTAGGATGTAAAAAACTCAGCTACAGGTTTATGCCTTGCCTGTGTGCCACCATGATGATGATTGTCTTCATTAGGATTTTTATTGCTGTGAAGAAACACCATGACCATGGCAACTCATATAAGGAAAAATATTTAATTGAGGTACTAGTGTGCACTTTCACTAGTTTGATCCATTATCATCATGGCAACAAGTATAGCAACATGAAGGCAGACATGGTGAAAGCTACATCATTATCAGAAGGCAAGATGAAGCAGACTGTGACAATGAGTGAAGCTCAAGCAAAAGAGACCTCAAAGCCAGCACTCATAATGATGCAATTCTTTAAACAAGGCCATACCTACTTCAACAAATCTACACTCCAAATAATGCCATTCCTTAACATATGAGCTTATGGGGGCCAATTAAATCCAAACTACTACAGTGATGATGGACTAACACTCCTTATTCCTATTTATTCTTTTTTATTTTTTATTTTTATTTTATTTTTTTAAAAAAGAAAACAAAGTATCTTTTTTCATTTTACATAACAATCCCAGTTCCCACTCCCTCCCTCACTCTCCCCCATTCCTTCCACCTCCCCCTTCAAGCCCCCATCCACTCCCTAAACAGGGCAACATTGCTCTGAGGAAGAGCCAAGGCTCTCCCCACTATATTCTGGTTGAACAAGGTATCCATCCAAAGAGAACAGGTTCTAAAAAGCCAGTACAAGCAGCAGGGACAAATCCTGGTGCTACTGCCAGTGGTCCCACAGTCTGCCCCAGTCATATAGCTGTCACCTACATTCAGAGGGTCTAGCTTGATCTTATGCTGGTTCTTTTCCTGTCTGGCTGGAGTCGGTGAGCTCCCATTAGCTGAGGAAAGCTGTTTCAGTGGGTGTACCCAACATGGCCTTGGCCTCTTTGCTCATATTCTCACTCCTCCCACTCTTCAGCTGGATTTTGAGAGCTTAGACCAGTGCTCCACTGCAGCTCTCTTCCCTTCTCCCCATCAGTTGCCAGAGAAACTAAATAAGAAGGTAAACCCAAAGAAAAACATATAGGCATCCTCCTGAATAATAACCTTCATCAGGCAATGAAAGGAGACAGAAACAAAGACCCACATTGGAGCACCGGACAGAAATCTCAAGGTCCAAGTCAGGAGCAGAAGGAGAGAGAGCACAAGCAAGGAACTCAGGACCGCGAGGGGTGCACCCACCACTGAGACAGTCGGGCTGATCTAATGGGAGCTCACCAAGGCCAGCTGGACTGTGACTGAAAAAGCATGGGATAAAACCGGACTCGCTGAACATAGTGGACAATGAGGACTACTGAGAACTCAAAAACAATGGCAATGGGTTTTTGATCCTACTGCAAGTACTGGCTTTGTGGGAGCCTAGGCAGTTTGGATGCTCACCTTACTAGACCTGGATGGAGGTGGGTGGTCCTTGGACTTCCCACAGGGCAGGGAACCATGATTGCTCTTCGGGCTGATGAGGAAGGGGGACTTGATTGGGGAAGGAGGAGGGAAATGGGAGGCGGTGGTGGGGAGTAGGCAGAAATCTTTAAATAAATAAATATATATATAAATAAAGATAGTCATCAATCTGACTACAGGGAAAGGCCAGTTCAAGCACCTTTTCCATTATTGCTTAAGATCTTACCTGGGGTAATCCTTGTGGATTCCTTGTTATTCCCCTATTTCTTCTGACTTCCGTCATTGGACTATAAAATAGTAAACTAAAACTGTAAATAATCCTCCAAATAAATTCTTTTATAACATTTGCTCTGGTTGTTGTGTCTCTTCACAGCAATGGAACATTGACTAAAATAGCTGTATCAATGGGTCCCTTACAAAAAGTATGAGTTTCACCTCTTCTAGCTTAGCTCGTTTCCCCTCACTTCTCAGTTCCACCATGGGATGTCACAGCAAAAGAAAACTCACCCAGTGTGAATTATTTCAAATCTTGTAAAGTGACTACATTGTATTATATATAGAACTGAACTGAAAGTCCTAGATAATGCTGTGATAATTTTTCTTTGGATAATAATGGTGTAGAAAGAAATTTTACATGAAAACATTCCACCCTATCATATTACAAATGATCACCTAGGCAGTATCCATTTGATATTGACACATTAAGGAATAGCAAAAGTCTCATATGAAAGATGCTCATAGCTAAAATTAATGTCCAGAGTTTATGGCAATAAAATGTTGTACATAATGGACAAACAAAAACAATTGATAACAGACATAAAAATGAAATTTCATCATAGTAGAATAATGTTCCATATGGACATCAGTATACAACTTTCCTCTCGAAGACCTATGGCCAATGATATCTGCTTGCTCTCTCTTTCTCTCTGTGTAAATAGAAAATGAAAGCATCCCTGCTTGGACACTTATTTCATACAACTATTTCTGTAGTCCACTGATAGCATCTTTGATTTATTTTTTTCTAGTAAAAAATGGCCATGTGAGGCCAAGTATTTTTTTTTATTTATTTATTTATTTATTTATTTATTTATTTATTTATTTATTTATTTTTTTATTAAAGACTTCTGTCTCTTCCCCACCGCCGCCTCCCCTTTCCCTCCCACTCCCCCAATCAAGTTCCCCTCCCTCGTCAGCACAAAGAGCAAACAGGGTTCCCTGTCCTGTGGGAAGTCCAGGGACCACCCACCTCCATCCAGGTCTAGTAAGGTGAGCATCCAAACTGCCTAGGCTCCCACAAAGCCAATACGTGCAGTAGGATCAAAACCCATTGCCATTGTTCTTGAGGTCTCAGTAGTCCTCATTGTCCACTATGTTCAGCGAGACCAGTTTTAACCCAGGCTTTTTCAGACCCAGGCCAGCTGGCCTTGGTGAGATCCTGATAGAACATCCCCATTGTCTCAGTGTGTGGGTGCACCCCTCGTGGTCCTGAGTTCCTTGCTCGTGCTCTCTCTCCTTCTGCTTTGGACCTTGAGGGAATATTATTTAAAGAACATTGTTCTTAACAACGTTACCATAAGAGAGAGTAACAAATAAGAGCACTAAAATGTCAGTAACTGAACTAGTTAGAAAGATACACATAATGTGAAACAAACCAAGTAGTTGACAAGTAAATACATAAAACTTTTTTGGAAGAAAAATGTGATAAATGTTTAAGAGAATAAGAAAGTGAATCAGGTTTATTATTATCACTAATCTGTCAAATGATCTGAACAATTTTTTTGGTTTTGGGGTTTTTATTGTTTTTGTTTTGAGACATGGTTTCTTTGTATAGCCCTAGCTGTCCTGAAACTAGCTGTGTAGACCAGGCTGGTCCCAAGTTCACAGAGATCCACCTGTCTCAATCTGAACAATTTTTAAATGTCTACTTTCTTATCAATACTTCTAATATTTGTTCTGTGAATTTGTAAATGCATATTCATTTGCGATATTTTGATAAATACAGCTAAAAATAGAAATGACAGAATACTGTTTATATTCTATTACTCATCCATTTACAAATGTGTGTGTGTGTGTCTATGTGTGTGTGTGTGTATTTGTTTGTGTACATGAATTTTTTAAGTAGATAATCCACCTTCTAAGAAACATAATGTTGGGTCCTGGGAAGATCTATTAATACATCTGTTTAAAGACTGTATTTTGGAATGAAAGTTGACATATAAATATGGAAAAAAATACAGCAATGATTTAAGTCATATTGTCTTAGGAATTCTTCATTCCTACTTATTATTATTTCCTTCTATAGGCCCATAAAAGGATGAATGCTGAATTATTGATATAGATATAGGTAGCAATTTTTAATATAAATATAATGTAGATATACATAACCCCTTCATATTTTCCTTATTTTTCTTTCTAATTATTTAGGTATGGCCATGTAACATGAAGGGCCATGCCTGCTTTTTTGTTGTTGGGGTTTTTGCATGCCCGGTACCCCACAACTGTTTAGCCCCCAAGAAAATCACACATAGGTCTCCATAAATTATATAGCTGATTTGCCCATTAGCTCCAGCCTCTCACTGGCTAACTCTCACGTCTTGATTAACCCATTTTTCTGATCTATGTTAGCCATGTGGCTCAGTACCTTTTCCAGCAGGGCAGGTCACATCCTGCCGCTTCGGTGGTCTGGGAAGGAGTGGGAGGAATCAACTTCCTCCTTCCCAGAATTTTCCTGTTCTCATGACATCATTTCTACTTCCTGTCTGGTTTTCCCACCTATATTTGCTGCCTGGCCAATCAGCATTTATTTAAAATATGACTGACAGAATACAGACAATTCTCCAGCACCACTTCCCCCTCTTTAAAAAAAAAAAGGAAAATATCCATAGTCCATTTTTGGGGAATGTGGGCAAGGTATTCCAGGCTACTTCCAGCTGGTTGGGGGCACTGATAATTCTATGGGGACCTAAAGAAAATTTAGAGTTATGATCAAGTCCTGACTGAAGTATCCTGTGAGTCTTGATTATCTCAGGCAGCAGTCTTGAACCTGTTCTGGAGGAAGAACTCAGACATCTGGGCCATATCTTCCTGCTGGAGATTTTTCAGGAGGTCTCCCTTGATCAAAGCTGATTTTTCTTAACTCTGAATAAATCCACAGCCTCTCATTTTCTGTGGAAACAAAAGCAAAATCTCTTCTCCAAAGTAACATACCTTTTGACTTCAACTGTGAAGTCAAGGTATTTTTAAGATACCTATCTTGGATTAATAAGCAAATATCTTTTAGCAGCTGTTGCTCCTTTCTCAGCATTCAAACAATTCAAAGAGAGCATAATAACATACAGTATCAAGATTCTCTGTGTATTTTCCATCTTTATGCGGCTTTATTTTAACCTCTATTTCTTTTATTTTTACTTTTAACTTTTGTCTTTTTGAGACAGGTTCTCTGTATATCTTTGTCCTGGAATTCCCTCTGTAAACCAGGCTATCTTTGAACTCACAGAGATCCATCTGTCTCTGCCTCCCAGGTTACTCTCTTTCTTTCTTTTCTTTTCTTTTTTCGAGAACTTTAATCTTTAGCCTGTATATATTTTTAACACACTGTAAATCATTTAGAGGTATTTTTACTCTTTGAATCTCTCTTTACTGTATATCTCTCTTTTTTTGACCACATGGATCTTTAATTTGCTAAGGAATATGGAGAAGTTATTTTTTTTTGCCACAACTCTATGGTGTTTTAAGGTCCCTGCCAGCAAGCATAAACAACACTCAAAAGCTCCTATGGAGTTTAAAGGTCCTTGGCAGGAAGCAAGCTGCAACAGTGTGTAAACAACACTGAAAAGCTCCTATGGCATTTTCTTGCCAGGAAGCAAGCTGCAACAATGTATCCATAATTCCATAGTCCAGACCGCCTGCTTGAAAGAGTCACAGTTTTCCCTGGCAGGAAGGCCCAGAAAGCCAGCATTTTAAAACAGCTCAGCTTTTTTTTTTCTGCTACGGCTGAAAACCGAAATGCTTTACTCTAGTCTTTCCAAAGCTTTCTCAGGCTTTCTATGGATGCAGTTATCCATGTTGGGCACCATTCTGTAACATGGAGTGTTGAAAGGAGCTGCAGGCTGAGTTCCTGCCACCCAGCTCCCGGCCGCCTGGCTAGCTTATGCCCCAAAATAACGACACACAAACTGTCAGAGCTTCATTGCATCTGCTCCAGAGAGGAGAGAGGAGCATGGCGTATTACCTCACTTCCTCTTCCTCCCAGCATTCTGTTCTGTTTACTCCACCCACCTATGTTCTAACCTATCAGGCCAAGCAGTTTCTTTATTAATTAACCAATGACCTTCCTCCATCAATGGAGGGTCAGGCCTGCTTGTTTGGGTTTCTGTTTCTTTCCTCCCACCAGGTCCCCACAACTGTTTAGCCCCAAAGAAAATCACACATAGGTCTTTATAAGTTATAAAGCTGATTGGCCCATTAGCTCTAGCCTCTCATGGCCATACTTTCATTGCCATCCAGTATCCATGCCTTCCTACCCATCCATGGTTCCACGTCTACTCTCACACTAATTTTGTTCCACCATATTTTTATTTCCACAAATATTTTATTTGATTATTCATATACACGTTTTAAATTTAGGATAAAAATACCAATGGAATGCTACTTAGTTCTTACGTTAATTTTCTGCAAATATTTTCAATTGTGTTTTGAATTTCAGTAGGATACAACTAGCTCAGATTTTTTTCCTAACAAGAGTTAGATAATTATTGTGAAGAAAATGTTCACTTCAGCCGGGCGATGGCGGCACACGCCTTTACTCCCAGTACTCGGGAGGCAGAGGCAGGCAGATCTCTGTGAGTTCGAGACCAGCTTGGTCTACAGAGCTAGTTCCAGGACAAGCTCCAAAGCCACAGAGAAATCCTGTCTCGAAAATCCAAAAAAAAAAAAAAGAAAAAAGAAAATGTTCACTTCATACAATTATCACTGTTATTTTTGATAGGTTGTTTATGTCATATATATATTAAAGATATATGTATGATATACATATGTTGACGGAGGTTGCTCATTTTGTTTCTGACAGCTGAGGCCTGAAATAATTACACCTAACTTGTATTAATTAAATCACTGCTTGGCATAGTAGCTTGTGCATATTTCTAGCTAGCTTTTACATCTTAAATTAATCCATTTCTATTAATCTGTGTATCGCCACTTGGCTGTCCCTTACTATCTAACGTTCTGGTATCTGTGTTCTCCAGCAGCTATGTGGCTTCTCCCTGATCCTTCCTTCTCTGTGTGTGTGTAAATCTCTGTTTGGATTTTCTGCCTGGCTTTACTCTGTTAACCCATTGTCCTAAAGCAGCTTCTTCATTAAACAATGGCATTCACCACATAAAGCACCTCCCACATCACCTCTCCTTTTCTTTCCAAATAAAAATGAAGGTTTTAACTTTAACATAGCAAGATAGTATACAACAAAACAGTTATCAAGCAAGAATTATAGTTATATTTATAATATTTATAACTATTTTATATTTAATCATAACTAAGGAAAACTATAACTATCTATTCTTCAACTCCATCAACAACTCCAGAAGAATATAATGTTACCTAAGTAAACAGGAAGTGCATTGTAAGCAACTTCCAAAACTCTAGAATTGACAGACATATCTCACTACAAGACAGTCACCCAAAGTTCTTTTGCAAGATTGGGGCACCCATATTTAGCCTACAGGCCCATAGTATCTGGCAGACTTTTCCATGAAGCAGAAGATTTCAAGGACAGTTCCACCTATATTGGCAGTTCTTCAGTCACTTTCTTTCATATCCTGCAGAATATCTGGCAGACTCTTTTATGAAGGAGAAACCCCAAATGACTGTTTCACCTTTATGTGAGTTCAGCATTCAGTTTTATGATGCTTGTCCAGTTCAAAGAGCATCACATCAAGCAATCTAGGCAAGAGCAATTTCTTACCCAAATGGCTATCAATCTCCGTAAGAAGCCTCTTCAATTCCCATCATTCTCTCTAAGTATATTGGTACTGCCAGAAGAAGATGTTCTCACTGTCCAGAAAAGTCTAAATTCTTAAATCATTTTAAATGCTATATTTCATAGGTCTTTGAAAGGTTTGAAGATTATCTATCTAACTGAAATATATCTCTATATATCTAGGAAAACTAACATGACTACAATCTTGACTATTGTAGATTACGATCTATTATCCTGTATTTCTTAATTATACATTACATTTTAAAAATGAGCTGCATAATAGCTTAATCAAGAGCAAAAATATACATACAACAAAATTAACCCATTTATATTATTCTGTGTGTTGCTTACTGGGTAAATTCTGGCATTTGATTCCTCTGGCATGTATATGGATTCTCCCTGACACTGCCTTTTCTCTCTCTACATATCTGTTCAGATTTTCCACCTGGCTTTACTCTGTTATGTCATTGGCCAAAAGCAGCTTCCTCATTAAACAATGGTATTCACAGCATATATCACCTCCCACATCATACTTATATATATATACATATATATATATATATATATCCCTCATAATATGATTTTAAGTAATGTCTTTTCTAGTATTTTTCATGGGAATACAGTTTATAACTTCTTTCATCTTATTTAAGCTACCAAGAGGCTAATCAATTTTATTTATTTAATTTAGTTTTTTCTTTATTTTATTTTATATGTGAACCAAAGTTTCTTCTTCTACTCCCATTCCTTCTCCCACCTCCTGCCTTCCATCCATTCCTCCTCTATCTTGATTCAGATGTTGAGTCACAAGGTCTTCCTTGTGACTCAACATAACATGATATATTAAGTTGAGGGAAGACTAAGCTCCTCCTCCACTGCATCAAGACTGAACAAGGCATCCTACTATAGGGAATAGGTTCCAAAGAGCCAGTTCATACATCAGGGACCAGTCCTGGACACACTGATAGGGGACCCACAAAAGACCAGGCTACATAACTGTCACCATAAGAGAATGAAGACTCTATCATTGTACTTATGACTATCCTATTATTTCACTTGATAAAGTTTCTTAGAACAAGCTTATCTGTGCCTCCCTCTATATTTCTTTTTCCATCATTCACTTTAACTTTATACATTCCATCCCAAATTCTTTCAGAAAGAGCTACCTCATTCTCATTATTTAATACTTCTAACAACAATCTAGATATCATTCATAGTTCTTTTCTTTTTATTGTCTGCATACTCACATTTAGAAACATTTTTAAATAGATTTTTTCATATAATATATTCTGATTATGGCTTCTCCTCCCCCAAATATCATTTCCATCTTTCCAACCCCTGAACTCCACAACTATCCTTTATCTCTCTCATTAGAAAATATTCATCTAAAAATAAAAATGATGATAAGGTAAAATAAACAGAAACAAAACCGAATAGGGCAAAATAAACAGAGAAGTAGCCAAAGACAAAACACAAAAACACATAAAGACATAAACATTTGAACAAGCAGAAATCCCATAAAGCATAAAATTACAAGCCCTAGTCTATGAACAAAAACCTGTAAGGTAAAAATATATCAATTACCTTAAATCATTATGAGACAAATAAACCTTTAAATTACTATTGAATTTATTTTGTGTTGTTCATCTGCTTCTGGGTATGAGCCAACCCTTCAGTTTGGTTTGTACATTCAGAGCAGCTCAATAGGAGGAAACTAATTTTCCCTTGGTGAACAGTTATCAATTGGATATAACTTCTGGGTTAGGAATGGGGACTGGTAATCATTTCCTTCTCAGCACTGGGATCTTAGCTGGCTTAGACCTATGAAGATTTTGCCTATCCACCACAGTTCGTGTGATTTCATATGTGTGACAATATCTTGTGTCTAGATGGCCTTGTTTTCTTGGAGTCTTCAATCCCCATTTGCTCTTGTAGTCTTTCTCTCTCCACTTTCACAGATTTTCTTGAGCCATAAGTGGAGGGATTTGATGGAGACATTTCATTTAGCACAAAGTGCTTTAAAGTCTCTCATTTCCGGCATATTATCCAGTTATGAGTTTCTGTATTTGTTCCAACCTACTGAAGATGAATGACCAAGATACTAATCTATGGGTATAGAATGTCATTGGAGCCAATTTTGTGCATATCTTCCTTTAGGAGAACAGTAGCATTTATTTACCCCTATGTCTATGGCCTATCTAGTCTCTGATTCTTGGCCACCCAAGCAGAGTCAGATGTCAGTTAAATCTCATGGACTGGACCTTAAGACCAATCAGAGAGTGGTTAGTTACACACACAAATTTTGTGCCAGTATTGAACTATCATACTTCTGAGGCATGTCATCAATGTAATTGACAGGTTTGCAGCTGGATTAGTGATTACCTTTTCTTCTCTGGTACGATGTAGAGTACATTTCTAGTACTATGAATACCAGTCAGTAGGGATGAAGGATATAAGTAGGCACCATCTCAATCTCCAAGTTCAACAAGTTAAGTAGGCTTTGTTTTTAGCATCTAGGGTTTTAACATTTTGCATAGAGTAACTAATACCCTCAGCAGTAGTCTTCCTTGTTTTAGGATGTCCATAGGAAACTTTTAGCTAATACCGTGATTAGATGTCACTGAATCCCAGAAATGAAAGTTTTATTTGGTGATCAGAGATATCCAGTTAGGGTTTTGTTTCTTTGTTATTAATGATTCCCCTTGTATTTCTTCCATACATCTGTATATTTTAAGATTCTTCCACTGTGTTAGGTTTTTATATGACACTACAAATGGCCCTTAGTTTTCACTGTTCCTCCCTATCCTCCCTCCCTTACCCTTCTCATCCCACTTCCCATTTAACACTTCCATTCTTTTCCCTATGCTCTCATCCATCCTTTACTCATTATATTTCCTTTTCCTAAGGAAATATTTTCTTTCTTCATTGTCCTTTACTATATAACCAAATTCTATGGTTACATGGATTGTAGGTTGTGTGTTGAAGACTTAACATATAACAATCATACATAATAAAATAAATAATATATTTGTCTTTTTTAGATCTATGTTACCTCACACAGGATAATTTTTCTTGTTCTTTAAATTTAAATGTGAAATTGATTTTCAACATTTATTTTTGCATTTTTAGCATCTGAGCAATATTTTATTGTGTAGATCTACCAATTTTTTCCTTTTTCTGTACCAATTCATCTATTAGTGTATATCTAGGCTATTTCCAATTTCTAGATATTATGAATGAAGAAGCAAAAAATACTGTGGAATGATTATTTCTGTAGCAGAATGTAGAGTCTTTTGGGGTTATGCCCATGAAAAGTGTAGCTGATTCCTGGGTTAGATCTATTCCAAACTTCCTGAAAAATCCACCATACTGGTTTTTACAGTGACTGCTCAAATTTGTATTTCAACCAGCAAAGGACGGATGTTTCCATTACTCCCAAATTATTGACAGCATGTTTTGAAACTTGTTTCATTGATCATGAAAATTCTGGGTGGTACAACGTGAAATAGTTTTGAGTTCAACTTTCCTGTACTAAGGATATTGAATATTATTTGGTTCTCAGCCATTTTGTTTCCTTTTTAATCATTCTCTGCTTAGATCTGTACCACATTTTAAACTAGCGTTGATTTAATGATGCACAGCTTTTGAGATTTTTATGCAACATATATATATATATATATATATACATTAGATCTTAATCTTCTGTTAGATGTACTGTTGTTAAAAATCTTTTCCCATTCTGTAGTATGATGCTTTGTCTCAGTGATGGTGTGTTCTTTGCCATACATAAACATTTCAATTTAATGTGGTCCTAATTTTAATTGTTTTTGGGGTCTGTGCTGTTCATCTGTTCAGAAAGTCTGTTCATATGTCAATGAGTTCAAGACTATTTCCCACTTTATCTTCTTTCAGGTTCAGTGTGACTGACCCTATATTGATACCATTGATCCCTTTAGCGTTAAATTTTGTGCAAGGTATAATTATGGATATTTTTGGATTCTTCTACATGCAGACATCAAATTTGAACAGCACTGTGTATGGAAGATGTTGTCCATTTACAGTGTGTATTTCTGAGTACTTTATTAAAAATCATTTGGCCCTAAAGGTGTTGACTTATGTCTGGTTCTTCAAATGATTCTATCAGGGTATTTGTTTTTATGCTAATATCATACTGTTTTCCTTACTATAGTTCTGTAGTAGAATTTCTATATGAACCTGAAGATTATCCTTTCTGAATCCATGAAGAATTGTGTTGAATGTCTGATGGGGATTACACTGAATCTGTAGAATGTTTTTAGTAAGATGGTCACTTTTACTATACTAATTTTTAGTGATCTTTTTGCACTGGAAATCTTTCCATCCTTTGATATCCTCTTCAATTTCTTTATTTAATGTCTTAAAGCTGTTTTTTTTTAAATACTCACGTTTATTATAGAATACTGGGATAGCAGCATTGATTCAGTTTCTTTCTTTTTTCTTTTTTTTTATTTATTTTTTTTATTGAAAAAAAAATTTTTTTCGGCTCCTCCCAGCCTCCCATTTCCCTCCCCCTCCTCTCCCCCTCCCTCTCCAGCCTGAAGAGCAGTCAGGGTTCCCTGCCCTGTGGAAAGTCCAAAATCCTCCCCCCTCCATCCAGGTCTAGGAAGGTGAACATCCAAACTGGCTAGGCTCCCACAAGGCCAGAACATGAAGTAGGAACGAAACCCCATGCCATTGTCCTTGGCTTCTCATCAGCCCTCATTGTCCGCCATGTTCAGAGAGTCCGGTTTTATCCCATGCTTTTTCCAGTCACAGTCCAGCTGGCCTTGGTGAGCTCCCACTAGATCAGCCCCACTGTCTCCGTGGGTGGGTGCACTCCTTGTGGTCCTGACTTCTTTGCTCATGTTCTCCCTCCTTCTGCTCCTCATTGGGACATTGGGAGCTCAGTCCAGTGCTCCAGTGTGGGTCTCTGTCTCTATCTCCATCCATCGCCAGATGAAGGTTCTATGGTGATATGCAAGATATTCATCAGTATGGCTATAGGATAGGGTCATTTTAGGTTCTCTATCCTCAGCTGCCCCAGGAACTAACTGGAGACATCGCCCTGGGCACCTGGGAGCCCCTCTAGGACCAAGTCTCTTGCCAACCCTAAGATGGCTCCCTTAATTAAGAAATGTGCTTCCCTGCTCCCCTATCCTGCCTTCCTTTATCCCAATCATCCCGTTTCCCCAAGTTCCCCCCTCCTCCCCTTCTCCCTTTTCTCTCCCCATCTCCACCCCACCCCTAAGATCCCATTTTTTTGCCCGGCATTCTTGTCTACTTCCCATAACCAGGAGGTTAGCTTTATGTTTTTCTTTGGGTCCACCTTCTTATTTAGATTCTTTAGGATATCAAATTGTAGACTCAATGACCTTTATTTATGGCTAGAAACCAATTATGAGTGAGTACATCCCTTGTTCATCTTTTGGGGTCTGGGTTACCTCACTCAGGATAGTGTTTTCTATTTCCATCCATTTACATGCAAAATTCGAAAAGTCATTGTTTTTTACCGCTGAGTAGTACTCTAATGTGTATATATTCCACACTGTCTTCATCCATTCTTCCACTGAAGGACATCTAGGTTGTTTCCAGGTTCTGGCTATTACAAATAATGCTGCTATGAACATAGTTGAACAAATGACCTTGTCATATGATCGGGCTTCTCTTGGGTATATTCCCAAGAGTGGCATTGCTGGGTCCAGGGGTAGGTTGATCCCAAATTTCCTGAGAAACCGCCACACTGATTTCCAAAGTAGTTGCACAAGTTTGCATTCCCACCAGCAATGGATGAGTGTACCCCTTTCTCCACAACCTCTCCAGCAAAGGCTATCATTGGTGTTTTTGATTTTAGCCATTCTGACGGGTGTAAGATGATATCTCAAAGTTGTTTTGATTTGCATTTCCCTGATCGCTAAGGAGGTTGAGCATGACCTTAAGTGTCTTTTGGCCATTTGAACTTCTTCTGTTGAGAATTCTCTGTTCAGATCAGTGCCCCATTTTTTAATTGGGTTAATTAGCATTTTAATAAAGGACACTGTCACTAAGACAAAAAGACAACCCACTGACTGGGAGAAGATCTTTACCAACCCTGCAACAGACAAAGGTCTGATCTCCAAAATATATACAGAACTCAAGAAACTAGACTTTAAAGCTGTTTTATTATAGAAATGTTTCACTTGCTTAGATAGAGTTACTAAAATTATTTTTGAGTCTATTGTGAAAGGTATTGTTTCCATGATTTTTTTTTCATTCCATTTGTCACAGATGTATAAAAAGACTAATGATTTTTTGGTGTCCTGCTACTTTGCTGAAAGTGTTTATCTGATGTAGGAGTCTCATGGTGGAGTTTTGGTGTTATTCATGTATATAATCATTTCATCTGCAAAAAGATACTTTGGCTTCTTCCTCTTCTGTTTGTATCACATTCATTTCCATCAGTTGTCTTCTCTTATTGCTGTAATCAAGAATTAAAATGCTATATTGATCAGGTATGGAGAGTGAAAATCTTTGAGTTGTTCCTTACGTTGTGAAAATAGCTTGACTTTCTCTCCATTTAGGTTGATATTGGATGTAAGCTTGTCAGAAATCACACTTATTATGTCAAAATGTGTCTCATTTATCTGTAGACTATCCATAGCTGATCACCATGTCTAGTTTTCACCAATGCATTGAATCATTTGAGAATGTGTATACTATGATGATCTCTGTGTGTTCATATGTAAATCAGTCTTGTGTGTAGAAAATATCTTTTCCTTGAAATCATTCATTCCTCAAACTCCTTCAATCTATTGTTTTCCTCTTCTCCATAGATCTCTGATTCCTATGGTCAAGAGATTGATAAAAATATTCTACTTAAGATTGTGTGCTCCAAAGGCACAGACTGTAAAAGCACAGAGCAGTTCAAGAAGTGAGTGACCAGCTTCCCAATTGGACACCCAGTCCCTAGGCCCTAAGCCCTAGGACAAACCCCAGGACAGGTGAGGAAAATCCTTCTATATATGTGCTGCTTTTGTTGGTTAATGAATAAAGAAGCTTCCTTGGCCTGTGATAGGACAGAGTAGAACTAGGCGGTTGGGGAGGGGTACTAAACTGAATGTTGGGAGACAGTAGGCAGAGTAATAAGAAGCCATGTAGCCACCACCAGGGACAGACATAACAGAAACTTGGGTGTAAGTCACAACCACGTGGCAATACATAGATTAATAGAAATCCCTTAAAGTAAGATATAAGAGTTAGCGAGGAATATGCTTAAGCTATTGGCAAAACAGTATAGCAAATAATATAGTTTCTGAGTGATTATTTCAGATCTGGGCAGCGGGGAATGAACAAGCAGCCTCCTACAACACAGGACTTTTCCCTATATACCTCAGATTCACTAGCTGTCCAGCAGGCAAGCAACCACCAGGTAGGCTGCTCCACCCCTCGATCTATAGAACCATGAAACATATAAGTCCCATTCCACCCCCAAACCCATTTATCCTCTGTGACCTCAGAGGATCTCTGAAACATAGATGGCAACGGCAAAGAGCAGACCAAGAAGTGAGTGATCAGCTTCCTAGCTGGACAGCATAGTCTGTAGGCCCTAGACCCCAGGATAAAACCCTAGGACCCTGCTCATGTGCCTCAGCTTCACTAGCCAGGCAGCAGGAAAGCCTCCTGCAGGTAGGGTACTCCAAGCCCACCCTCCATACATTGGACTACGTGATTTAGCAGTCACACTCCACCCCAAAATCCACCCATTCCCCATGAACTCAGAGGACTCCTGAAGCACTAACTGTGACTCCACAGAGCAGAATACGAAGAGATTGACCAGCTCCCCAACTGGAAAGCACAGACTCTAGGCCCAAGGCCCCATTGCAAAACCCTGGGTACCTGCCTCATCTTCAATAGCTGGCCAGCTGCTTCAACACACCCATATTGATTTTAACCTGCAATCTATAAGTCCCACTAAACCCCCAAGGCCACCCAGTTTTTCCAACCTCAATGGCTGTCTGAGGCACAAACAGTGACTACACAGAACAGACCAAGTTCAGCTCCCTAAGACACAGACAGAAACTGCAATGACCTGTCCAAAAGACAATCACTGAGACACAGACAAAAACTACAAGGATTGGACAAAGAGGCAAAGACATTGTCAGCCCAAATTGGAGGAAGAGAACGGTCAGCAATAACGCAAGAATACATTCAACAACCTAAAATGCAGGATGGAAACACTAAAATCAAGTAGTCATACAGCAGGAAAACCTGAACATCCTAACCCAGAAGAAGCAGAAGAAAATGACCTTAAATATAGCTTTATGAAGATTATAAAGACCTTTAAAGTATAAATGAAAAACTTCTTTAGAGAAATGGAGAGAAAGAGAAAAATAGAAGAAATCAATAACTCTCTTAAAGAAAGCCAACAAAACCAAGAAAAAGCAAATGGGTGAAGCAAACAATTCAAACAGTTCAAGACTTGAAAGCTGAAATAGAGACAATAAAGAAAACACAAACCATTATGGAAATGGAAAATCTGGGTAAATGAATAGGAACTACAGATGCAAGCATAACCAATAGAGTACAAGAGATGGAAGAGACATTCTCAGGCACTAAATATATGATAGAGGAAATAGATTCATCAGTCAAAAAATGTTAAAATCACCAAATTCTTAACACAAAACATTCAGGAACTCTGGGACACCATAAAAAGACCAAACCTAAGAGTAATAGTAATAGAAGACAGAGAATTCCTGCTCAAGGGGACTGAAAATATATTCAACTTTCCCAACCTAAAGAAAGTTAGACCTATGAAGGCACAAGAAGCTTACAGAACACCAAACTGGACCAGAAAAAAAAACCTTCACCATATAATAATAAAAACACTAAACATACAGAATTAAGAAAGAATACTAAAAGCTGCAAAAGAAAAAGGTCAAGTAACATATAAAGCCAGACCTTTCAGATTACACCCAACTTCGAAATGGAAACCATGCAAGCCTAAAAGTCCTGGACAGATTGCTGCAGATACTAGAAGAACACAGATGCATGCCCGGACTACTATATTCTACAAAGCTTTCAATCATCATTGAAGGAGAAAACAAGATATTTTATGGCAAAACCAGATTTAAGCAATATCTGTCTACAAATCAAGCCATACAGAAGAAACTAGATGGAAAATAAAAGGAAAACTCCAACCCAAGGAAGCTAGCTGCACCCACAAATACACAGGCAAAAGATAACCTCATAACAAGAAAACCCCAAAGAAGGGAGTCACAAATACTACCACCAAAAAAAAAATAGAAATTAACAATCATTGGTCATTAATATTTTGTTGAGAGCTGTGAACTCCCCAGATACTGAATTTCTTGTAAACACTTGTTTTCCCCTGATCTGAGTGCCTACAGCTGCTCTGAGCATGAGACCCTCAGGAGTTCATGATGGCAGGGGAATGTTTTCTAGTGCATTTGGCTAGGGCATGGCTATCCCTATATAAGCTGCCCCTGAACACAATTAGGGAGCATTTCTGGAACATTCCTGTATCAAGGATGACCTGTGTCTCTCTCTGTCTCTGTGTGTCTGTGTGTTTCAATCTCCAGCCCCTTGTCTGGCTTGCAAGACTGTGTGTCACAATATTACTTAATATCAGTGAACTCAATTCACCTACAAAAAGATACAAGCTAACAGAATGGACATATAAACAGGATCCATCCTGCTGCATACAAGAAACACACATCAAGACAAGTTCTCCTGAGTAAACTGGAAGCATGGGGACCTTGGGGGAAGGTTGAAGCAGAGGGGAGAGGCAGGGAGGGGAGCAGAGAAAAATGTAGAACTCAATAAAAAAATCAATAAAAACAAAAAAGAAATACACCTCAATATCAAGGACAGACATAACCTCAGAGTAAATTTGTTTTTATCCTCGAAAATTTTATTTTCTCCATTTATAGTGAACGAAAGCTTGGCTGGGTATAGTAGTCTGGGCTTGCATCCATAGTCTCTTAGTTTCTGCAATACAGAACCTGAGAAGCTTTTATAATCAAAGGACACTGTCAGTAAGACAAAATGCTAGCTCACTGAATGGAAAAGATATTCACCAACCCCACATCAGACAAAGGACTGATCTCAAAAAAATATATAAAGAACTCAAGAAACTAGACATCAAAATACCAAATAATCTAATTATAAATGGGGTACAGATCTAAACAGAGAATTCTCAACAGAAAAATCTCAAATAGCTGCAAGATACTTAAGGAATTGCTCAACATCCTTAGCCATCAGAGGAATGCAAATCAAAATGACTCTGAAATACCATCTTACACCAATCAGAATGGTTAAGATAAAAAACACTGATGATAGCTTATGCTGGACAGGATGCAGAGAAAGGTGAACATTCCTCTATTGTTGGTGGGAATGCAAACTTGTAAAGCTGCTTTAGAAGTCGGTATGTTGTTTTCTCAGAAAATTGGGAATCAGCCTACTTCAAGACCCAGCAATACCACTCTTGGTCATATACCCAAAGGATTCTCAATCATACTAAAAGAACATTTGCTCATCTATGTTCATACCAGTATCATTTGTAAAAGCCAGAATGTGGAAACATGATAGAGGTGGGTCTTGTATCTTATCAGTTGCTTTCATTGGTTAACTAATAAAGAAACTGCCTTGGCCCTCATAGGACAGAAAATTAGGTAGGCGGAGTAAATTAGGATTCTGGGAGAAAGAAGCTGAGTCAGTGAGTCGCCATGATTCTCCCACTCCAGCCAGATGCAGGTTAAGATCTTCTCTGGTAAGCCACCTCGTGGGCTACACAGAATATTAGAAATGGGTTAATCTAGATGTGAGAGCTAGCCAATAAGAGGCTAGAACTCATGGGCCAAGCAGTATTTAAATGAATACCGTTTCTGTGTAATTATTTCGGGTATAAAGCTAGCCGTGCGGGCGGCCGGGTGGTGGGGACGCAGCCCCGCCGCTCATACTACAACAGAAACAACTTAGAAGCCTCTCAGTTAAAGAATGGATAAGAAAATGTCATACATTCACACAATAGAGTACCAATCAGAAAAAAAAAGTGATGTCTTGAAATTTTCATGCAAAGAGATAAAACTAGAAAAAAAAAACATAATCCTCAGTGAAGTAACCCAGACTTAGAAAGACAAACAGTATGTACTCACTCATAAGTGGATATGTTAGACTTAAAGCAAAGGATAACCAGCCTACAGTGTATGACCCCTGGAAAATTAGGTATCAAGGAGAACCCTAAGAGAAACATACTTGGATCCCCGTGGGAATGGGAAATAGACAAGATCTATGGAGAATATTGGGAGCATGGGTGTGGAGGAAGGAGGGAGAACAAAAGAAGAGAAGAAGGGAAGAGAAGGGGAAACAAGAAGAGAACATGAGATAATGTTATAGTTGAGATGGTGGAAGGACAGAGAGGGGGAGCAAAGAAAGCAGTATCTTGCTTTATGGAGCCAACATGGGGTTAGCAAGTAAACTGGCACCAGGGAAATTTCCAGGATTCCCAAAGATGACCTCAGCTAAGATCCTAAGCAGTAGCGTAGAAGGTACCTGAACTGGCCTTCCCCTGTAATCAGATTGATAACTACCTTTATTGTCATCATATTACATTCATTCAGCAACTGGCAAAAGCAGATCCAGAGATCCACAGGGAAACATGGGCTGAGCACCCAAAGTTCAGTCAGAGAGAGGGAGGAGTGATAATATAAGCAAAGGAGTCAAAACCGTGTTGGGGATACTCATTGAAACAGCTCTTCTAGCTAAGGGAGCCTCATTGACTCTTGACTGACAGCTGGAGGAACCAGCATAGGACCAAACTGGGCCCTCTGAATATGTATGAGTGACAGTTGAATGGCTGGGGCAGTCTGGGGTACAACTGGCAGTGGGACCAGTGTTTATCCCTACAGGTTGAATTAACTACTTGGAGCCCATTCTCATTGAAGGGATACATTGCTCGTCCTAGATATAGTGGGGAGGGCCTTGTTCCTGCCTCAAAGCGTTAAGCTGATGTTGTTGACTCCCTATGGAAGCCTTATCCTCTCTGAGGAGAAGATGGGGGTCGGTAGGGTGGGGTGGGGCAGAAGGTAAAGAGAGTGGGATGAGGGGCAGGAGTGGGAACTGTGAATAGTATATAAAATGAGAAAACATTGGTTATTTTAAATAATAAATTAAAAAAGATTGAGTCCTCCAAAGTCTATTACTGCCTGCACATTGTCTGGTTATAGGTGTGTACATGCGGTATTTGGATCTCGAGAATTTTTAAAATTTGTCAAATACTTGTCTATATGCCAAAGAACTTTTCTCTGTGAGACTAAGAGAAAGTTCTATAAGCAATAAATCAAGGAAATTATGAAGAACAACCATAAATTAGACTTGGTTGTGTCAGATTTTTTCAGTGGGGTGAGAAATGATATGGTTTGAAGTATTCAGGAAGCAGTGCTAAAATTCTCATTCTGTAGCTTTGTTTTCTAAAATAATAAATCTCATGTTGCTGGATTTCCTGTTTCTGATTAATAATAATTACAAGAAAACATAAGATAAGACCATTTTCCAATGTAAATTTCTGGGAATCCTTATTTATCAGGGAAAGAATTCTTGAGATAAACATACACACCGGTGACAAAACAATAGAGCTTAACAAATAAATACATATAAATAAATGAATCAAATGACCATTTTTCCCTGAAAAGAATCTGTACATGACCTAGCTATTTTTGCTATTCACTTTTCATTCCATTGTACAATAAAAAAAGAAATCAATGAAAACTCCTTCATTAAAATACAATATTATGTGAGTAGTAAATGTTGAATATGGAAATAGACAAATTAAGATTTTTCTAGTAATATGAAAGGAATTTGACTTCAGGAAACAGTTTTCATAAAAAGGTATGGATAGTGATAGCACATACAAAAATCTTTTTTAAAAAAATATGCTGTGGGATACCCCTTCTCTACATGTGAATATATGCTGTTCTCATTGGTTGATAATAAAAAAAATTCTTTGGACTACAGTGAGGCAGAATATAGCAAGGCAGGAAACCCAAACTAAATACAGGGAGAAAGACAGGCAGAGCCGGGAGAGAGATCAGCCAGTTTCCAGAGGAGCAAGATGTATTATAGCACATGTAAAGTCATGAGACATGTGGCAAAACATAATTAATAGAAATGGGATAATTTAGAAGTAAAGAGATAGTAATAAGCCTTAGCTGTTTGGCCAAGCAGTTTGCAATTACTATTAAGCCTCAGAGTGTTTGTTTAGAAGAAGCAACGATGGGATGGGACAGAGAAACTACCATTTACACAAATAATTTACTAGTAACACCTAAAATATATTTCTGGAGTCTAGACGTATGGCTCAACAATTAATAGTACTAGCTGATCTTGCAGAAGACACAAGTTTGATTTCAAGAACCCACATTAGGATCTGATACCTTCTTGTGCCTCTGTAAAATCTGAACGAATGTGCACATACACAGAGACACATAAATAGAATAAATCATTTTGATTCATCTTCATCACTGGATAAAAATAAATTTCTTCTGTTACTCTTCTCTTTAATTGATATAATAGTGTTCACCCCATTATCGTAACCATTTTATGAATGTCAGGTTTTTTTATACTGTGTTCAAAGTTTTGTTTTATCTCTTTGCAACTATGCAACTGTAATCATTAACGGTTCCATGATGATATTTCCAACTCTATAGAATTATAATTCCTCATCTTACAGTATTTTAGAAAGTATTACATTTTTATTACTTTTAATGCATATTGAACAGTGATTATTATATAGTTCAGTGTCTACACAATTTCACCCACTAGTTTCAATTTTATGTATTGCATTTTAGTGGGGATAAATTACTTTGCCTTTCCAGATGTGAGATATAGTTCACATAGACCAGGTTCATTCAATAAATATATTCAATATTTATGTACAATGATTGTACCAATAATGAATACATTATTAAAGATCTGCTACTCAGAACCAAAATTGCAATGTCTACTGAAATTACTAGAATGTGAAAGTTCTATTTCCATTGTGTCTCCTGAACCACAGTAATACAAATGTGAAGTTACTGATTACCATGTTGTCCTTTTGTGAAAAAAGTCCACTTGAAAGAAGAAGCAGCACAGATGCCAGGAAAGTCCTGCCGTGGTCAGAAAATTCTCATAGTTTTTTTCTAGAACTTAGTTCTAGTAATTCCTGAACACACATTTTCCTGAGATGGACTATTACAAAATTGGATTTATCACATAAAAATGAAAGGATTTAGATCACTATGATCAATTTTATTCTTCCCTTATTCTGTATTTTCAAGTTGTTTGTGACAACCAAGAAAGTTAGCTGCAAAAATGCAATAGGTTAAAAATGTATTTATTTACCTGTTTGAGGAGGGCAGGGTCATAGTCACACTGATGAATATCTTGAATATCACCATAGAACCTTCATCCAGTAATGGATGGAGATAGAGACAGAGACCCACTTCGTAGCACTGGACTGAGCTCCCGAGGTTGAGTTGAAGAGCAGAAGGAGGAAGAACATGAGCAAGGAAGTCAGAATTCTGTTCTGTCTTCCCGGCCTACCTGTGTTCCGTCCTATTAACTAGGCCAAGGCAGTTTCTTTAATAACCAATGAAAGCAACACAAATACAGAAGGACCTCCTACACTAGTTGATGAAATGATGTATTACTCTTCAATATACTGAAAATAAGTGGTTGTAAATGCTTAGCCATAGATGAGACACAAATATTGCTGCTCTAAAGGTTTAGGGAACATTTAATAAGAGAGCACAAAGAAGTTGTAAGACATAGAGAATGGGAAGGAGGGATAAAAAGTCTACCCTCTAGATATGATATAGCTAGTTAACATATAAACTCATAGCAACCTTAGATACTAGCATAAGATCTGAACAAGATCAAGCCAGATAAATATTTCATCATGAATTATACATGTGTCCCTGAGATCTCAACATGTTTCTGGGAGCTATTGTTTGTTGGTGGCTGCTGGGGGAGAGATAGTCATTATTCTTTAGGGGGCATGGCTTGGCTACTAGTTGTAGACTCTATATGCCCCTATGAATGACCCTATCCCCATGTGCATACAGTAAGCACAAATTAAACTTAATAGGTTAAAAATGTATAAAAATTATAAAAGGAAGACATGAAATTCGAAGAAAGATATGACGGCAGATTGCTTGTGGTAAAAAAAAAAGATAGGATTGAGAGTAGATATGATCTCGATACATTTAATGCATCTATGAAAATTTGCAAGAATAAATTAAATTTTAATTGTGGTAATTGTCAAATTAAGGAACAATCCTTTATCTAGCTTTTGGGTTTTTTTCATATGATTGAATTCTTTTACTGAAGGATTTCAGAATCAAGTCAAGTGTTTTAACTAAGTTATAAGAGGGGAAGTTCTCATTAATTTTTCTTGATTAGTGAAAGAGACAGATGAAATTATGGAGTTTGATTCATCACAAAAACAGATCTGTTCTTCATTTTTTTATGGTATGTGTTCCTTCAGATCTATTGTCAACTTAGTCAGAACTTGCAATTACAACAAATCCTCTGTTAGTTAATTAAAGTAATATTTATAGGAAATTTAATAAGTGGCAAACAGCTTTCTAATTTGAAGATAGAACAGAAAAAAGACAAATTTTTTTGGTATTATAGCTTCTCTTCTAGGAAGAGTATTAAAACTCAAAATGACAAAGAGCTAAAAAATAAACATGCTCATAAATTTGAAGAAGGTAAAACTTCTTGTAAAATATGAAAAAGAATATCATCTCCCTTCTCATTGACCTGTTTTTAGCATTTCACTGAACTCTAGCTTGATTTCCAATAATCAGCATCAGCATTTTATTTTTAACAGAATTTATCCTCACAGATAAACTGAAGATAGCCTACTGTTCTCTTAAAGGAGATCACTTGAAGTCCATATTGAATATTATCTCTGAGATTTCCAAAAAGATAAATTCCAAATACCTTCATTGTAAATTATTTGATTAACAACACTATTTTCTTCCTGGGTCCCTTTTCTTCCTTATAAAAAGGATCCTGAAAACAATTCCTAAGTGAAGTGCTAGCTTTCAGAATCTTGTCTACAAACCTTCTCTCTTGGTGAGTTGAAATGGAAGAAAATCTCACATGAAAAGACATGGAATTCCTACAGAAAATATTCTATGAACCATATATAGTGTTTAATACTAGTATTTCAAATTTTTAAGTTATATATTTCAATATTTCTGTCTTTATATAATACAGTAAAGATAGTATAAGCATATGTCATCAGAAGTATTATTATTGTAGAAGTATTCATTAAACTGTCAACAATCACAAATAGCATCAAAGTATTAGAAATAATTCATCTGAGTAGTGAAAAGTTCAGAATTGTATTTCCAGATTATCATCTCTCTTTAGTTAATAAAATTTTGAAATTAATCATCCTTGGAAAACAATTTAATTTATGTTGACATTTTGT
The DNA here is from genome assembly GCA_025134845.1 of Neodon shergylaensis. NCBI lineage: Eukaryota > Metazoa > Chordata > Mammalia > Rodentia > Cricetidae > Neodon > Neodon shergylaensis. Next base: position 675,659 of record JABTXL010019748.1, on the reverse strand, counting down.
GTTTTATATCATTCTCATGTTTTTTAAAGAGTAATTTAAATATTTAGTCCATTTTTATCACATCTTATAAAATTAGGCTATTCTTTTGTCTATTTTATTAATATCATAAATACTTGAATAAATCAATAACAATGGATTATAATTTTTAATGCATTAATTACACTACTTTTGCTGTGATAAAAGACCGCGGTCGAGGTAATATACAGAAGAAAGCGATTAATTGGGTTCAAAGTTCCAAAGGCATGTGGGAAACATGGCAGCAGGAGGTAGACAAGACAAGGTGGCAGGAACAGATGAATGCTCATTTCTTGAACCATAATGGAGAAACAGAGAGAGAATTCATAAGAATGAGAGACTGGAAACCTCAAAACCTATACCCAGTGACATACCTCCTCCAGTGAGGTCATACTTCCTAAACCTTCCCAGATAGTCGCCAACTTGGGACTAAATATTCAAGTGCCTTAAGCTATGAGGGACATCTCATTAAAATAGACACATACATACATTTTTGGTGTTTTTTTTGTGTGTGTGTTCGTGTGTTTAAAGGTATGTGGGGTATAGTGTGTGTGTGTGTGTAATCCCCGTGTTGATATCAGATGCCTTCCTTAACTGATAGCCATTTCAGTTACTGAGGCAAGGGGCCCTGACAAACCTAAAATACTTCAGTTCTCACTATTCTAGTTTGCCAGTTGTCAGCACATCCACCTCACCCCTGTGATTCCACGTTTCTGCTTTCCTATTGCTGAGATTACAGGTAGTCATCATGTATGCATAGCTTTTAAACTTGTACTGGAAATTTCAACTACACTCCTTATGCTTCCACTATAAGTGTTTTTTTCTCCTGGGACATGTCTGTAGACTTTGAATGATTTACAAGTATCATTTTAAAAGTTATTGTTAAGAAAAATATATAGTTTTGAATATCCTACTTATTAATATTTGAGCATTAGTAGTAATATCAAAAGGAATGTAGTGAGACTGAAAATAATCTCTCTGTCTTAGCAGTGTGTTTTACTAACTAGTTTAAAAATCAGCTGCATAATATGAATTGCAAAGTATATAATGAGACTGGAAAAAATATCTCAGCAGTTAAAGATGGGTGCTTCTCTCACAGAGGACCACAGTTCTTTTCCAAGCACCCATATCAAGTAGCTCACAACCACCCTTACCTCTAGCTCCTGGGAGAACCCACACTGTATTCTGACTTCTACAGACATGTAGCATTCACTCTGATTTACACACACACATACTTTTTAAAAGATAATAAACAAAAGTATTTATAAACATAAGCATATTTTAAGAACATACTTTGAACTTGCAGTGCATATAGACTAAAATAAGAGTCATTATCTGGCTTTCCAGTTTCAAATATGCTATTTTTGGAATTGATTCAAATTGTCCTTCAATTATTGACAATGGAGTGTATACAAACCCTTAAATAAATCTAAGTAGTAAAAAGAGAAACACCAAGAAACAAAACAGATAAAAAGATAGACTAAATTTGAAAACAGTGTTTTTAATGAAATTTAATAATAATTCAAAAAGCCATGTTTCCAGTTGTTTGTCTATCGTTACAGGTAAAATGGGTAGGGCAGACTTAAACCACTAAATACAAAGTCTGATTTCACCCAGTATTCAGTTAGCTGCCAAAGATTGGACAGAAAACAAAGTGAGGAAACAGATGTTCTTCCAAACAACTCTTAAAAAAATAATTGCTGACTTCCCAAGCTATTAATATCTTATTGCCCTTATGTTATTTTAAAATGTTTCTAATAAAAGGTGCATTATTTAAATGAAAATTTCATGCCAAGTTTCCTAATTTTTTTGTATTCTTTTCCTCAAAATTAAGATAAAGTTATCATTAAAAAACTTATCAACCAATTAAGGCTCAAGGTGAACCTCAAAGTCAGATACAGGAAGAGAAAAATAAATAGTGTAATTGGAAAGAAAGTAGTATGAGGCCAGTGAACTGGGTAAGATTTAGGAAGTAATACACACCAATCCCTCCAAAATAACATTATAGGTTACAATAGCAGCTTATGAAATTAAATACTAACATATAAATGCATCATTGCATTTTGTGCATATAAAACCATATCATGAAATTGGAAGTAATAATCCTATTTTGGAGCTGGTAGAACTAAGGCTCAAAAATAATGTATTATTAAAGAGAAAATAGGGATTTGAGTTCATGTGGTGGTTTGAATTGGAATGGCCCCTATAGGCTCATAGATTTGAATACTTGGTTATCAGGGAGTGGTGCTATTAGGTGGTGTGGCCTTGTTGGAGTAGGCTTGGCCTTGTTGGACGAAGTATGTCACTGAGGGTGGGATGTCAGGTTTCTAATGTTCAGATCAGGCTCAGTGTCTCTTCCTGCTACCTGCTTATCCATCTTCATGTAGAACTCTCAGCTACTTTTTCAGTACCATGTTTGCCTGTGTGTTGTTATACTTCCTGACATAAAGATAATAGACTAAATTTCTGAACCTGTTTGCTAGACCCAATTAAATATTTTCCTTTATAAGAGTTGTCATGCTATGTTCATGGTGGCTCTTCACAATAGAATACTGACTAAGACAGTCCATACCTATTCAGAATTCAAATTCCTTGTTTACAACACTACCAACTCCTATGGCAATATGTATTCTTAAAAAAATGTTTTGAATAATGAAAATAAATTTCTTACCTAAAAATATTTCTTACCTGATGAAATAATAAAAGGTTTTTCTAGTAGTCTAAATTCAGCAATTTTTTCTTATATTACCTTTCAAAAGCTTTAAGAAATATTTTCTTAAAATTTTCATTTATTAATACATATTATGTTCTTTTCCTTATAAAATAAAATATTTAACTGGGTGCTTACTTAGAGATTTAGAGGTTTAATACATGATCATTAAGGTGGGAAACAGACAAGAATGGCACTGGAACAGTTGCCAAGAGCTTTACATTCTGATGTGAAGGTGGGAGTCTCTCTCTCTCTCTCTCTCTCTCTCTCTCTCTCTCTCTCTCTCTCACACACACACACACACACACACAGAGAGAGAGAGAGAGAGAGAGAGAGAGAGAGAGAGAGAGAGAGAGAAGGGCCTTGCATGTGCTTTTGTACTCATAGGCCGTCTCTCAGTAACATATTTGTTTCAACAGGGTCACCCCTACTCTAATATACCAAGCCTCCTAACCTTTTCCAAAAAATTCCACTCACTGGGGAGCAAGCATTCAAACCGTGAAATTATTGTAGCCATTCACATTCAAATCACTACATTCCACTCCCTTTCCTGCTCCAGCAGGATGGTAGTCTTACCATAATACAAAATGCATTCAGCCCCAAACAAAAAGTTACCATAGTCTTTAACAGTCTTAAGACAGCTTAATTTTTTTTTGAGGACAGAGTAGAAAATGATAGAATAGATTGTTCTATAGTTAGATTGTAGACTAACGATGAAAGGTATTTTGTCAACAGTAATAATTACTAATTATAAACTATAAAATAATGAGATAAATTTGCATCATAAATATGCATCAATTTTATGAAGCATAAACACATGCATATATTCATACATTCCCAAATGACGGCATAACTTCTACCTAATCTGAATGTTGAAAACATCCTTATAATCTTTATAAAGTTCTATTAAAGGGAAATTTTATATCAGAGTTGTACAAAACAAATTGTGTGTAGTGTTATATAACTGTGGTGTGATTACCTTGTTGGCTGTGATTACACATTGTTTATACATATGGGTTCTTTAAATATGACAAAAATCCTTTAATATCAAACAAGTAATGCTATTTTTAAAACCATGGTAAAAGCAGAAAGATATTGTAAGAGCTATTAAAGTGAATAGCTGAAATATACATGAATTGCATATTACATGTAAATTTCATGCTGTCAATCAATACTGACAAACTTTTCTAAAGCATAAAAAAAAAAAGACAGCTTAAAAGTACAAATTCTCAACATGGCGGCGCCCATCAGCGTCCACCTGTTCGTCCGTGGAGACAACTTGTAGTCTAGATTCAACATAGTCTGAATTTCAACAAAGTTGAAAATAGAAAGACAACAGGCCAAGCGGAGCGGAGGCCCAGGCGGCAGACCAGCGGCGCGGAGGCCCAGGGGCAGCCCAGCAGCGCGGAGGCCCAGGCCGCAGACCAGCGGCACAGAGGCCCAGGCGGCAGCCCAGCGGCGCGGAGGCCCAGGCGGCAGCCCAGCGGCGCGGAGGCCCAGGGGCAGCCCAGCGGCGCGGAGGCCCAG
>JABTXL010019748.1:606220-671397 GCA_025134845.1 Neodon shergylaensis | reverse complement strand
CCAGCGGCGCGGAGGCCCAGGGGCAGCCCAGCGGCGCGGAGGCCCAGGCGGCAGACAGGCGCGGGCAGCGGCAGACAGCGGGACCTGAGCACAACACCGAGAGCAGATCGCCCCACTACAATTAAAGCAAAGAGGTAGGCTTTTGGTTGACGAGATCCCTAGCAAGGAAGGAGCCGGGTCCTGTTCCTGAAGACCCTTCCAAGGGGCGAGAGGGAACTTGGCCCCTGGCAGGAGCCAGGAAACAGAGCTACAGTATTTTGTAAGAGGAGCCCCTGGTCAACAGGGAAACCTGAACTGGTTTTGAAAGACCCATTAGATAGTTTCAATAGGAGGAGATGGGCAGGCGCCAAGGCAAGAATTCATCCAATAATCTGAAAAACAACATGAAAACACCAGAACCCAATGATCTTACAACAGATGGACTTGAACATCCTAATACGGAAGAAGGGGAAAGAATTGACTTTATGAAAGCAATAGAGGCCATTAAACAACATGTGAAAAATGCCCTTATAGAAATGGATCAGAAGTATAACCAAAAGTTTGAAGAAATGAGTAAATACGTACATGATACCCTGGGAAACCAAGAAAAAACGATCAAACAGGTAATGGAAACAGTTCAAGAATTGAAAACTGAAAGGGAAGCAAGGAAGAAAATACAAACTGAGCACCAGCTGGATATGGAAAATCCAGGTCAACGAGCAGAGCCTACAGAAACAAGCATAATCAATAGAATACAAGAAATAGAAGAAAGAATCTCAGATTCTGAGGACACCATAGAGAAAATAAACACACTGATCAAAGAAAACAGCAAAGCCAACAAATTCTCATCACAAAACATGCAGGAAATATGGGACACAATAAAAAGACCAAACATAAGAATAATTGGAATAGAAGAAGGAGAAGAGTCACAGCTCAAAGGCCCAGAAAATATCTTTAACAAAATTATGGAAGAAAACTTTCCCAACATAAAGAAAGATATTCCTTTGAATATTCAAGAAGCATACAGAACACCAAACAGACTGGACCAAAGAAAAACATCCCCTCGCCATATAATAATCAAAACACAGAATATACAGGTTAAAGAAAGAATATTAAGAGCTGCAAAGGAAAAAGGCCAGGTAACTTATAAAGGTAAACCAATCAGACTTACACCTGACTTCTCTATGGAAACCATGAAAGCCAGAAGGTCCTGGATAGAGGTACTGCAGAAGCTAAGAGACCATGGATGCAAACCCAAACTACTATACCCAGCCAAGCTATCGTTCACTATCAATGGAGAAAACAAGACATTCCAGGATAAGAACAAATTTAAACAATACGTAGCCACAAATCCAGCCCTACAGAAGGTAATAGAAGGAAATTCGCAACCCAAGGAATCCAACATTGTCAACACTGCCTACAACAACTCAGGCATCTAGCAACCCTTCACCAGCACAACTCAAAGAAGGGAGACACACAAACTCTAATACCAAAAACAATAAGAATAACGGGAGTAAACAACCACTGGTCATTAATATCACTTAATATTAATGGGCTCAATTCACCTATAAAAAGGCACAGGCTAAGAGATTGGATACGAAAACAGGATCCAACATTCTGCTGTTTGCAAGAAACACATCTCAACCACAAAGACAGGCATCTACTCAGAATAAAGGGTTGGGAAAAGGTCTTTCAAGCAAATGGTCCTAAGAAAAAAGCAGGTGTGGCCATATTAATTTCTAACAAAACTGACTTCAAACTAAAATCAATCAGAAGAGATCGAGAGGGACACTTTATACTTATAACAGGAACAATTCATCAGGATGACGTATCAATCCTGAATATCTACGCCCCTAATACAAAAGCACCCACTTATCTAAAAGAAATATTACAAGAACTGAAGGCAGACATTAAACCACACACACTAGTAGTAGGAGACTTCAATACACCGCTCTCTCCAATGGACAGGTCAATCAGAAAGAAACCTAATAGAGAATTAAGAGAATTATTGGAGGTAATGAAGCAATTGGACTTAACAGACATCTATAGATCATTCCACCCAAATAGGAAAGAATATACCTTCTTCTCTGCGGCTCATGGAACCTTCTCGAAAATTGACCACATACTCGGAAACAAAGGAAACTTCCACAGATACAAAAAAATATCAGTGTCCACCTGTGTCTTATCAGATCACCACGGATTAAAGTTAGAATGCAACAACACTACCCCCAGAAAGCCGACAAACTCATGGAAACTGAACAGTCAACTACTGAACCACACCTGGATCAAGGAAGAAATTAAGAAAGAAATTAAAGTCTTCCTTGAATTTAATGAAAATAAAGAGACAACATACTCAAACCTATGGGACACGATGAAAGCAGTGCTAAGAGGAAAGTTCATAGCACTAAGTGCACACTTAAAGAAAACGGAGGAAGCATACATAGGGGATTTAACAGCACACCTGAAAGCTTTAGAAAAAAAAGAAGCAGATGTGCCCAGGAGGAGTAGAAGACTGGAAATAATCAAACTGAGGGCGGAAATCAACAAAATAGAAACACAGAAAACAGTCCAAAAAATCAATGAAACAAAAAGTTGGTTCTTGGAGAAAATCAACAAGATCGACAAACCCCTATCCAAACTAATTAAACAACAGAGAGAGAACACGCAAATAAATAAGATCAGAAATGAAAAGGGGGACATAACCACAGACACAGAGAAATTTCAGAGAATCATTAGATCCTACTACAAAAGCCTGTATGCCACAAAACTGGAAAATACAAAAGAAATGGACATTTTTTTAGATAAGTACCAAATACCAAAGCTAAACCAAGACCAGGTGAACAATCTAAACAGACCGGTTAGTCGTGAAGAACTAGAAGCTGTTATCAAAAATCTCCCCTCCAAAAAAAGCCCAGGACCAGATGGCTTCAATGCAGAGTTCTACCAGAACTTCCAAGAAGAGCTAATACCCATACTGCTTAATGTATTTCACAATATAGAAACAGAAAAGTCATTGCCAAATTCCTTTTATGAAGCTACAGTTACCCTGATACCAAAACCACATAAAGACCCAACCAAGAAAGAGAATTACAGGCCTATCTCACTCATGAATATTGATGCAAAAATTCTCAATAAAATACTGGCAAACCGAATTCAAGAACACATTAGAAATATTATCCATTATGATCAAGTAGGCTTCATCCCAGAGATGCAGGGCTGGTTCAACATACGCAAATCTATCAATGTAATCCACCATATAAATAAACTGAAAGAAAAAAAACCATATGATCATTTCATTAGATGCTGAAAAAGCATTCGACAAAATTCAACACCCCTTTATGATAAAGGTATTGGAGAGGCTAGGGATACAAGGGTCATACCTAAATATAATAAAAGCTATTTACAGCAAGCCGACAGCTAACATTAAATTAAACGGAGAAAAACTCAAAGCCATCCCACTAAAATCAGGAACACGACAAGGATGTCCACTCTCTCCATACCTCTTCAATATAGTGCTTGAAGTTCTGGCAATAGCAATAAGACAACATAAGGGGATCAAGGGGATCCGTATTGGAAAGGAAGAAGTTAAGCTGTCGTTATTTGCAGATGATATGATAGTATACATAAGTGACCCCAAAAACTCTAGCAAAGAACTCCTACAGCTGATAAACACCTTTAGTAATGTGGCAGGATACAAGATCAACTCCAAAAAATCAGTTGCCTTCATATACACTAAGGATAAAGAAACCGAGAGGGAAATCAGAGAAGCATCACCTTTCACGATAGCCACAAAGAGCATAAAATATCTTGGGGTAAACCTGACCAAGGAAGTGAAAGATATATTTAACAAGAACTTTAAGTCTTTGAAGAAAGAAATAGAAGAGGACACCAGAAAATGGAAGGACCTCCCTTGCTCTTGGATTGGGAGGATCAACATAGTAAAAATGGCAATTCTACCAAAAGCAATCTATAGATTCAATGCAATCCCCATCAAAATCCCATCAAAATTCTTCACAGATCTGGAGAAGACAATAATCAACTTTATATGGAAAAACAAAAAACCCAGGATAGCCAGAACAATCTTATACAATAAAGGAACGTCTGGAGGCATTACCATCCCTGACTTCAAACTGTATTACAGAGCTACAGTATTGAAAACAGCTTGGTATTGGCATAAAAACAGAGAAGTCGACCAGTGGAATCGAATAGAAGACCCTGACGTTAACCCACAAACCTATGAGCACCTAATTTTCGATAAAGGAGCTAAAAGTATACAATGGAAAAAAGAGAGCATCTTCAACAAATTGTGCTGGCAAAACTGGATGTCAATCTGTAGAAGAATGAAAATAGATCCATATCTATCACCATGCACAAAACTCAAGTCCAAGTGGATTAAAGACCTCAATATCAGCCCGAACACACTGAACCTGATAGAAGAGAAAGTGGGAAGTACTCTACAGCATGTGGGCACAGGAGACCACTTCCTACGTATAACCCCAGCAGCACAGACAGTAAGTGCCTCATTGAATAAATGGGACCTCCTGAGACTGAGAAGCTTCTGTAAGCAAAGGACACTGTCGCTAAGACAGAAAGGCAACCCACTGACTGGGAGAAAATCATCACCAACCCCACAACGGACAAAGGTCTGATCTCCAAAATATATAAAGAACTCAAGAAACTAGACCGTAAAAGGCTAATCAACCCAATCAGAAAATGGGGCACTGAGCTGAACAGAGATCTCTCAACAGAAGAAGTTCAAATGGCCAAAAGACACCTAAGGTCATGCTCAACTTCCTTGGCGATCAGGGAAATGCAAATCAAGACAACTTTAAGATATCATCTTACACCTGTCAGAATGGCTAAAATCAAAAACACCAATGATAGCCTTTGCTGGAGAGGTTGTGGAGAAAGGGGTACACTCATCCATTGCTGGTGGGAATGCAAACTTGTGCAACCACTCTGGAAAGCAGTGTGGAGGTTTCTCAGGAAATTAGGGATCAACCTACCCCTGGACCCAGCAATACCACTCTTGGGAATATACCCAAGAGAGGCCTTATCGTACAACAAAAGTATATGCTCTACTATGTTCATAGCAGCATTGTTTGTAATAGCCAGAACCTGGAAACAACCTAGATGCCCTTCAATTGAAGAATGGATGAAGAAAGTATGGAATATATACATATTGGAGTATTACTCCGCAGTAAAAAACAAGGACTTCTTGAAGTTTGCAGGCAAATGGATGGAAATAGAAAACACTATCCTGAGTGAGGTAAGCCAGACCCAAAAAGAGGAACATGGGATGTACTCACTCATATTTGGTTTCTAGCCATAAATAAAGGACATTGAGCCTATAACTCAGGTTCTAAGAGAAGCTAAATAAGAAGGAGAACCCAAAGAAAAACATATAGGCATCCTCCTGAGTATTAACCTTCATCAGGCGATGAAAGGAGACAGAGTCAGAGACAGAGACCCTCATTGGAGCACCGGACTGAAATCTCAAGGTCCAAATCAGGAGCAGAAGGAGAGAGAGCACGAGCAAGGAACTCAGGACCGCGAGAGGTACACCCACACAATAAGACAATGGGGATGTTCTATTGGGAACTCACCAAGGCCAGCTGGCCTGAGTCTGAAAAAGCCTGGGATAAAACCGGTCTTGCTGAACATAGTGGACAAGGAGGACTACTGAGACCTCAAGAACAATGGCAATGGGTTTTTGTTCCTACTGCACCTATTGGCTTTGTGGGAGCCTAGGCAGTTTGGATGATCACCTTACTAGACCTGGATGGAGGTGGGTGGACCTTGGGCTTACCACAGGGCAGGCAACCCTGACTGCTCTTTGGGCATACGAGGGACGGGGGACTTGATTGGGGGAGGGGGAGGGAAAGGGGAGGCGGAGGTGGGGAAGAGACAGAAATCTTTAATAAAAATAAAAATAAAAATAAAAAAAATAAAAAATAAAAGTACAAATTCTGAAATCTCTTCTGAGACTCAAGGCAATCTCATATTTTTTGTTGTTATGGTTTACTTATTTATTTTTCTTTTTATTGAAAACTCTATTTTTTCTCAGAAATGCATACTGATTATGGCTACTACTACCTCTACTCTTCTCAGTTGTTCCCCATCTCCACACTTCCAGATCAACCACCTTTCTATTTCTCATTCAAAAACAGACATCTAAGAGATAATAATATAATATAATATAATATAATATAATATAATATAATATGGATTGAAAGCAAAACTTAACACATTTGAAATGGACAAAATAAACAAACAGAAGGAAAAGACACCAAGAGAAGTCACAAGAAACAGATTTACTCATTCCCTCAATCAGGAAACTTATAAAAAAAACCACTAAACTTGAGGCAATGATATATATATGCATGCTGCTTAAGTCTCTGTGAGATCATATGTGCCTTAATCATGTTGATTTAGTGAACCTTTTCTTCTTGATGTCCTTTGTTAATGGCTCTTATACTTTTTCTGCCTCCTCTTCCTAGGTCTTCCCAGAGCTCCAAGGAGAGGGATTTGATGGAGACATCCCCTTTAGGGTTCAGTGTTCCAAAATCTCTTCCTCTTTTAGTAATATATGAGTCTCTGTATTTTTTCCCATATGCTGCAGGAAATGCCTTCTCTGATGATGGCTGAGCAAGGCACTGACTTATGAGTATAGCAGAATTCTAACAAGTGTCTTTTATTACTACTTTTTTTCTTTAGAACAGTGGTATTTGGTTTCACCATAAATCACTCGGCTATGTACCCTCAGGCTCTTAGTCACCAAAGCAGTGTCCTGTTATAGTTTCCATCTTTTAGAGTCAGTCTGAAGTCAAATTAGATATTGGTTAGTCACAAGCTTTGCACCACCCTTGCATTAACATATCTTGCAGGCAGGACAACATATTAGATTAAAGGGTTTGTGGCTGGGTTAGTGTTTATATTTCTATTTTGGCAGTATGTAGAATGTCTTCATGTCCAAAACCAGCTAGAATGTAGAGGTGAATGCTCTATGCAGGCACCACTTTGACTTCTCTGGTCAATCGGTTGTGTGGAAATGGGTAGTATTAGCTCTCTCCCCACATTTCACTTCCTTGTCATCCATTTTCTGCCCTTCCAAGCATAATCCTCCTATTCTTGTCATCCCATTTATCCATAAACAATCATCTGCACTTCCTCTTTTATGTGCACATAAATTCACATAGGTGTGAATTATATGTTCACACCTGTACCTTATTTTAAATGGGTTATTTATGTTCTTGTTTTTGTTTTTTGTTTTTATTTTTAGAAGGGAAGTTCTTTACATATTTTGGCTACTAACACTATTTTGAATGTGGAGTTGGTAAAAAAAAATCTTCCCATTATGTAGGCTACCATTTTGTCCTATTGAATGTGTCTTTTGCCTTACAGAAGTTTTTCAGTTTCATGACGTCCTATTTGCTAATTTTTGACCTTAGTGCTTTTGCTGATGCTGTTCTGTTCAGCAAGTCTTCTCCTGTGCCAATGAGTTTAAGGATATTCTCCAATTTCTCTCTAGTCTTTGCTGCAGTTTTAGTTCAGATATGTACAGGGTGATACATACGGATTTATTTTGAGTCATCTACATGCAATCATCCAGTTTGACCAACACCATTTGTTGAAGATGCTGATTTTTTTTCTGGTATGTACTAACGGATTAGTTAAGAAAATTCAGGTACCCATATATATCTGAATTTATGTCTGTGTTTTTGATTATATTTCATTGATTGATGGTCTGCTTTTGTGTCCAAACAATTCTGCTTTTATTACTATATCTCCATACAACTTGAACTTGGGAATGGAGGTACCTCCAATAGTTTTTTTTCATTATTATTCAGGATTGTTTTAGCTATCCTGGGTTTTTATTTTATTTATTTATTTGTTTTTTGGTGTGTGTGTGTGTGTGCTCCCTTAAGAAGCTAAAATTATCTTTTCAAGATCTGAGAACTGCGTTGAAATTCTAAGGGGGATTGCATTGAATCTGTTGCTTTTGGTAGAATGGCCATTTTTATTATGTTAATCTTTCCAGTTCATGAACATGGGAAATATTTTTATTTTCTGGTACATTTGTCAGTGTGTCAATCTATTTTAATGAATGTGTCTATCAGCTGTAGGTATTTCCAGGCAGAATTTGTAATGTCACTTATATATACTATCATATCATCTGTAAATAAAGATACTTTGATTTCTTCCTTTCTAATTTGTATCCCCTTGATCTCTTTGAGTTTTCTTATTGCTCTAGTAAGACTTCAGATACTATATTGAATAAATATGTATAGAGTAGACAACCTTGTCTTTTTCCTGATTTTATTGGAATTACTTTGTGTTTCTCTCCATCTACCTTCATGTTAAATATGTGCTTGGTGTAAACTGCCTTTATTATGTTGAGTTGTGACCCGTGTATCCCTAATCTCTCCAATGCATTTTTTTATTCTCTCATACAATAATCCCTAAGGCAGTTTCCCCTCCTTCCCCTCCTTTCGGTCTCTTCCCATCTCCATTCTCCCCAGATCCTACTCCTCTTCCCTTTCCCTTCAGAAAAGAACAAACATCCCAGGGATATCAAAATCAAATATGGCATATAATAAGAATAGGTACAAACTCTCATATTAAGGTTAGATGAGACAGCCCAGTAAGAGAAAAAATATCTGAAGAGAAAGCAAAAGAGTCAGAGAGATACCCACACTCCCACTGTTACGACTTCAACTAAAACACAAATATAACAACATAGCATAAAAGCAGAGTGCCAAGGGAAGACCCATTCAGGCTCCATGGTTGCCTCTTCCATCTTTGTATGCCCCAGTCAGTCCTGTTTATTTGACTCTATAAAGGTGTGTTTAATGTGGTGTCCTTAACCCCTGTGGTTCCTATAACTCTTCCTTTCTTATGTAGTGTTCCTGGATCTCCAAGGGGAGAGTCCTGATGAAGATCCCTGATATGGGCTCCCTCTGATTAATGTTTAACTATGGGTCTCTGCATCTGCTCCCATCAGATTCTGAAGGAAGCCTCTCTGATGACGATTGGGCTAGGCACTGAACTATGAGTATATATAGAAGAACAGTATTAAGAATCATTTTGTTGATTTTTTTTCTATCCTAGGTCTCTGAGCTAAGCAGCCTCCAGATCCTGGTCATCCAGAAAGTGTTGGGTAAGGGCTTATTCTCATAGTTGGGCCTCAAATTAGATTAGTTATTGACTGACCAATCCACCAAGTTCTGCACCTCCATTGCCCTAGCACATTTTGCAGATAGGTTAGATTGTAGGTCAAAAGTTTTGTTGCTAGATTGTTGTCCTAGTCCCAGCAGTGAAAGCTTTGTCTGCCTACAAAAGATTGCTGCTTCAAGCTCCATACCCGCCTTTACTAGACTTCTTCCCTAGGGTACCCCTTGTAAAATCCTGGAAAATTCTACTGTATTAGGTTTCCACATAAACCATATTCTATCCCACCATCTTCCCCTACCCTATGCTTCCTGTTCCTATTCCCACCTACCCACAGTCCACCTGAAAAAATCTATTCTATTTTCCCTATCCAGGGGATATCCTTGTATCCCACTTAGAGCCCTCCTTGATTTTTAGCCTCTGTGAGGTGGTGGAGTGTATCATGATTATCCTTTACTTACACCTAATATTAACTTATAAGTGAGTACACATAATTTTGTCTTTCTGGGCCTGGGTTGCCTTGTTCAGGGTGATTTTATCCAATTACATCCATTTGCCTACAAATTTCATAGTGTCATTTTTTAACAGTTAATAAATACTCTATTGTGTAAATGTATTACATTGTCTTTATTCATTCTTCAATTTACAGATATCTAGGTTGTTTTCCATTTCTGGCTATTATGAATAGAGTCCCTATGAACATAGTTGAGCAAATATCCTTATGGTAGGGAGGAGCATCCTTTGGTTATATATCCAAGACTTGTATAGCTAGGTTTTTGAAGTAGATCAATTCCCAATTTTCTGAGAAACATAATATTGATTTCCATAAAGGATGTACAAATTTGTACTCCCACCGTGAAGGAGTGTTTCCCTTGTTCCACATCCTCATTAGCATGGGCTTTCATTTGTGTCATTGATCTTGATCATTCTAAGAGGTGTAAGATTTTCAGAATGTCAGAGTCATTTTGATTTGCATTTCCCTGATGGCTAAGGATGCTGAATATTTCTTTAAGGGTTTCTCAATCATTTGAGATTCTGCACTGAGAATTCCTTGTTTAAATCAGTACCCCGATTTTAATTGGACTGTTTAGTTTTTTGATGTCTAGTTTCCTGAGTTCTATAAATATTTTGGCATTTAAACCCTTATTGGATATAGAATTGGTGAAAATAATTTTCCATTCTGTACTCTGTCATTTTGTCCTATCGACAGTGTCCTTAACCTTACAGAAGCTTTTCACTTTTCATGAGGTCCGTTTATTAATCATTTATTTTAGTACATGCACTATTATTCTGTTCATAAAGTTGTTTCCTGGGCCAATGCATTCAAGAATACTTCCCATTTTTCCTTCTATCAGGTTCAGTGTATCTGGTATTATGTTTATGTCTTTGATCTACTTGGACATGAGTTTTATGCAGGATGGAAAATATTTTCATTTTCAGTCTCATATGCAGACATCCAGTTAGATCAACACCATTTGTCTAAGATGCTTTCTTTTTCCCTTGTGTCTTTCTGGATTCTTTATCAAAAGTCACATGTCCATAGATGTGTGGGTTTATATCTGCGTCTTCAATTCAATACCATTCATCAACTTGTCTGGTTTTATGCCAATATACTATAGTATTCATTAGTATAGTTCTTTAGTGCAGCTTGTCATCAGGGATAATGAGACCTCTGGAAGTTCTTTTATTTTACAGGATTGTTTTTGCTACAATGGGATTCTTTTTCATATGAAGCTGAGTATTGTTCTTTCAAGGTCTATAAAGAATTGTGTTGTAATTTTGATGGGGATTGCAATGAATCTGTAGGTTGCTTTTAGCAGGATGATCATTTTTTATTATGTTGATCTTACCAATCCAAGAGCATGAGAATTTATTCCATATCCTGATGTCTTCTTGAATTTCCTTCTTCAAAATTTTTAATTTTTTTCTTAAATAAATCATTGATTTTCTTTTTTACAGTTGTCCCAAGATATTTTATATTATCTGTGGCTATTGTGAAAGCTGTTGTTTCCCTGATTTCTTTCTCAGTCCATTTGCCATTTGTTTATAATGGGGTCACTAATATTTTTTTAGTTAATCTTGTATCCAACAACTTTGTTGAAGGTGTTTATCAGCTGTAGGAGTTTACTGATAGAATTTTTGGGGTTGCTTATGTATACTACTGCACCATCTGAAAATAATGATACTTTAACTTCTTCCTTTCCAATTTGTATCACCTTAATCTCCTTCAGTTGTCATATTGATCTAGCTAGAACGTCAAGGACTATATTGAGTAGATGTGGAGAGAATAGAGAGCCAAAACTTGGTCTGTAAGTTTAATGGAATTGCTTTGAGTTTCTCTCAATTTAATTAGGTGTAGGCTATAGGTTTGCTTTTAAATTGCATTTATTATATTGAAGTATATTTCTTGTATCCCTACTGTCTCCAAGACTTTTAATAATGAAGAGATGCTAAAATTTGTCAAGAGCTTTTTCAACATCTAAAGAGATGATCATGTGGGTTATTTTGTCTATTGTAGACGACATTTCTTGATTTTTGTATATTGAGTCATCCCTGAATGTCTGAGAGGAAGCCTACTTGTACATGTTGAATTATCTTTTTGGTATTTTCTTGGATTCAGTGTGGAAGTATGTAATTGGGAATTTTTGTTTCTAGTTCATAAAGGAAATTTGTTTGTAAATCTCCTTATTTGTTGTATTTATATATGGTTTAGGTATCAGGGTCAGTCTGGCCTCATAAAATGAAATGGAAAATGGTCCTTCTGTATCTATTTTTGGAATAAATTTAGGAATTTTGAGTATATAGTAAGAGAACTTTAACTCTTCTTTGAAGACATGGTATAATTCTTCACTAAAACATGTTTTTGGCCCTAATAGGTTCTGCTTTGTGGAGTGAGACTGAAATCCATTGGAAAGTATTTTGTTACTTTCATGACATTCATGCCACCATTGTACCAGTGGTTATATCTTGCCAGGCCAACTATTAGTAGTTTGCTGTGTTCACAATTGGGTTAGACTGATGATTACTTTTCTCCTCTGGTAGTATACATAGCACTTTCCAGCACTAAGAAAGCTAGATAGGATGAAGATAGGATGAAGATTACAGTTCAGTACCAACTTAATTTCACCATGGTCTATGACTCATCCATATTGTGACTTCTTCAGAAAAATAACATTACAGGAAGAAATTACATACCACACCAATATTTATGGGCTTTATATAGAACACTTTACTTAATTTTGTAACTTTAACTTCATACATTAAAAAAAATAAAAAATATTTGAGGAAGACATTAAGCTATCAAGCTCTAATTCTTCATTAGTCCACAGCAACACTGAATTAACAGGGATATATTAGAAAATTCCAGTAAATATATAAATAGCTATATAACCCAAAGCAATATAAAATTCTATAATGATGAAATACTGAGAAAGTATATTTTACATTTTAAGCAACTGGAATATTGGCTAAACCTCACCACTAAATTTAATAATACACCTTCAGGTCACTTAAGAATTCTAACCTACTGCTTACTCAAACTGTTCATATAACCTGCTTTTAGGAAAACTCTGTAGTAATAAAGCTAACTTTCCTTGACTTTCCTATGAAATCAGCTTTTAAAACGTAAGCTAATCATAGGTTTACAGCTAATGCATGGCTTTAATCTTAAATCATGTACTTTTCCATGCCCATGACTCAGATAATACATGCGTATCATTTGCTGAAAGCAACAAACACAGAAGTTGAAAGTAACTTACCGAAATCTACCATAAATGTTGAAAGCAGACATTTATGGGTATTGGTTGAGAAACAATGATGTTTCTTTTTAGGGTCAGTGGGGATCTGTAAGAGTCAGTGACGTAATTTTTTGTTAAACTCTATTAAATATTTCTGTAAAGTATCTCATTCCTTCTCCATGTGATGATTTCTATGATTTTCAATAAAATCAGAGTCTAGCCTCTTTTTAGGGACAGACACACACAGTTACATGTCAAACACACAGGAAGAAAACACAAACATTGAAACAGATTCAGAATCACACAACGGATATAGGACATAAGACAAATCTGGACTTTTCTTGGTTAAATAACTTCAAGAAGTGCTTTTATTTCTTTTCTTCGTGACACTATTATTGTTAATTCTGAGTTAAACATTATTGCATAAAATCCATGCAAAATTTAAAAAGATGTCATAGGAAAGGAACTAGAGGAAGCTGTCTCTAATGTATGCTTGCCTATACATTTCTTAATATCCATCCCTGCACTGTAACATCAGAACGAAACTTTTCACAGCTGTGATACTCTCCCAGGATATAGACAAAGAAGTGAAGAGTTTAAGGTCTTGATATTTTTTATGCATCCTTTAGAACACTTACTCAAATGTCATTCTTATTTGGAGACTACTTGAAAGCATTTAGGAGACTCACAAGAATATAATGGAACATTATTTACTCAAAAGATACTGGTATGGAAAACTATGCTTCTATGGAAAAATGAGAAACAGAATACTTAGGAAATTTGAGAGAATTAAAATCAAACATATAATCACACACATACATAAAGCATAAGTAAGCTTAAGAATTGATATGAGACACTTAGAACATTTAGTAGAACTGATTGGTAAAAGGATATCCGCTTTTAAAATCAGTTTATAAAGGCTGAAGAAGAATATTGGTGGTTTCAGAAGCTTCAACAGAATAAAACTATAATAAAACATTCAAAAGATGAAAACAGAGAAACACGGCATAATGGAAGGATAAAAATGAAATTCTAGAAACAAACGTTGAATAAATTCAAATCTATGGACTTTAAAACATTCAACAAAATGTCATGAAATTGGCTGATGACGTGAACATATTGATATGCAATAACACAAAATTTGTAAAATGATACACAAATAAAAGTTCAACCATAATAAAACTTTAAAATGAGATGACATAGATATTCATAGTTGTGATATGTAATTTAAATGACAGACACTCTACGTGCATTGAAGAATAAAATTAAACAGCCTGACTTCAAACTCTATTACAGAGCCACAGTATTGAAAACAGCTTGGTATTGATATAAAAACAGAGAAGTTGAACAATGGAATCAAATAGAAGACCTGGATTTTAACCCACAATCCAATAAACACCTGATTTTCAATCAAGGAGCCAAAAGTATACATGGAAGAAAGAGAGCATCTTCAACAAATGGTGCTGGCAGAACTGGTTGTCAACCTGTAGAAGAATGAAAATAGATCCATATATATCACCATGCATAAAACTCAAGTCCACATGGATTAAAGACCTCAATATTGGTCTGAACACACTGAACATGATAGAAGAGAAAATGGGAAGTACTCTACAACATACGGGTACAGGAGACCACTTCCTACATATAACCCCAGCAGCACAGACATTGAGGGCAACATTGAATAAATGGGACCTCCCAAAACTGAGAAGCTTCTGTAAAGCAAAGGACACTGTCACTAAGACAAAAAGGCAACCCACTGACTGGGAGAAGATCTTCACCAACCCCACAACAGACAAAGGTCTGATCTCTAAAATATATAAAGAACTCAAGAAACTAGACTTTAAAATGCTAATTAACCCAATTAAAAAATGGGGCAGTGAAGTGAACAGAGAATTCTCAACAGAAGAAATTCAAATGGCCAAAAGACACTTAAGGTCATGCTCAACCTCCTTAGCAATCAGGGAAATGCAAATCAAAACAACTTTGAGATACCATCTTACACCTGTCAGAATGGCTAAAATCAAAAACACCAATGATAGCCTTTGCTGGAGAGGTTGTGGAGTAAGGGGTACCCTCATCCATTGCTGGTGGGAATGCAAACTTGTGCAACCACTTTGGAAATCAGTGTGGTTCTTTCTCAGGAAATTCGGGATCAACCTACCCCAGGACCCAGCAATACCACTCTTGGGAATATACCCAAGAGATGCCCTATCATACTACAAGATTATTTGTTCAACTATGTTCATAACAGCATTATTTGTAATAGCCAGAACCTGGAAACAACCTAGATGCCCTTCAATGGAAGAATGGATAAAGAAAGTGTGGAATATATACATATTAGAGTACTACTCAGTGGTAAAAAACAATGACATTTTGAATTTTGCAGGCAAATGGATGGAAATAGAAAACACTATCCTGAATGAGGTAAACCAGACCCAAAAAATGAACATAGGATGTATTACTCATAATTGGTTTTTACCCATAAATAAAGGACATTGAGCCTATAATTCGCGATCGTAGAGAAGCTCAATAAGAAGGTGAACCCAAAGAAAAACATATAGTTATCCTACTTGGTATTGGAAGTAGAAAAGATTACTGGGCAAAATTGGGAACTGGGGGGTGGAGTGGGATGGGGGAAAGGGGAGATGGGGAGAGAAAAGTGAGAAGGGGAGGATGGGGAGAGCTTGGGGGAATGGGATGGTTGGGATAAAGAAAGGATGGATATGGGAACAGGGAAGTATATATCTTAATTAAGGGAGCCATTTTAGGGTTGGCAAGAGCCTTGACTCTAGAGGGGTTCCCAGGGGTCCAGAGAGATGTCCCCAACTAGGTCCTTGAGCAGCTGAGGAGAGAGCGCCTGAAATGGCCCTATCCTATAGCCATACTGATGAATATCTTTTATATATATATATATATATATATATATATATATATATATATATTTTATTGAGAAAAAGAAAAAAAAATTCCGCCTCCTCCCAGCCTCCCATTTCCCTCCCCCTCGTCCCACTCTTCTCCCCCTCCCCCCACTCCTCTCCCCCTCCCTCTCCAGTCCAAAGAGCAGTCAGGGTTCCCTGCCCTGTGGAAAGTCCAAGGCCCTCCCCCCTCTGTCCATGTCTAGGAAGGTAAACATCCAAGGTGGCTAGGCTCCCACAAAGCCTGAACTTGAAGTAGGATCAACAGAGAAGTCGATCAATGGAATCGCATAGAAGACCCAAATTTTAACTCACAAACCTATGATCACCTCATTTTCGATAAAGGAGCTAAAAGTATACAATGGAGGAAAGAAAGCATCTTCAACAAATGGTGCTGGCACAACTGGATATCAACCTGTAGAAGAATGAAAATAGACCCATATCTATCACCTTGCACAAAACTCAAGTCCAAATGGATCAAGGACCTCAATATTAGTCCGAACACACTGAACCTGATAGAAGAGAAAGTGGGAAGCACCCTACAACATATGGGCACAGGAGATCGCTTTCTATGTATAACCCCAGCAGCACAGACATTAAGGGCAGCATTGAATAAATGGGACCTACTAAAACTGAGAAGCTTCTGTAAAGCAAAGGACACTGTCACTAAGACAAAAAGGCAACCTACTGACTGGGAGAAGATCTTCAGCAACCCTGCAACAGACAAAGGTCTGATCTCCAAAATTTATAGAGAACTCAAGAAACTAGACTAGATTCATCAAAATTATGAGGAAGGTCTCTAGCAGTTCAAAAACTGTCAGTTGGGCACAGAGAACTCAAGTGACCAATTTGATTGGCAAATGCCTCTATCTTTGCTTTTCTACTTTTCTCTCAGATTCAGAGATTTGGGAGATAACTCTCTAAATGTGGCTCCAAGGTCTTTTTATAAGAGCTCAGGAATCACCTATAGTTTTTCCATCTGCATACTAGAAAACCAGTGCCCATTACAAAGCATATTTTATAAATCTGTAGTAAGTGTTTTTATACAAAATCTCATGTCTTTTAACTTTTTAAAGGTATATGGATAAAAAGCTCCTTAGTATAAGAAAAGAGAAGCTATTTTATGAAAATTTAAAGAGAAGTTTCTGCAAATGAGCTGTTCAGGATCAAAAGAATCCATATACCACCAAACTCCTCAGTGTTTTTATCCATCATTGACATTTGATGCCAGGCTTCAAAACCTGAATGTCCTACCTATCTACATTTTTTTTTCTTTCTTCTTTCTGCAAACATATCCGCAGTTTCCCAGCAGGTTCAAACACAGATGGCTGCCTTATTGTGACAGAAGCAAAAATGCTACATTAATGTTTAACGGGATTAAAAACCCTCTTGGCAGCAGTGCCATATGTTATCAGTTAATTGTTCTACTGGAAGGTTTCCTGCTGTTTGAAAACATAGGCTCATTTTACGTGCTTTCTGAGGAGCAGTATGAAATGTCATATTTGTTGGAGAAAGTTTTAGATTGAGTTTGACAAAAAAAAAATAGTCATAAAGAAGACAACACTTACTAAGTCTTTGAGGACATAATTAAAAATAGATTTTAGTATCCCTTCTGCTTAACAAAACATCCTGGCTTTCTATTTAGAAAACTTATGTAAAAGTCAGATACTTTGGGGATGTTCATTGTTTGTTTTGTATTTGTTGTACACAAATTTAGATACCTTGACTACAATAGCTGGATATATGACAGAAGTAACTCAGAATGCAGAATGATTTGCACATAAACTTTAGAAATAAATGTTGACAAAGTAATTGTCATAATTTGGATTTGTATTGTTGTAGAAAAACACATTTACCAAAAGCAATTTGAGGAGGAAAGACCATATTTTAGCTTATTGTGCCCAATCACAGTCCATCATTAAAGGAAGTCAGAACAGGAACTAAACAGAACAGGAACCTAAAGACAGGAATTCAGAGGCCATAGAAGAATGATGCCTAATGACTTGTTCCTCTTGGCTTGTTTGGCCTGCTTTTCTATATGCCCCAGGAATCACCACCAGCCCAGAGGAAGCACCATACACCACAGACTGGGTCCTCCCACAACAATTACTAAATGAGAAAATACCTTCAAATCTTTATACTTTCTTAGCTGAAAGTCTCTCTTCCAAATTACTTGAACTTGTGCCACATTGGTAATAAACTAACAAGTATAAATATCTTTAATATATTGACAACATTCATTATTTGAGATATTGACCTAGAACATTCAAGAATCCATGTGATCAGGTAATGAATACCATACAAAATAATACCACCCATTTCTAATCACTGTTCTTTTACTAACATCTAAGAATGATTAGTTGATATGGACCGCATGGTAACCAATGGTACTTGACAAAGTTATAGCATTTTGACTTTGCAGATCATAATTCTCCAGAACCCTTTTACTTTCATTTTTTTAGTGATTTTTCCCCACATGTTATGGGATTTTCCTTATGCCTTTTCTTTTGGGAATTTTTGAAGAATGAAAATGTGTAAAATGTTAACCTCTATAAAAAAAATAATTCTTTGGAAAAATCCCCTCCTATGTGGAACCATATTGGTTCTGCCTACTCACATACACCAGGTTGCTAGAAAATTTATATAAGTAATATATGCTTGTTAAGTAAGGTATATTTGATAATCAAGGTTTATACATTTCTGAAGTTTACTCAGGTTCACAATAATATTTGTCTAGCTTTATCCTTGCTTTGTTTAAGCTTCAGATATTTAGATAAACTAAACCACACAAAAATCCTGCAATATTCTGTAATGGAGTGTATGATCCTTTTTTTTTTTTTTGAATTTTTGAGACAGGGTTTCTCCATAGCTTTTTGGTTCCTGTCCTGGAACTAACTCTTGTAGACCAGGCTGGCCTCGAACTCACAGAGATCCACCTGCCTCTGCCTCCCTAGTGCTGGGATTAAAGGCCTGCGCCACTACCGCCCGGCAGTGTATGATCCTTTAAGAAGGTCCTTTTCCCAACATCCCAACATCAAGCATTTAGACAAATACCCCCACCTTGCAGAGACTTGAGAAAGTTCCCACTTGCTAAGAAAGGAGGCAGTCTTGTCTCTTACAAGAGGAACTTGTGACCTTTTCATTAACATGTGCTTATCAATGTATCAAGATCAATCCCTGACCACAAGTTGTATCCAAGGTCACGCACTTCCTTTCTCCCATTTAATCCTTTGTGCAATTACAGAGTGTAATATATTGTTTTTTCAATAAAAGAGCAGCCATCCTGATCCCCCTTGGATCTTGTCAGTCTCCTCCTTCCCTCAATGACTACACAACTCTTTGGGACGTGAACTCTGCTGGTGCAGGTTTCCAGAAATTAGTTGTAACACATGAAGCAATTCTACCTCAGTTACATATTTCACATAGGCAAAATCATACGGAGAAAAATGGAAGTATAGAAAGTTGAAAGTTACTTTTCATCATTTTTACTTCAGTTGTCTGGATTTTAAATTCTCTAATTGTTTCACGAACTTTGTGCATATTTTTAATTACTATGATCTTTACCTTAGGTACTAGCTATGTTTTTAGTCATTCACTAATGTAAAAAAGCATATAGCACTTTACTAAATATGTTTCTACTCATAAGCAAACTGGAGTAAAAGGTAGTATGGAAAACCCACTACAAAACAACATAAAATTATAAATCTACTATATTAAAAGGCAGAAAAATTTCCAGTATATTAAAATTAGCCAAGATTGTCTATATTTCTTAAATGAGAATATAGAGAGAGCTGGGAGTCCATATGAGCCAAAAATGGTTAGAATTCAGAATGCAGTCCTGCTTCCACCATGCTCAAATGGTTCTTTGGGATAAGGTAGTTTTGTAACATATATGCACTGGCTACTACTCCACTAAATGCCTGTCAGGATATCTCAGAGTTCTGGAATTCTTTTCCCATGAAATACACCAATTTTTGAGTGCTACTGATGTAAAAAATGTTGGGTATTTAATAAAAAGAAAGTATCTTTTGAGTAAAAAGATAGTATCTACTCTACAAAGCCTATGTAATAAAATGATATTAAATGATATGAAGCAAAATAATAGACATAAGCAAACACTCAAGTACAGAGATTTAAAATAACCTCTCTTCATAGCTCTTAGAATAAATATTTCAAAAAATACTTATGAATTATAAAATTTGATTGATAACATTAAGAAATGTGGCCAAATAACAACTTGTAGAAGATTATACTCAATCATAGTTAGAGATTGTAGATGACTCCAAGGAAAAATTGTGTCTCTGGATACAACAGAACTAATATATATAAACTTTCAGAGATTATGACAGAATGTACAAGCCCTACACTGGTTCAAAACAGGTAAAAATCCCAACACTGAAAAGGGCAAGTAGATACAAAGCCCACCCTAAGCAAGAAGCAATTTGTAATTGGTATCTGCTGGGAAAGGGAAAAGTGTTTTTCTCCATTAAGTGGTACAGGCATAACAATCACAATCTAGGGCAGGACCTATGTCCCGGAGTAGTTTACCAGTACAAGACAGACACAATGTATTTTTTGTGGTATTTCTTTTCTTATTTATTTTTTATTCGAAGAAAACATGTTTATTTTAATTGTAGTTTTTTTGTTGTGTTTTCTTTAAGCAAGAGGGAGGGAAAAAATGAAGAACATAAAGCTTGCTGGGTAGGGAGGAGGGGAGCATTTCTAAGGAGTTGAGTAAGGAGAAAGAATATGATGAAAACATGTTGTATGAAAAATTAAATAGAAATAAAATGAAATATAAAAATGAAATGAAACAAAGGTAAGAAAAATTCTCTAAATGTATATGAACCAAATAATACTTTTTCATGTTTTAATTGAAAATATA
This sequence comes from Neodon shergylaensis, assembly GCA_025134845.1. Lineage (NCBI taxonomy): Eukaryota > Metazoa > Chordata > Mammalia > Rodentia > Cricetidae > Neodon > Neodon shergylaensis. The sequence continues at coordinate 650,710 of JABTXL010019748.1, read as the reverse complement.
TTCTTCTATTATATAATACATCCCAATTATTTTCCTCTCTCTGTTTCTCCCAGCTTTTTCCAATCTCCCCTCTGTTCCCTTTCAGAAAAGAGCAGGCTTCCAAGAGAAAACCGCAAAACATGGCACAACAAAATCCATAAGACAAAGCAGAAGCACTCCATCCCATAAAGGACAAGGTAATTTGACAAGAGAAAGAGTCCTGAGAGTGGACAAGAGTCAGAGAAACACCTGCTCCCTAAGATAGAAGTCCCACAGAAACACTAAGATAACAGCAATATCATATACACAAAGAACCTAGTGCAGACCCTTGTAGGCCATATGTACCCCACTTAGTTGACTCAGTGTGCTGTGTTCTCCTGGTTTTCTCCATTCTTTCTGACTCCTACAATCTTCTACCCCCCTTTTGGTGGGATTCCTCAAACTCTAAGGGGAATGAGCCAAAGAAGACAGAGAGAATAAATAATAATTTTAAAGGCATATGAGGAAAAAAATCAAGCATGGAGTTTTATGCATTTTTAAAGAAGAAAACTGAAAACACATTTAGAATATATTAGAGGATGATATAAAATATTAAGAGGAAAATAGAGCAAAGAAGATCACAACATCACTGCAATTGAGAAGAAGGCATAATTGAAATGAATTGTATCAACCTCTGCTATGAGAACTCAAAGAATATTGATGCACATCTAAAAAGAAATATATATATATATATATATATATATGTGTGTGTGTGTGTGTGTGTGTGTGTATACATATGTATATATGCAGTACTTTTACTGTAACACCCGATTCTGTGTTACACCCTTGGTATAGTTCGTGCAGCACTGTACCGTATGCGAGTCGGGAAAGGGCCTGGAGATTGAAAGAACACACAAAGAGACCTGGGTCATTCGAAAGAAGATCAGCCGAATGCCGTTTATTCAGACTTGGGGAAATCCTTATGTACCCAACTGCTGCACAAGGACCTCTGCCCAGGCAGGTGGGAAATTACCATACCAACAATGGAGTCAATGCCCTACAGCTAATCACCAGGTGGGACAGGAGGAGCACAGGAACAAACAGAATGCTTTGTCAGCTGACCAGAAACTGCCCTCAAGATGAACCCCAGGAACAAGGGTAGACCTGGGCCCTACATTTTATATGAAATTCTCAAATAAAGTAAATGTAAAAAGAGAAAATAAAATTTCAACAATAAAAAGGACTAATAAAACTATTGCTGTTGACATATTAAGATCCTGTTTCAAGAGAGAGAGAGAGGGAGAGAGAGAGAATATATTTGACTCCTTGATTATTTGGTATTGTGCATTCTCAGGACATAATAGCATATAAAAAGAAGAAAATCCTGTATTTGCATATCATAGCACATTAAAAGAATAATTAATACTATCAATAACTATAGTTGTATAGTAATTTAAGAATTTAAATTGTGAAGGGAATGATTCTTAATAAAAGAATTTTGTCTAAAATCCCTACCACAAAATACTCAGAAGAGCTGGTCTCTTCACTTACAAGTGCTACCCTTTATTTGAGGAAGAAAAGTACAAATGTGTGTTCCAGTTATTGAATATGACTAAAAATTAAAGAATATATTTCAACTCATTCTAAGCAACTAGCATTCCATAGGTAATGTAGGCTGATATCAGACAAAGATTTATAAACTGAGGAATATCCCTCAAAAAATTCATGCCAAATTAAAATCAAAGGACTATATATTCAATTGTAAGAGTAAAACAAGAAAAAGTAAATTTAAACCTATGGAAGAAGGGGAGGAAAGACTGTAGGGGTGAGAGGGAATGGAGAACACCAGGAGAACTGGGACCACTGAATCAAATAAGTAAGACTCATACGGACTCATAGAGATTGAAGAAGCAAGCACAGAGCCTGTGTGGGTCAGCACCATGTCCTCTACATATATGTTATGGCTGTTAGCTTGGCATTGTTATGGACCTCCTAACTGTAGGAGTAGGAGCAGGGCAGAGCTGTCACTATTTTGCCTGCTCTTAGGATTCTTCTTCATATTGGGTTGCCTTTTCCAGCCTCAATGTGAAGGTTTTTGCCTTTTCTTATTGTAACTTGTTTTGTCATGTTTCAACCTGTTACTTTCTAAAGGGATACAGAAGAGGAGTTAATCTAGTGGCTAAGAGAGGCAAGTTGGGGATACTGGAAGGGGTAGAACAAGGGGAAACTGTGGGTGAGATGAATTGTATGAGAGAAGAATCTATTTTCAATAAAAAACAAAAAGGAGTACTAGACAGTAGAGGCTAACAAAAAGCCCAGTGCCGGGAAATGGGCTGCTTCTTTTGAAGTTCTTGGCCAGTGATGTCCTACAGGCATCCAAAAAGTATAGGCTACATTCCATAATTAATTGTTAAAATCCTATTCCTGTAGAAACTACATACATGAGAAATCAAGCAGGTAATACCAAATTTACACTACCTTGTACCCTGTGAGATACAATATTTACTGGACTGGAAGACATGCCCACTTGAGTAATAGTAACATAAATATCATGGGAGTAACCAAGCACTTTCTGATTTGATTTTAGTCCCATTTCATAAAATTATATATTTATGTTTTGTTGTGGGAACTCCTTTAGCCAATAGCCTTTAAGCATAGTCTCATGTACTATAACTGCAGACAAAAAGTGTGTGTGGCCCTCTTTTCTGTTGTTTTCGGTTCCAGGTCCCAGCATACGCAGAAGACTGCTGCTTGTGACACTTACTGTGAGTTTATCCCCACATAAATAAACCTTTGCTATACTCCATTCCAGGCTACTGTGAAACTCTTTGGTACAGCTACAAAATGGAGTCCAGCATTGCCTGAGTCCATGTCATTGCTGGGCCCTGACATGACTCCCTTCATTTGCAACCTTTCACCATTATCAGACCTGGGAAAGAACATACTACTTCTACTTTGGCAAATGGATAATCTGCTCCCATTTCATCCAATTTGTTGGATGAAAATATCCTCTGAATATTTTGTTTGAATTTTTTAATTTTTCAGGTCAAATTTCAGAGATTCTTTGCTAAATTATTTTTCACATCTTGAATTGTTTCCATCATTTTATTTACCTCTGTATTTCTGTTTTTGTGGTCTTCATTCTAGCATTTATTCATATCCTCTGCATTTTTTTGAGACAGGGTTTCTCTATAGCTTTAGAGACTGTTCTGGAACTAGCCCTTGTAGACCAGGTTGGCTTTGAACTCACAGGCATCCACCTGCCTCTGCCTCCCAAGTGCTGAGATTAAAGGCATGTGCCACGACTGCCCAGCTCCATATCCTCTGCATTTTTAAAATCATGTTTGTTTCTTTGTATGTTTGTTTGATTTTACAGATTTTTGTCTTATATATAATTGTAATAACTTCATAGGTAACATTACTAGGGAAGTACTAATTTTTGGTGGAGATCTGTGATTTGGTTAGTCCTATTTGTGTATTTTTGACAAGACCTAGTCATCTAAAGTCACTGGTATTGTTTTGTGACATGGAAATCTTGTATTTTTGTTTTTGTTAAGTAGATGCTTGAAGGTATGTTTTCTGTTATCCCAACTTGCTGTGTAGACAGAATTTACTTGTACTGACCATCTGCTCCCAAATAACTGACACAGAGGCTTAATGGTGCCAATAAATTCTTGGCCAATAGTTCAAGCTTTTTACTAGCTAACTCTTACACGTAACCCACATTTCTTACCTATTCTTCACCACATGGCTCTAGACTTGTTACCTCATTTTCTATATGTCCTGCTTCCTTAATGGCTAGCTAGTTTGTCTCCTGACTTCACTCTTCTTCCTCCTAGAGTCCTCTGTGTCTGAGTGTCCCACATATACTTCCTGCTCAACTACTGGAATGTCAGTTTTTTATTAACAAATGAGAGCAATATCCACAGTGTATAGAAGAATTAATTCACAGCATGTTGGGTAGTTGATCAACTGTATGTGGAATAATTGATGAGGTTGAAGCTGAGTTTTAAACATAGTCCCAGCTCATGGTGAACTAACTGAGGTTTCTAAGTACAGGAGCAGACGTTCTGTAAGGTTAGAGGATTCTTATAACCAATACTGAGGAATTTGAGGGAGGTGCTCAGACAATACAGGATACAGATTGGGGTAAGATTGGTAGTTCCAGGATGAAGTTGGTAATAAAATACAGGGATTTTCTGTCCAAAGAGAAGAACTAGGAGAGTGGGGGTAGAAGACAGGCACAGGAAATGAGAGAGCCTCATATGTTGCAGATGTAGGGGGGATTTGCTAATATGGGTCTCTCTCATGAGAGTTGTGGTCATTATGTTCAGTTGATGGTTGCAGCTGGTTTTGGGCATCTGGTGTCTGCTGTGAGAAGGGATCAACTGTGTGTAGCAAGAATAAATGGACTTCCCAGTGTTGCTGGAATTGAGTAGAGGGGCTTCTAGGCTCTCTTAGAGCCTCCAGCAGGTGTTCATGGGTTTAGCAATGTGGCTTGGTCCTTTCTGCCTGATGAGCATAAATGGAAAGGGGTGGATTGCATACACAGTCCTTAGGCAAGTCAAAGGTCAAAGGTAGTGAGGGATTAGTTTACTTAGCTTTGATAATTAAAATTTGTAGCATTGAGAGTACATATTATGATGTTTGATATATAAAATATTGTGAGCGGATTATTGTAAAGTTATTCAATACATTTGTGAATATATCTAGCCATTATTTTCTCTCTGTAGTTAAAGCAATTAAAGTGTATTTTCTTGTTGTAATTTCTATAGTCATCAAGCTGTATGATAAATATACAAAGTCATTCATCTTATAATTGGAGGTTCACAAATTTTGGAACATACTTTTTCTTTGCTCCAAATCTCTCATCCTTTGGTAATCCTCATTCTATAGTATGATATTATGAGTTTTACTTTTTTAAGATTTTACATAACAGTGACCTTAATTGCAGTGTTATTTAAAATGATACCATCAATTTTCATCTATGTTGTTACAAATGATAATATTGCCTCTTCTTAATGGAGAAGCCACTTGTTGGTTTCCTGATGCCCCATTATCTTTGACCCAAAATAATCACACAGAAACTGTATTAATTAAATCATTGCTTGACCCATTAGCTTTAGCTTCTTATTAGCTAATTCTTACATTAATATAACCTATTTCTATTCATCTGTGTGTCAACACATGGCTGTGGCTTACTGGGTAAAGTTCACAGTGTTTATCTATGGCGGCTCCATGGCTTTTCTCTGATTCCACCTTCCTCATCCCATGATAGAGGCCAAGTCAGTTCTTTATTCATTAACCAATAAAAGCAACACATAGACAGAAGGACTTCCCACACCATTTTCTTTTTTTTTTAATTTATTTATTTATTTTTTATTAAAGACTTCTGTCTCTTCCCCACCGCCGCCTCCCCTTTCCCTCCCCCTCCCCCAATCAAGTTCCCCTCCCTCGTCAGCACAAAGAGCAAACAGGGTTCCCTGTGCTGTGGGAAGTCCAAGGACCACCCACCTCCATCCAGGTCTAGTAAGGTTTGTTTTTTTTTTTTATTTATTTATTTTTTACCACACCATTTTCTATAATGTTTAGTATACACAGAGATATGCAACCACCATTTATATATTTATATATATATATATATATGTATATATATTACTCTATTAATTGATATTTAGGTTTTTATACATTCTTTGAGAGTTTCATACGATGTGTTTTTTATCATATTTATCCTCTCCCCCAAATATTCCTGAGGTCACCACTGTTGTGTACCTAATAAATTTTATATAATTTAAAAAATATTTTTCTAGACAAATTTGTGTTTCCCAAATATTCTTAGATACGTGATTTCCTCCTGGAACATAGTTGACTTATCAGAGAATAAACTCTTAAAGAAAACTATATTTCCCCCTCCTCACACATAATAATTTCTAGTAGCTCCATGGTTTTGGTGGAATTCTGTTCCCAGCTCTTTTCCCCTTGCTAGCATTTGGTATGGCTTAGGCTTGCAAATGTTTTAGTCATGCTGATTCAACAACTTTGAGTGCATATGTACAGCTTCCCTGCTGTACAGGAGATATTATTTCCTTCTAGTCATCTACTGTCTCAGTCTCTTACACTGCTTCCTCTTCTGAAATGACCCCTGAGTCTTCGGAGCAGTTTTCAGGACATATGTTCCCTTTAGGGCTGAACATTCTGCAGTGTCTTATTCTCTGAAGCTTGAGCAGTTGTGGGTCACTGTGTTTGTCATCACCTATTTTAAACAGAAGGTTCTCAGAAGAGTAATATATAATATCTATGGATACAACAATAAGTTATTAAAAATCAGTTTAATACTGTACCAATTTAGCAGCATAATAGTTATAGGTTCTACCATAGTGTCTATGACCTTTCTAACTTTATGTTCTTAGCCTCATAATGCTTTCTGGTATGGGATCCATCATGTGTTTCAGTCCTTATGTACAATCAGAAAACTGTTGGTCACTTCAGTGATGTTCATAACACTATTGCTCAAGTGGTCATATCTAGCCTGGCCAGTTATTATCACAAGGTTCATAATTCAGTATGATTTAGATTCCTTTCTCCTCCATTAGCTTGCATAACAACTTCCTGCAGAATGAGAGTTAGCCATCAGGGATTAATCTTTTAGGCCCATACCAGCTTGATCCAGCCATGTCTATGATTTGTTCATTTGGTGTTTTCAGCAATAGGGTATTACCACAAAGTTCTGGAGAGTAAGCGAAAGCAATGGCATTAACCTGTTACTGTGTGGGGGACTATGGTACTTCACTGCTCCAAAACTACAAAAGATGCATCTCATGCCTAAAATTGGGCAGTGAACTAAGGATTCTCTTTTCTCTCCGTGATGTCCAATAAGGAATTTCTATTGGACATGTTTTTTTTGTGTGTGTGTGTGTGTGATAGACATTTAAGCAGGTTCGATTAATAACTGAAGCAAATGTTTCAACTAGTACCCTAAATGTCTGATAATACTGTTAGTCATAGACTTTCCTTTTCCTTCTAAATGAACCTCAAGTTTCAGTGATAATGGAAACAAAAAGTGAACAATGAACTGATTTCTGATGTGACAGTGCTTTGTTTTGCTTTTGTCAACTTTACAGAAGCTAGATTCATTTGAGAAGAGAGAGCCTCAATAGAGAAAATACCTCCATAATATCAATCTGTAGGAAAGTCTATGGGGGTATTTTCATAATTTGTGGTTCACTTTTGTGATCCTACTTTACTCTCAGTAGGAGCTAACACATCTGGTAATACTCAGTGTGGTAAAAAAATAGTCTCACAATTATACTTCCATCATCAATGAAAAAAAATGTTCCTTTTCTCTTCAATCCTCAACAGGATCTGCTATCATTTATGTATTAATTTGACAATTCTGACTGAGGTAAGATACAATATTTTAAAAGTCTTTTTAGTTTGCTTTTTCTAATGCCTAAGGATATCAAACATATTTTTTAAAGTATGTGTATTACAGTTATTATTGTATGTTTTTGTTTTTATTTGATGGGTAAGGGTTATTACAAGATATCTTTAAGGCTTTTCTACAATATCATAGGCTATTTCAAAGACTACATGTTACCCTCTACAATGTGATTAAAAGGCCCTGATGCTGAAGACACCACTTGCTTATATCTTTGAACATTGACCTTACTGATGCCTACCTAGAGGCACACCTACTGACTAGAACTCATGGATGTGGAAAGAACTATTCCACATCCAGAGAAGAAAAGTTATTATCAATACCAGTAAGCTTTAAACCTTACAACCTACTAGAGTGTTATTCCTGTATTATATACTGGTACATTAGTGGCATAAATTCTAGAGGAGTGACCAACCACTGTTTTATTGTATTAAAGTCCTACCCTCTTAAATGGAGCCCATACCTATTATGGAAACCAGTTTGAAGGTTCTTCAAAAATCTATAAAATTGATCTCCCACAAAATCCATCTAAACTATTATTGGTTATACACCCAAAGAACTCTATATATTGTTAAAAAGATATTATATTTCATCATCATTGTTATTTGGACACTTTTCCTAAAGCAAAGTAAAACAGCCTATTAATCATAATTCCAGAGAACCTAGACAACAAGGAGGACCCTAAGAGAGACATACATGGAACTAACCTACATGGAAAGTAGAAAAATATAGTCTACGTATCACTGATTAATGGATAATGAAAATACGGTACAATCAATGTTGTTTAGTTGTTAAGAAAAATAAAATTTTCAGGTAAATGGATTAAGATAGAAACAATCATTCTGAGTGAGGTAATCAAGATCCAGAAATATAAACATTTCACTATTTTCTTTTAGATTTGGATGTTAGACTTAAACATTAGATATAAGTGGTTCAATGTGAATACCCATTAAGGGTAGGTGGCCAGTATGAGACCAAGAGAAAAAGGGGATCTTTCAATGGAAGGGAAATAAAATAAATACAATCCTATAAAGTGGGAACAAATTGGACTATTAAATGAGGAGGGGGATTAGAAAGCATGGTAATGGAGAGAATATGGGGAGGCACAACACACATCAAAGAACATTTGAAAAGCCATATGGGAAACCTACTACTGAAGAAACTTCCTTCTCAAACACACTGTGTGTGTGTGTGTGTGTGTGTGTGTGTGTCAAAGGGACGGAAGCAGAGTTACCATATGAGGGAGTAAATGCCCCAGGTTGATATCTTATGCTACCCAGTAAAATACTTGGTATCAGGAATAAGTTATATCTTGGTGAGTCATTGGACTTTTCTTTCACCATCTTACTTATGGTTTTTAAGTAGGCTGACAAGCAAACTGAGATGTTTATATTATTGATTTGTATCATTTTGCCAGAAAAAAAACACTGAAATTCTGCTGTTTACTGACATCACTGCTAACTGTCCTCCATTTTATATTTTCTTAATACATGTATGTATTTTTTCCTTATATTTAAAAAAAATCAGTATAAAGGACATGTGCTCAACTAGGTTCATAGCACCATTATTTGTCATAGCCAGATCCTGGAAACAACCAAAATAACCCTTGACCGAAGAATGGATAAGGAAAATGTGGTACATTTACACAATGGAGTACTACACATCAGAAAAAATTAAATACATCATGAATTTTGCAGAAAAATGGATGGAGCTAGAAAACATCATTTTGAATGAGGTAACCCAGACCCAGAAAGACAATTATCATATGTACTCACTCATAAGTGGTTTTAAACATAAGCAGAGAAAAACAGCCTACGAATCATAATCCCAGAAAACCTAGACAACAATGAGGACCGTAACATGTACTCACTCATAAGTGGTTTTAAACATAAGCAAAGAAAAACAGCCTACAAATCATAATCCCAGAGAATCTAGACAACAATGAGGACCGTAAGGAAGACATACATGGAACTAACCTACATGGAAAATGGAAAAAGACAAGATCTTCTGAGTAAATTGAGAGCATCGGGACCATGGGAGAGGGTTGAAAGGGAGAGGAGAGGCAGCAGAGGTAGAGAAAATGTAGAGCTCAATAAACATCAATTTAAAGAAAAGGGATCAGTGCTTAATGTTGTTCTAGAAAATTGTAAGAGCCCTTATATCTGATTTCTAAACTGAAATCTGTTGCTAGGGTGAAGCACTTCTCAACTAGGATTCAGAAAATTTGTTGTAATATCAGTTTTTTTGTCATTCATATGAGATTTACCCAATGATGTAATCTCTAGGGACAAATGATTCTTTCTCGGAAAATAAATAGGAAAACACGAAAAATTATAAAAAATAAAGAAAACCATGTAGTCCATGTTTAAAATATGTTTTCATAACTTAACATACCATTAGTTACACACCTATTTACATAAATTTTGAGGTTAATATTTCATGTTCTACATAAAAAGAAAGGCAAATTAATTTGTATACAAATTGTCTAGGAAATAAAAATATGTAAAAATTATTACTACCTCAATATTTCAAAAACTATAACTCTACAGAATTACATATGAAATGTTTCTATAAATTGTTCCTGAAGATGAATTATTAAATTATTTTATGATGTGTTCACTGTCATTTTATTTCCAATATATAACATTTTATCTAACATATGTAGAAGCATTTCATTCACATTTGCTAGTAAAATATGGATATGAATTTCTACCTCAGCAAGTATGTTTTGGCAACAGATGTATTTCAGAAAAGAAGAAACATTTTATAATAGGAAAGGCATAAATTATATTTTCAGAAATATGTAATATTTTGGTTTGAAGAAATTAAGTCTACATACTTAAATATCAGAAACACAGGTACTCAATTGATACAACCCTTTTTTATATCTTTAAATCCTTGAAATTTCAGGATTTCATAAGAACTCCCCCATTTTGTTTTCATCCAAGGAATGTTCCAATCATTTAAATCTAGCAACTAGTTAATATTGAAAATGATAATTCACTGTTAGATTATTTTATAGTAGCCATCAATTTACTTATCTGACTGGATCATCACAGTAAAATTAGTGTACACTTATAAAGAGCAACAGTGTACTGAAACAGGCATAAGTAACCATGGATTTGACACTTTCAAAAATGGCCAAACAAGAAAAAGTAGATGAAATCTATGGAAAAGTAGTTGTACTGGAAACTATCATCTGGATTTTATTCTGTATAAGAAAGCTCTTTCTTAATAATTATATAAGATTAAGAAAATAGAGTACAGAGATTATCATGAGAATTTATGAAAGCTACATTGTGATAAATTTCGTGCTTTTTTTTTTCCTTTTTTTTTTATTTTTTTATTTTTATTTTTATTAAAGATTTCTGTCTCTTCCCCACCTCCGCCTCCGCCCTCCCTCCCCCTCCCCCAATCAAGTCCCCCGTCCCTCGTAAGCCCAAAGAGCAGTCAGGGTTGCCTGCCCTGTGGTAAGTCCAAGGTCCACCCACCTCCATCCAGGTCTAGTAAGGTGATCATCCAAACTGCCTAGGCTCCCACAAAGCCAATAGGTGCAGTAGGAACAAAAACCCATTGCCATTGTTCTTGAAGTCTCAGTAGTCCTCCTTGTCCACTATGTTCAGCAAGACCGGTTTTATCCCAGGCTTTTTCAGACCCAGGCCAGCTGGCCTTGTTGAGTTCCCAATAGGACATCCCCATTGTCTTATTGTGTGGGTGTACCTCTCGCGGTCCTGAGTTCCTTGCTCATGCTCTCTCTCCTTCTGCTTCTGATTTGGACCTTGAGATTTCAGTCCGGTGCTCCAATGAGGGTCTCTGTCTCTGACTCTGTCTCCTTTCATCGCCTGATGAAGGTTAATATTCAGGAGGATGCCTATATGTTTTTCTTTGGGTTCTCCTTCTTATTTAGCTTCTCTTAGAACCTGAGTTATAGGCTCAATGTCCTTTATTTATGGCTAGAAACCAAATATGAGTGAGTACATCCCATGTTCCTCTTTTTGGGTCTGGCTTACCTCACTCAGGATAGTGTTTTCTATTTCCATCCATTTGCCTGCAAACTTCAAGAAGTCCTTGTTTTTTACTGCGGAGTAATATTCCAATATGTATATATTCCATACTTTCTTCATCCATTCTTCAATTGAAGGGCATCTAGGTTGTTTCCAGGTTCTGGCTATTACAAACAATGCTGCTATGAACATAGTAGAGCATATACTTTTGTTGTACGATAAGGCCTCTCTTGGGTATATTCCCAAAAGTGGTATTGCTGGGTCCAGGGGTAGGTTGATCCCGAATTTCCTGAGAAACCTCCACACTGCTTTCCAGAGTGGTTGCACAAGTTTGCATTCCCACCAGCAATGGATGAGTGTACCCCTTTCTCCACAACCTCTCCAGCAAAGGCTATCATTGGTGTTTTGATTTTAGCCATTCTGACAGGTGTAAGATGATATCTTAAAGTTGTCTTGATTTGCATTTCCCTGATCGCCAAGGAAGTTGAGCATGACCTTAGGTGTCTTTTGGCCATTTGAACTTCTGTTGAGAGATCTCTGTTCAGCTCAGTGCCCCATTTTCTGATTGGGTTGATTAGCCTTTTACGGTCTAGTTTCTTGAGTTCTTTATATATTTTGGAGATCAGACCTTTGTCCGTTGTGGGGTTGGTGATGATTTTCTCCCAGTCAGTGGGTTGCCTTTCTGTCTTAGCGACAGTGTCCTTTGCTTTACAGAAGCTTCTCAGTCTCAGGAGGTCCCATTTATTCAATGAGGCACTTACTGTCTGTGCTGCTGGGGTTATACGTAGGAAGTGGTCTCCTGTGCCCACATGCTGTAGAGTACTACCCACTTTCTCTTCTATCAGGTTCAGTGTGTTCGGGCTGATATTGAGGTCTTTAATCCACTTGGACTTGAGTTTTGTGCATGGTGATAGATATGGATCTATTTTCATTCTTCTACAGATTGACATCCAGTTTTGCCAGCACAATTTGTTGAAGATGCTCTCTTTTTTCCATTGTATACTTTTAGCTCCTTTATCGAAAATTAGGTGCTCATAGGTTTGTGGGTTAACGTCAGGGTCTTCTATTCGATTCCACTGGTCGACTTCTCTGTTTTTATGCCAATACCAAGCTGTTTTCAATACTGTAGCTCTGTAATACAGTTTGAAGTCAGGGATGGTAATGCCTCCAGACGTTCCTTTATTGTATAAGATTGTTCTGGCTATCCTGGGTTTTTTGTTTTTCCATATAAAGTTGATTATTGTCTTCTCCAGATCTGTGAAGAATTTTGATGGGATTTTGATGGGGATTGCATTGAATCTATAGATTGCTTTTGGTAGAATTGCCATTTTTACTATGTTGATCCTCCCAATCCAAGAGCAAGGGAGGTCCTTCCATTTTCTGGTGTCCTCTTCTATTTCTTTCTTCAAAGACTTAAAGTTCTTGTTAAATATATCTTTCACTTCCTTGGTCAGGTTTACCCCAAGATATTTTATGCTCTTTGTGGCTATCGTGAAAGGTGATGCTTCTCTGATTTCCCTCTCGGTTTCTTTATCCTTAGTGTATATGAAGGCAACTGATTTTTTGGAGTTGATCTTGTATCCTGCCACATTACTAAAGGTGTTTATCAGCTGTAGGAGTTCTTTGCTAGAGTTTTTGGGGTCACTTATGTATACTATCATATCATCTGCAAATAACGACAGCTTAACTTCTTCCTTTCCAATACGGATCCCCTTGATCCCCTTATGTTGTCTTATTGCTATTGCTAGAACTTCAAGCACTATATTGAAGAGGTATGGAGAGAGTGGACATCCTTGTCGTGTTCCTGATTTTAGTGGGATGGCTTTGAGTTTTTCTCCGTTTAATTTAATGTTAGCTGTCGGCTTGCTGTAAATAGCTTTTATTATATTTAGGTATGACCCTTGTATCCCTAATCTCTCCAAGACTTTTATCATAAAGGGATGTTGAATTTTGTCAAATGCTTTTTCAGCATCTAATGAAATGATCATATGGTTTTTTTCTTTCAGTTTATTTATATGGTGGATTACATTGATAGATTTGCGTATGTTGAACCAGCCCTGCATCTCTGGGATGAAGCCTACTTGATCATAATGGATAATTTTTCTAATGTGTTCTTGAATTCGGTTTGCCAGTATTTTATTGAGAATTTTTGCGTCAATATTCATGAGTGAGATAGGCCTGTAATTCTCTTTCTTGGTTGGGTCTTTATGTGGTTTTGGTATCAGGGTAACTGTAGCTTCATAAAAGGAATTTGGCAATGACTTTTCTGTTTCTATATTGTGAAATATATTAAGGAGTATGGGTATTAGCTCTTCTTGGAAGTTCTGGTAGAACTCTGCATTGAAGCCATCTGGTCCTGGGCTTTTTTTGGAGGGGAGATTTTTGATAACAGCTTCTAGTTCTTCGCGACTAACCGGTCTGTTTAGATTGTTCACCTGGTCTTGGTTTAGCTTTGGTATTTGGTACTTATCTAAAAAAATGTCCATTTCTTTTGTATTTTCCAGTTTTGTGGCATACAGGCTTTTGTAGTAGGATCTAATGATTCTCTGAATTTCCTCTGTGTCTGTGGTTATGTCCCCCTTTTCATTTCTGATCTTATTTATTCGCGTGTTCTCTCTCTGTTGTTTAATTAGTTTGGATAGGGGTTTGTCGATCTTGTTGATTTTCTCCAAGAACCAACTTTTTGTTTCATTGATTTTTTGGACTGTTTTCTGTGTTTCTATTTTGTTGATTTCCGCCCTCAGTTTGATTATTTCCAGTCTTCTACTCCTCCTGGGCACATCTGCTTCTTTTTTTTCTAAAGCTTTCAGGTGTGCTGTTAAGTCCCCTATGTATGCTTTCTCCGTTTTCTTTAAGTGTGCACTTAGTGCTATGAACTTTCCTCTTAGCACTGCTTTCATCGTGTCCCATAGGTTTGAGTATGTTGTCTCTTTATTTTCATTAAATTCAAGGAAGACTTTAATTTCTTTCTTAATTTCTTCCTTGACCCAGGTGTGGTTCAGTAGTTGATTGTTCAGTTTCCATGAGTTTGTCGGCTTTCTGGGGGTAGCATTGTTGTTGCATTCTAACTTTAATCCATGGTGATGTGATAAGACACAGGTGGACACTGATATTTTTTTGTATCTGTGGAGGTTTCCTTTGTTTCCGAGTATGTGGTCAATTTTCGAGAAGGTTCCATGAGCTGCAGAGAAGAAGGTATATTCTTTCCTATTTGGGTGGAATGATCTATAGATGTCTGTTAAGTCCAATTGCTTCATTACCTCCAATAATTCTCTTAATTCTCTATCAGGTTTCTGTCTGATTGACCTGTCCATTGGAGAGAGAGGTGTGTTGAAGTCTCCTACTACTAGTGTGTGTGGTTTAATGTCTGCCTTCAGTTCTAGTAATATTTCTTTTAGATAAGTGGGTGCTTTTGTATTAGGGGCGTAGATATTCAGGATTGATACGTCATCCTGATGAATTGTTCCTGTTATAAGTATAAAGTGTCCCTCTCGATCTCTTCTGATTGATTTTAGTTTGAAGTCAGTTTTGTTAGAAATTAATATGGCCACACCTGCTTTTTTCTTAGGACCATTTGCTTGAAAGACCTTTTCCCAACCCTTTATTCTGAGTAGATGCCTGTCTTTGTGGTTGAGATGTGTTTCTTGCAAACAGCAGAATGTTGGATCCTGTTTTCTATCCAATCTCTTAGTCTGTGCCTTTTTATAGGTGAATTGAGCCCATTAATATTAAGTGATATTAATGACCAGTGGTTGTTTACTCCCGTTATTCTTATTGTTTTTGGTATTAGAGTTTGTGTGTCTCCCTTCTTTGAGTTGTGCTGGTGAAGGGTTGCTAGATGCCTGAGTTGTTGTAGGCAGTGTTGGCAATGTTGGATTCCTTGGGTTGCGAATTTCCTTCTATTACCTTCTGTAGGGCTGGATTTGTGGCTATGTATTGTTTAAATTTGTTCTTATCCTGGAATGTCTTGTTTTCTCCATTGATAGTGAATGATAGCTTGGCTGGGTATAGTAGTTTGGGTTTGCATCCATGGTCTCTTAGCTTCTGCAGTACCTCTATCCAGGACCTTCTGGCTTTCATGGTTTCCATAGAGAAGTCAGGTGTAAGTCTGATTGGTTTACCTTTATAAGTTACCTGGCCTTTTTCCTTTGCAGCTCTTAATATTCTTTCTTTAACCTGTATATTCTGTGTTTTGATTATTATATGGCGAGGGGATGTTTTTCTTTGGTCCAGTCTGTTTGGTGTTCTGTATGCTTCTTGAATATTCAAAGGAATATCTTTCTTTATGTTGGGAAAGTTTTCTTCCATAATTTTGTTAAAGATATTTTCTGGGCCTTTGAGCTGTGACTCTTCTCCTTCTTCTATTCCAATTATTCTTATGTTTGGTCTTTTTATTGTGTCCCATATTTCCTGCATGTTTTGTGATGAGAATTTGTTGGCTTTGCTGTTTTCTTTGATCAGTGCATTTATTTTCTCTATGGTGTCCTCAGAATCTGAGATTCTTTCTTCTATTTCTTGTATTCTATTGATTATGCTTGTTTCTGTAGGCTCTGCTCGTTGACCTGGATTTTCCATATCCAGCTGGTGCTCAGTTTGTGTTTTCTTCCTTGCTTCCCTTTCAGTTTTCAATTCTTTAACCGTTTCCATTACCTGTTTGATCGTTTTTTCTTGGTTTCCCAGGGTATCATGTACGTATTTACTCATTTCTTCAAACTTTTGGTTATACTTCTGATCCATTTCTATAAGGGCATTTTTCACATGTTGTTTAATGGCCTCTATTGCTTTCATAAAGTCAATTCTTTCCCCTTCTTCCGTATTAGGATGTTCAAGTCCATCTGTTGTAAGATCATTGGGTTCTGGTGTTTTCATGTTGTTTTTCAGATTATTGGATGAATTCTTGCCTTGGCGCCTGCCCATCTCCTCCTATTGAAACTATCTAATGGGTCTTTCAAAACCGGTTCAGGTTTCCCTGTTGACCAGGGGCTCCTCTTACAAAATACTGTAGCTCTGTTTCCTGGCTCCTGCCAGGGGCCAAGTTCCCTCTCGCCCCTTGGAAGGGTCTTCAGGAACAGGACCCGGCTCCTTACTTGCTAGGGATCTCGTCAACCAAAGGCCTACCTCTTTGCTTTAATTGTAGTGGGGCGATCTGCTCTCGGTGTTGTGCTCCGGTCCTGCTGTCTGCCGTGCTCCGCGCCGCTGGTCTGCCGCCTGGGCCTCCGCGCCGCTGGTCTGCCGCCTGGGCCTCCGCGCCGCTGGGCTGCCGCCTGGGCCTCCGCGCCGCTGGGCTGCCGCCGGGCTGCCGCCTGGGCCTCCGCGCCGCTGGGCTGCCGCCTGGGCCTCCGCGCCGCTGGGCTGCCGCCGGGCTGCCGCCTGGGCCTCTGAGCCGCTGGGCTGCCGCCTGGGCCTCCGCGCGGCTGGGCTGCCGCCTGGGCCTCCGCGCCACTGGGCTGCCCCTGGGCCTCCGCTCCGCTCGGCCTGTTGTCTTTCTATTTTCAACTTTGTTGAAATTCAGACTATGTTGAATCTAGACTACAAGTTGTCTCCACGGACGAACATGTGGACGCTGATGGGCGCCGCCATGTTGGCTCCACACTCAATTTCGTGCTTTTTAAAAGAAAGCTATTTCTTTTTTTTGTTTTTTGTTTTTTTTTATTTTTTTTTATTTTTTATTGAGAAAAAGAAAAAAAATGTTTCCGCCTCCTCCCAGCCTCCCATTTCCCTCCCCCTCCTCCCACCCTTCTCTCCCTCCCCCCACTCCTCTCCCCCTCCCTCTCCAGTCCAAAGAGCAGTCAGGGTTCCCTGCCCTATGGAAAGTCCAGGGTCTTCTCCCCTCCATCCAAGTCTAGGAAGGTGAACATCCAAACTGGCTAGGCTCCCACAAAGCCAGAACATGAAGTAGGATCAAAACCCCATGCCATTGTCCTTGGCTTCTCATCAGCCCTCATTGTTCACCATGTTCAGAGAGTCCAGTTTTATCCCATGCTTTTTCATTCACAGCCCAGCTGGCCTTGGTGAGCTCCCAATAGATCAGCCCCACTGTCTCAGTGGGTGGGTGCACCTCTCGTGGTCCTGACTTCCTTGCTCATGTTCTCCCTCCTTCTGCTCCTCATTGGGACCTTGGGAGCTCAGTCCGGTGCTCCAGTGTGGGTCTCTGTGACTATCTCCATCCATCACCAGATGAAGGTTCTATGGTGATATGCAAGATATTCGTCAGCATTGCTATAGGATAGGGTCATTTCAGGTTCCCTATCCTCAGCTGCCCAAGGAACTAACTGGGCACCTCGCCTTGGGCTCCTGGGAGCCACTCTAGGTTCAAGTCTCTTGCCAACCCTAAGGTGGCTCCCTTAACTAAGAATTGTGCTTCCGTGCTCCCCTATCCAACCTTCCTTTATCCCAATCATCCTGTTTCCCCAAGTTTCCCTCATCCTCCCCTTCTCACAAAAGAAAGCTATTTCTTAGAAATAAATATATAAAATTAAAAACAAAGTCCTGGGATAATTGTGAGAAAATTAAAATAGAGATCTTGATTTGAAACTGCCAAAACTGTAATTCCCTACCATCTGCTATGGTTATTATGAGGAGGAAATATAATTGTGCATATGCACACATATGTTTGTTTTCTGGTTTGTGGTGTCAATTGAACTTTTTGCTGCCATAGTTGATATGTTCAAGTTCTAATATCATTATAACTATATTCATAAGCATAAGTTTGTAATAAAAATTAACTTTAAATTGATGCATAACAATATGAGTATTAATCAGATGTGATGGGTGTCTTGATATGGATTTCTACCTGCATGAACTGAGGAAATGCCATGAAAGGAGGATAATGAAGATGCAGCCATTGGATAACCAATATAAATGCCCTCCCCCAAATTTGGTAATTTGAGCCTTATCTCAGACCTCTAGCCTTCAGAATGTTGAAAAAAACAAATGTACATTCTGTAGCAATTAATGTTATTTTTTATTGCAGTGGGAACTGCAAAATTATTGTATGATTTTAGAATGTTTATATTACTAAAGGAATAGGTATCATTGTACATAGCAGACATATATGACAATAGTCAATTTATGCTTTTGTTTCATTATTTCTGAATATATATATTTACAAATATATATATATTTGCAAATATATTCCACCTAAAAACATATTCTCATTCATGATAAATACAGTTGGTGGATTACAGTTTTAAAATGCATGGTAAAAAGAAGCATCAGTACACTTTCAGACAATAATAAGCAAGCACAAAATTTGTGCTAAAACGATTCAGTGATGGCTAAAGATATTGAATGTATTTGAGAATGTTTATTGCACTTTTATCTGTTATTTGAAAATCTCTGTTCAGAACCATGGTCAATTTTAATTGAGTTGTTCAGTTTCTGTTTTTGTATTTAGTTTTTGTGTATTATACATATTAACATTCTGTTAGACCTGGAAAATAATTTCTTCAATTATTTAGACTGCCTCTCTACTTAATTGACAATTTATTTTATTGTACAAAAGCTTTTTTACTTTGTAAGGTCCCATTTGTAATTTGTCTTATTTTCTGAGTAGTCTGGGTTCTATTCACAAAGTCTTGTTTTTTCTTTATTGACATAATTGAGCTATACATTTTTCTATGCTCCTCTCCCTGCCTCTCCCTTACCCTTTAATCCTCTTTCATGGTCCCTATGCTCCCAATTTACTCAGGAGATCTTGTCTTTTTCTACTTCCCATGTAGATTAGATCCACATATGTCTCTCTTAAGGTCCTCATTGTAGTCTAGGTTCTCAGGGATTGTGTATTGCCGGTTGGTTTTCTTTGTTTTATGTATAAAAGAAATTTATGTGTGAGAACATATGATATTTGTCTTTCTGCATCTGGGTTACCTCACTCAATATGATATTTTCTAGATCTATCCATTTGCCTGCAAATTTTAAGGTGTCATTTTTTTCTGCTGTGCAGTACTCCATTGTGTAAATGTAACACATTTTCCTTATCCATTCTTTGGTCAAGGGTCATTTAGGTTGTTTCCAGGTTCTAGCTATAACAAACAATGCTTCTATGAACATAGTAGAGCACATACCCTTGTGGTATGACTGCGTATCCTTTAGATATATACCCAAATGTGGTATTACTGGGTCTTGTGGAAGGTTGTTCCCTAATTTTCTGAGAAATTGTCATATTGATATCCAAAGGGACTCTACCAGTTTGTGCTTATACCAGCAATACAGGAGTGTTCCCTTTACACCATATCCTCTGCAGCATAAGTTGGCATCAGTGTTTTCGATATTTGCCATTCTTATAGGTATAAGATGGAAGCTCAGAGCTGTTTTGATTTGCATTTCTCTGATGGCTAAGAATGTTAAGCATTTCCTTAAGTGTCTTTCAGCCATTTTACATTCCTCTGTTTAGGTCTGTACTCCATTTTTTGATTATTTGTTCTTTGATGACAAATTTCTTGAGTTTTTTTTTTGTGTATTTTTGAGATCAGCCCTCTATCCCATGTGGGGTTGGTGAAGATCCTTTCCCATTTTGTAGACTGCTGTCTTGTCTTGTTGACTGTGTCCTTTGCTTTACAGAAGCTTCTCAGTTTCAGGAGGTCCCATTTAATAATTGTTTCTCTCTGTGCTACCGGAGTTCTATTTAGGAAGTGGTCTCCTGTGCCAATGTGTTCAAGTTTACTTCCCACTTTCTCCTCTATGAGGTTCAGTGTGATTGGCTTTATGTTGAGGTCATTGATCCATTTGAACTTGAGTTTTGTGCATGGTGATAGATATGGATCTATTTTTATTTTTCTACATGTTGATATCCATGAGAGAACCATTTGTTGAATATGCTTTCTTTTTTCCACTTTGTGGGGATTTTTTTTTTTTTGGCTTCTTTGTAAAAAATCGGGTGTTCGTAGTTGTGTGGAGTAATATATCTGGGTCTTCGATTCAGTTCCATTGGTCCTACTGTCTGTTTTTATGCAAATACTAGGCTGCTTTCAGTATTGTAGCTCTGTAATAGAGTTTGAAGTCAGGGATTGTGATGCTTTTAGAAGTGCCTTTATTGTAAAGGATTTTCTTTTCTTTTCTTTTTTCTTTTCTTTTCTTTTTTTTTATTATTAAAAATTTCTGCCTCCTCCCACCTCCCTTTTCCCTCTCCCTCCCCCTCCCCCTTCTCCCCTCCCCTTCCTTCTCCAGTCCAAAAAGCAGTCAGGTTTCCCTGCCCTGTGGGCAGTCCAAGGTCCTCCCCACTCCATCCAGGTCCAGGAAGGTGTGCATCTAAACAGACTAGGCTCCCTCAAAGCCAGTACATGCAATAGGATCAAGACCCAGTGCCCTTGTCCTTGGCTTCTCAGTCAGCCCTCATTGTCTGCCACGTTCAGAGAGTCAGAGAGTCCAGTTTGATCCCATGCTTTTACAGTTCCAGTCTAGCTGGCCTTGGTGAGCTCCCATTAGATCAGCCCCACTATCTCAGTGGGTGGGCGCACCCCTCGCAGTCCTGACTTCCTTGCTCATGTTCTCCCTCCTTCAGCTCCTCATTTGGGCATTGGGACCTCAGTCCAGTACTCCAATGTGGGTCTCTGTATCTATCTCTATCCATCGCCAGATAAACCCTCTACGGTGATATGCAAGATATTCATCAGTATGGCTATAGGAAAGGGCCATTTCAGGCTCCCTATCCTCAGCTGCCCAAGAAGCTAGCTGAAGACATCTCCATGGACACCCGGGAACCCCTCTAGAGTCAAGTCTCTTGCCAACCCTAAAATGGCTCCCTTAAGATGTCTTCTTCCCTGTTCCCATATCCACCCTTCCTCCATCCCAACAATCCCATTCCCCCAGGGTTTTCCCATCCTCCCCTCCTTACTTTTCTCTCCCCATCTCCCCATCTCCCCTTACCCCCACCCCATACCTACCCCCAAGATCCCAATTTTTGCCTGGCAATCTAGTCTACTTCCAATATCCAGGAGGATAACTATATGTTTTTCTTTGGGTTCACCTTCTCATTTAGCTTCTCTAGGATCATGAATTATAGGCTCACTGACCTTTATTTATGTCTAGAATCCAAGTATGAGTGAGTACATACAAAATTCATCTTTTTGCGACTGGGTTACCTCACTCAGAATAGTGTTTTCTATTTCTATCCACTTGCATGCAAAGTTCAAAACAACTTTGAGATACCATCTTACACCTGTCAGAATGGCTAAAATCAAAAACACTAATGATAGCCTTTGCTAGAGAGGATGTGAAGTAAGGGGTACACTCATCCACTGATGGTGGGAATGCAAACTTGTGCAACCATTTTGGAAATCAGTGTGGCGGTTTCTCAGGAAATTCGGGATCAACCTACCCCAGGATCCAGCAATACCACTTTTGGGAATATACCCAAAAGATGCCCTATCATACTACAAAAGCATTTGTTCAACTATGTTCATAGCAGCATTATTTGTAATAGCCAGAACCTGGAAACAACCTAGATTCCCTTCAATGGAAGAATGGATAAAGAAAGTGTGGAATATATATACATTAGAGTACTACTCAGCGGTAAAAAACAATGACATCTTGAACTTTTCAGGATTGTTTTTTCTATCCTGGATTTTCTGCTTTTCCATATGAAGTTTGAGTAGTTTTCATTCAAGATCTGCAAAGAATTTTGATGAGCATTGCATTGAATCTGTAGATTGTTTTTGGTAAACTTGCCTTTCTTACTATGTTAATTATACCTACCCAATATCATGAAAGACCGTTTTTTTTTATTTTCTGATGTCTTCAATGTCTTTATTCAAAGATTGAAAGTTCTTGTCATACAGGTGTTGTAGAAGCCTGCTTGTTGGTTCCCAGGTGCTCTGCCCCAAAATAATTACATGGAAACTGTATTAATTAAATCAATGCTTGGCCCATTAGCCCTAGCTTCTTATTGGCTAACTGTTACATCTTAATTTAACCCAGCTCCATTATTTTATATTTTACCATGAGGCTCATGGCCTACCAGCAAGGTTTCCACATATCTGTCTCTGGCAGCAACTTCATGGCTTCTCACTGACTCTGTCTTCTTACCTCCCAGCATTCAGCTTAGTTTTCCCTGCCTAGCTAAGTTCTGCCCTGTGATAGGTCCAAAGCAGTTTCTTTATTCATTAATGGTAATCACAGCATACAAAGGAGAATCCCACATCATACAGGTCTTCCACTAGTTTGGTTAGAGTTACTCTGAGTTATTTTATGCTATTTGTAGCTATGGTGAAGGGTGATGTTTTTCTGATTTCTTTCTTAACCCTTTTGTCATCTGTGTAAAGGAGGGCTACAGATGTTTTTGAGTTAATCTTGTATCCTGATACATTACTGAAAGTGTTTATGAGTTGTAGATGTTCATCGGTAGAATTTTTGGGTCACTTATGTAAATTATCATATTATCCACAAATAGTGAGTATTTGACTTCTTTTCCAATTTGTATCCCCTTGATCTCCTATTATTGTCTTATTGCTCTAGCTAGAACAGTATTGAATAAATATGGAGCGAATGAACATCATTGTCTTGTATTTTTTTTATTTCAATGGGATTGTTTTGAGTTTCTCTCCATTTAGTTTGATGTTAGCTGTTGGCTTGCTATATATTGCATTTATTATGTTTAGTTAAGTTCTTTGTATCCCTGCTTTCTCCACCACCTTTATTATGAAGAGATGTTATATTTTGTCAAAGACTTTTTCAGCATCTAATGAGATGGTCATGTGTTCTGTTTTTTGTTGTTTTTTTTTTATTTTTCAGTTGGTTTATATGGTGCATTATATTGACCGATTTCCCTGTGTTGAACCATGCCTGTACCTTTGACATGAAGCCGACATGGTCATGTTTGATGATTTTTCTGATATGCTCTTGGTTTTGATTTGCCAGTATCTTACAGAATATGTTTGCATCAATGTTCATGAGAGAGACTGGTATGTAATTCTCTTTCTTAGTAATGTCTTTATGTTGTTTGCATATCAGGGCAATTATAGCCTTACAAAAAGAGTTTGGTAATGTTCCTTCTGTTTCTAGTATGTGTAACAATTTGAAGAATATTGGTATTAGTTCTTCTTTGAAAGTCTAGCATAACTCTGAGCTGAAACCATCTGATTCTGGGCTTTTTGTGGTTGGGAAACTTTTGATGACTATTTCTATTTTTTTAGCATTGATAGGTCTATGTAATTTACTTATCTGGTCTTGAGTTAACTTTGGTAGGTAATATTTATACAGAAAGTTTTCCATTTCCTTTCAGTTTTCTAATTTTGTGGAGTACAGGTTTTTGAAATATGACCTAATAATTCTCTGGATTTCCTTTGTGTCTTTTGTTATGCCTCCCTTTTCATTTCTGATTTTGTTAATTTAGATATTCTCTCTCTTCCTTTTGGTTAGGTTGGATAAAGTTTTGTCGATTGTGTTGATTTTCTCAAAGAACCAACCCTTTGACTCATTGATTCTTTGTATTGTTTTCTTTGTTTCTATTTTGTTAATTCCAGCTGTCAATTTGATTAATTCCTAGTTTCTAGTTCTCCTGGGTGAGTTTGCTTGGTTTTGTTCTAGAGTTTTCAACTGTTCTGGTAACTCACTAGTGTGGGGTTTTTCCAGCTTCTTTTTGTAGACATTTATTGCTATGAACTTCCCTCTTAACACTGCTTTCATTGTGTCCCATAAATTTGTATATGTTATGTGGTCATTTTCATTGAATTTTAGGAAGCCTTTAATTTCTCCCTTTATTTCTTCCTTGATGCATTGATGCTTCAGGTAAGCATTGTTTAACTTCCATGTGTTTGTGGGCTTTCTGAAATTAGTGTTGCTGTTGAATTCTAGTTTTGAGCCATGGTTATCTGATAAGATAAATGGGGTTATTCCAATTTTTTGTACCTGTTGAGGTTTGCTTTGTTACCTGGTGCTAGCTTCTTTGAGCCTTCAGTTGCCAGGCTTCTTGAGCCTCCATATTCCCCTAGTCACTGCTAGGTTTCCTTATTCCCCTGGGAAAGGTGAATGTACTATCTACCCATTCCGAAGCCCTATGACTTAGGAAGCCCTTCTACAGCCTTGCAATGCAGGACCATCAGACATGATAGGGAGTCAAGTCAAGCAGGAACTCAGTTTATTACTGTGAGCATCAGCTTATATAGCTTAAGTGACATGGTATGATGTGGTGGTACCTCCATCCAATGAGAGGCATCCAAACCCTCTCTCTGACTGGAGGGGCTTCTACCTAATTTCTGCTGTCTCATCCTCACTCAAACTTGAACTAGGCTTTTTTCTGTCCTACAGAACTCGAAGTACTCAAGCTAGGCTTTTCTATGTCCTTTAGGCCTTGAGTTACAGGCCCTGAGACAATTTTGGCCCAACAACCTATTGTGTTGTCAATTTTTGAGAAGGTTCCATGAGGTTCTGAGAAGAACGTATATTTTTTTATGTTTGGACAGAATGTTCTATAGATGTCTGTTAAGTCCATTTGAGTCATAACATCTGTGATATCCCTTATTTCTCTGTTAATTTTGTCTGACTGCCCTGTCCCATTGATGTGGGAGTAATCATTTACCATGAATAAATAAAGAAACTGCTTCGGACCTATAGCAAGGCAGAACTTAGGTATGCAGGGAAAGCTAAGCAAAATGCTGAGAGAAATAAGGGAGGGGTCAGAGAGAAGCCATTGAGCCACCACAGGAGACATATGTGCTGAAATTTTGCTGGTAGGCCACAACCTCATGATGATGCACAGATTAATGGAAATGGGTTAAATTAAATTAAGAGTTAGACAATAAGAAGCTAGAGCTAATGGGCCAAGCAGTGATTTAATTAATACAGTTTCTGTGTGATTATTTTGGGTGTAAGATAGCCAGGAAGCCAGTGAGAATAGGGTATTGAAGTCTCCCACTATTAGTGTCTGGGGTTTAATGTGTTATTTAAGCTTTAGAAGTGTCTCTTTTACATATGAGGGTGCCCTTTTGTTTGTGGCTAGGTACTGGTTAAATCAGTATTGAGATTTCCTCTTGATGGATTTTTTTCCTGTGACTAATATGAAATGTCCTTCTTTTTCTCTTTTGATTGACTTTAGTTTGAAGCCAATTTTGTTAGATATTAGGATAGCTACATCAGCTTGTTTCTTAGGTCCATTTGTTTGAAAAAATTTCCCTCAACCGTTTACTCTTAAGTGATGTCTGTCTTTGAGGTTGAAGTGTGTTTCTTGTATGCTGCAGAAGGATGGATTTTGTTTTCACATCCAATTGGTTAGCCTGTGTCTTTTTATAGATGAATTGAGTCCATTTAAATTAAGGGATATTATTGACCAGTGATTGCTATCTCCTGTTATTTTAGTTTTCATTGTTCTGATGCTATTGTGTGTGTTTTTCCCTATTTTGGGATTTGCTGCTGTGAGATCATCTGTTGCTTGTGTTTTTGTTGATGTAGCCAACTTCCTTGGCTTGTAGCTTTCCTTCTAGTACTTTGTGTAGGGCTGGGTTTGTGGCTAGGTACTGGTTAAATCTGGCTCTCCCATGGCCTATTCACAAAGACTTACCTATACCTATGGATATATTTTATGATTTAGTCTTTACATTTTTCTCTAATAGTTTAAGAGCCTTAGATTTTAATTTAATGCCCTTGATACAATTTGGAGTTGTTGTTGTGTATAATCTGATATGTATACTTTCATTATTTTACATGTAGTTATGAAGTTCTACCATCACAATTTGTGGATGATTCTATCTTTTCTCCAGGCCATTATCAAAAAAAAAAATGACAATGCGTGCTGACAAGAATATGGGGAAAAGAAATACTTATATACCATCAGAGGGAGTGACATCTGGTATATTACATTTGGAATATCTGGTATAGGTACATTAGAAATCAATGTAGAGGCTTCACAACAGAAATTGAGGTACCATGAGATCCAGCTTTAATGATTCTGGTTATATACCTAGAGGACGTTATTCCTCATGACAGATATAACTACATATCAAAGTTCATTGCTATTCTACTTACAATAGCTAAGAGATGGGTCAGTTAGATCTCCATCAGCTAATAAATGTATACAAAAATCTAAATATTTACACATTAGAATTCTATTCAACACCAAAGAGAAATAAAATTTTAAAATTTCCAGGAAAATTAATGTAACTTGAAAATATAATACTGAATGAAACAACTTTGAATCATGATGACAAATACCATATCTTTCTTCACATATATAATTACTAGATTAAAATTTTTAGATTTCTTTATTCAAGTCAGAAGGAATATTTAAAAACAACAATTAAGAAATGATTCATGTGGTAAAGGTAGTAGTAGTAGTAAGAATGATAGGGGTTGCATAAGAAAATATGTGTAATATCAGAGTAAAGAAAAAATGCTAATGTAAAAAGAGTATAGAGATAGAGTTATAGAAAAAGATGGGCATTGATAAGAGTGTCATCCAAAGAAGGATGTATGAAGAGGCCATATAGGAAAGTCTTTACAAACCAACTTAAAATATGATCTAAAAAAACAAATGAAATTTGAACAGATTTACTCTGTATGGGTGAATAATGTTGACCAGAGAAGTTCTAAGTTTTCAAATCAAAAACCCAGTGCTAGAGTTATAAGTTTTCAAACCAAAATCCCAGTGCCAGATATGAGATGTCTTCCCCTCATAAGTTGCTGGCCATGGAGGTCCCATAAACTCCCTAAACATAGAGTATATTCTGTCTATCCTTGATTGTTCACCAGACCTATAGAGTGTGTGCTAGAAAAAAGCACAACCATTTTAGAGCCCAAACACAGAAAAATCAACCTGGAACTGAGCTGCAAGTTTCTCCCTTACTGTATAATACTTATGGTAATCTGAGAAGGTACTATAAAAGTTGCTGAAGGATAAAAGTCATCAGCATTCTTACTGGGGTATAGACTATGTATAGTACAATACTGACATTCCAGGAAAGATAGGTCCACTGCTACAATGGTGGCATGGTTGTTTTAGTGAAAACCAATGACTTAAAATTTTTATTTGAGCTGGCTGGTAGTGGCACATGCCTTTAATCCTAGCACTTGGGGGAAGCAGAGGCAGGCAGATCTCTGTGAGTTCAAGGCCATTCTGGTCTACAAGAGCTAGTTCCAGGACAGACTCCAAAACTACAGTAAAACCTTGTCTCAAAAACCATTTTTTTTCATTTGATATATTCCAGAATGTGTTGGAGTGCATTTCTGATACTGTAAACCTAGTCAAAAATATTTAACTAAGAAGCAGTTATATATGTAGTGATACTTCATTTATATTTCAATAAACAAAGCTTGCTTGAAGATCGGAGAGTAAAACAACCGCTCTGGTTAGCCTTACAGACAAGGTAGTGGTAACAGACACCTTTATTGCCTGTAGCCACACTAATTTGCCATAGAAACAGGATGGTAGTAATGCATGCCTTTAATCCTTGCACTAGAGAGGAATATAAAATGGAAGGAGACAGCTCTCACACAAAGTCTCATTCTGAGATTCCTGGAAACAGGATTGCCATTTCAAACTGAGGTAGAGGTAAGGGCTGGAGGTTAGCTGTTTTGTTTTTCTGATCTTTAGGTTGAAGCCCAGTATCTGTCTTCGGGTTTTTATTAATCATGCTACAGAAATGTAACAAATGAGTGTTCAATACTAAGTGAATCCTCTATTTTTCCTCCTCTAATACACAGAACACACCTCAAACATTAGCACAAAACTGTGGGCAAATGAACACACATATAAAAAGAAATGAGTATTGCAGAGTGCACTAATTTAGAAGAAAAGAGATTCAGAAACAAAGCAAGGAACATACACTCACACAAATTCAACACAAACATGGAAACTGAAATATACAAACAAAAGACCAATAAAAGAAAAAAAAGACAAAATAAAGCCATATAAGATAAAGAGTTTACAAAATACCCTTGAGTTTGTTTTTTTATTAGCCAGCTACTCCTGAGCATGGGGCCTCCCCTGAAATGTGGTTAATATACTCAGTAAGACTACAATGGAGAAAGCTAACATTTCCTTTGTCCGTGTGCATCAATTGTGTATACGTTCTTGGTTAGGGATAGGAGCCCATGTCAAATTCCCCTTTAAACACTGGGACCCTGTCTGGTTTCCACCTGTACATTTTCTGTGAGTGTTATCAAAGTTTCTGTGAAATCGTATGTGTAGCAGTTTTCTTGTGTCTTGAGAACTCTGCAGGACTATGTTCTGAGATTTTAAAGATAGATGCCACTCAAAATCCTTTCTCTGTTTACTGCTTGTGGTTCAAGATGTAATGCTCTCAACTTAACACACTAAATTAAATCTTGCCAGAGAGAAAGCACAGGTCAGGTGAAGCAAATTTTATTTCACGTATATGAAGGTATGTACAATCATTATGATAGAAATGTTTACATAATTAAGTGAAATAGCATGCCCTTAAATATCAGCCATTGTTGCCTTTGACATGAAAAACCGAAGATAGAAAGTTATCATATTTTTTCCATACTTGTCTACCAAACTTTTGTAACTAAAATTATCATACCAAATCCATCCATTATTTGCATAAAATAGTTTAACATAATACAAGTTTAGAAATTTACTTATAAACCGTCATTTTCCACCTTACATATTAAGCTCTGAATTGACTGTCATTGTCTTATTTTACTTAATTGAAAGGTAAAATGTGATACATGCATGGCCAGAGGTTAAGTCTGATTACCTGTAAAGTAATGAATATCTTAGGTTTTGAGTGTCTGAAAAGCTTCTGTAGAAGCATTATATTCAGTATCAAAAGTACCCTTATAATTGGGTATAATAAATGGTTATATGTGAACAAACTCAGTAGGCATGTGTCACAATTACATTATACATACACAGCTATTTTGTCGTTTTTACTTCTTTCTCTGGTCCAGCTATTTTGTCTTTTTTACTTCTTTCTCTGGTCCAAGTCCTATTCCCCTTCCCAAATAGTTGGTCTCCTATTTACTAGAGAACAATTTTATAATTTGTTTATTTTATTCTACATGTGAGAGAAAACATCTGATACTAATTTGTTTATGTATGGTAAAATTTTGTTTTTGTTTTTCAAGAGAGGGGTTCTCTGTGTAATCCTGTCTGTCCTAGAACCCACTTTGTAGAACAGGCTGTCCTCGAACTCCTGGAGATTTTTCTATCTCTGTTTCCCAAGTGTTAGGTATAAAGACATGCACTACCATGTCCTGCAAACATTTTAAATGGTGACTTTGAGGTGTTCCCATTTTTTCTCCCAGTGACAGATAATATTTCATTCTTTCATTGTTTTTTTTTTTTTTGGTTTTTCGAGACAGGGTTTCTCTGTGGCTTTGGAGCCTGTCCTGGAACTAGCTCTGTAGACCAGGCTGGTCTCGAACTCACAGAGATCCGCCTGCCTCTGCCTCCCGAGTGCTGGGATTAAAGGCGTGCGCCACCATCGCCCGGCTTTCATTCTTTCATTGTTGAATTACACACACACATATACATTTTATTCATTAATCTTTTCACCATCACCTGGAGAGATTACTATGGGTACTGAAGAAATAATCGTGAGTAGTATGGTAGGACAATTGTACATTGACTTCATTTTAAAGAACATCTTCTGAAGTGTTATATCTGGATGTGATGGTAGAACCATTTTTGCTATTAAGGAATCTCCATATTTTTAAAATATTAGAAAGACTAATTACAGTCTTGATAACAATCAGCCTTTTCCCACACAACCACACCAACATTTGTGACTTTTCATTTGCTTTATTTTGTTTATAGCTGTACTGACAAGTGTGATATGGTATCTTGGCAAAGGATTGATTTTTTCATCAGTGACAAAGGTTGTTGAACATTTGTCTACATATTTATTGACCACCTGAGTTTACTCTATCAAAAGGAGGGTGTTTAGCTTATCATACCATATGCCAATTAGAATATATTTAAATTTATTTGAATTCTTAATATTTTGTAGTTATTAATCCTTTTTAAGTTGAATAGATGTCAAAGATTTTCTCCTAATGAATAGGCTGTCTATCCATTCTATAATTTATGTCTTTTGGTATGTAGAAATATTTATTTTGATGAATTTCACTATTTAAATTTTTATCTATGTGAACTGTTGTATTCATACTCAGGCAATCATTGCCTATACCAATATCGTGAGGTGCTTGCCTTATGTTCCCTCTTAGAAGTTTAATCTTTTTCTTACAGTAAGATCTGTGTCCATTTTGACTGAATATTAAGCAGTGTAAGAGATACAGATACAGTTCAAATTTTCTACAAGTGCTTTTCCGGGATTTCCAGGATCAGTGGGGGAAATGAGGTGAAGGTGCCAACAAATACATTTTTACATGTTTTTGTTTTAGAGATAATTATCCCACTGATACAAAAATTATTTTGCAGGTCAAATAAAAAATTTACGTGTTTCTTTTATCATTTTACTACTCTGACTTTTGAGTAGAGGACTATTGCTTGGTTTTATATTTATTATTTTCCTTCAAAATGTATATATTATACATTATATAAAACTACTTTTAGTAACTGTGCTATGATGTTCATTTGTCAGGTCCTTTCCATGAGGACGTACCTTTGGTTGTATAAATTGAACACTTGTATAAATACTTTTCACTTTGACATAGTTATGTTTGATAGCAGAGTACTACATTCCTGTATTCTATAACATAAGAAATATCTGTGATCTACCAAAGGATCTACTTACTGAACATCCTAACCTAATTAAGTTTTATAAGGCTGCCACTAAGTGGCAGTGCAACAACATTCTAATGCATGGTATTGGCACCTATCTTTGCAGTTCTGATATCATCTTTCCTTTAGAAGTCTCAAAGTTTTCTTTAACTATTAGTGCTAATAGGAAGCAAATGATATTTTTATTCTTAACTCATGTTAACTTTTGGTTTTAACTGCATTGAACAGCATGGAAATCATGCAATTAAAGTTCTATGCCAACTGCATACAGAAAAAGAACTAATATATATAGTTTGCTAACCTTATCAACATGAGCAAGAAAATGAAATATTTAACTTAAAACTGGCTTTTTCTTTGATTTAAAATCAGGTAAACATATTATTTCAGCTTTTAAAGCCCATATATGTCACAGTCAAAAGGGTGGTATGTTCTGTATTTTATCACATGGCAGAGCTTGGGGGCATATGTTACTAAATGGAGTTTCTTTGCTAATGAATGACAAATCTGCTAGACAATCTTCTCTTAATATCAGAACTAACTTCAAAGATTGCATAATAGCCTGACTCTTCATTTTACACAGGAGGATATATCTTCTCAAAATATAGATTCTCAAAATATTTTTGAGATTTACTGTTTCCTTAGCTTGTTTTCCACAAAGATAAGACTAGAATTTAGCTGCTTTCATTCTCAATTCATATGTTTTTATAATTTTAATATTTGAAACTTAAGCTATGAGGGAAAATAACTTTATATTAAGAAAATACTATCAACTATTTGAGTTTGTACAGATAGCCACATATTTGGCAGACATGGTGAGCCTTAAATTTGTTTCTTCATTAGAATAATCAATGTTATGTAATAATAGGTAGAAAGATGCAATTTACCTGCCAAATTAAGTTTAATTTACCCTTAAGTAGTTCATAATGGAAGAGGTCATCACTGAGTTTCCAAAAGGAATATTTGAAATGTGCTTAAATATTCCAATTAGTATTAATGAAACTATAATTACTGTAAATTTAAATGTTGCTGGCCATGTTTCTATTAAAATAGGAATGATTCCTCCTTCTCAAAGCACACTGGATGTATATTCACACTCATATACAGTTGAATAATAATATTTACATTTAGTCACATTATGGCTGCTGTCAACTTGTTCCAATTTTGTCTCAGGAAAAAATGTGTAGGGTGAGTTTTCAATTTTACTTTCTTAAAACCAGAGTAATCTCAATAGATGTTTTAAATAGTAAATCATATTGTAATCTAGATGGTTTCAAACCTCCTTATGTAAATATTAGAGATAGGTATGCCTTTACAAGATTGCTAAGGAAAAATACTAAAGAAGAACTTGTTGTTTATTAGTTGAAATGGCGCCCAGACATGTGGCAACTGCTTCCACATAAAGCCTGAGACAGCTTGGGAAGTAATTCTAGAACAAAATGACAGCGTTGTGCATGGTTTTTTGGTAGCAGCACTCTCTCGGGTCTACTCTGCTTGCTAGAGGCAAGCAAGCGCTCTCATCTAAGAGAGGCTTCCTGACTCAGCTTCAGCTGCAAAACCCTGCAGCTCTTAAGAGGTCCTGCCACGAAACATTTAAATGGTGTTGATGAAAAGCTGACTGAATACTTGTTTGTTTTCAGCAGTAGCAGGAAAAAAACCTGTGTTGTTTTAAAATGCCGGCTTTCTGGGCCGTCCTGCCAGGGCAAACTCTGACTGAGGCAGGAGGGCCGACTACAGAGAGAGGACTTGAGTGTTGTCTGTTGTAGCTCGCTGGCTGGTAGGGACCTTGAAACGCCATAGAGTTGTGGCTATAAACATGGCTACAGCCTGTATGTCCACCAAGAGGCTCGAAAGCTAAGGAATGGACTGGATCTAGCTGGCAAAGCCACGGTTTTAATCCTACCCATATTGCTCAGTAATTTAAAGGCTCGTGTGGTCAGAAAAAGAGAGATATACAGCAAAGAGAGATTCAAAGACAAAGAAAATTTCTAAATGGTTTAAAGTGTGTTAACAATCTATGCAGACTAAAAGTTAAAGTTCTTAAAGTAAAAAACAAAAAAAAGGAAGAAAGAAAGTAGTTGGGTGTGGTAGTACACACCTTTAATCCCAACACTTGGGAGGCAGAGGGAGATTGACCTCTGTGACTTCAAGGTGTGGTAGCACATGCCTTTAATCCCAGTGCCTAGAAGGCAGAGACAAACAGATCTCTGTGAGTTCAAGGTGTAGTAGCATACACCTTTAATCCCAATGCCTGGGAGGCAGGGACAGGCACATCTCTGAGAGTTCAAGGACAGCCTGGTCTACAGAGTTATTCCAGGACAAAGATATACAGAGAATATAAAATAAAAGTAAAAATAAACAAAATAGAGGTTAAAATAAAGCCTTACAAAGATGAGAAATACACAGAGAATTTTGATACTGTATGCTATTATGCTCTCTTTGAATTGTTTGAATGCTGAGGAAGGAGCAACAGCTGCTAAAAGATATTTGATTATAAATGCTGCTGAACTAATCCAACATAGATATTTTGAAAATGCCTTGACTTTGAAATTTGGATCTAAGGACATGATGCTTTGGAAAGGAGTTTCTTATTTTGTTTTCACAGAGGGTAAGAGTCTGTGGATTTCTTCTATCCCAATATGGTATGATGGACCATGCCCTCTTGAAGGGTTGATGTGAACACCTTCAAAAAATTACTTCACTCAACTGCTGACTGAGATGAATCTAGCACACAGATTATACGATGAAAGACCTGATTAACAGTTCCCCTATACAGCAGGAAGCAGTTTGGAGAGAAATAACTGCGCCCACGTTCCCATATATTGTTTATAAATGTTCTTTTACATTTAAAGGGGGGATATGATATAGGTATGAGTAATTTGCATTGATATGGATTTTGCTTTATTGACAGAGATTTAAGGTCAATTTTGTTATATGTATATGTATTTCTGATCTTGATTAAGGTATTGTGATTGTGTAGTTCATTTAAAAATGTAATGTATATAGGTTGTTAATGGATAATTATTAATAATAGTCAAGTTTGTAGTCATGTTAGTTAGATATATAGATATATCTAATCTATATCTAGATATAGTTCTAGATATATAGATATATATTTCAGTTAGATCGGCATTCTTCATATCTTTCAAAGACTATGGAATATGCTATTAAATGTTTTAATAACTTAGGATTTTTCATGACAATGAGACACAACTGCTCCTGGCAGCACCAATCTACTTAAAGAGGAAGATGGGCATCGAAGAGGATCCTTATGGAGTTGGATAGCCATTTGGGCAAGAAGCTGCTCTTGCCTGGACTATTGCATAAACTGGACACAGAGAACCCACAGAGAGAGGACTACTGAACTTGCCTAAAGGTGAGATGATCTTTCGGGGTTCCTGATTCATGAAAGATTCTGTGAGACATTCTGCAGGACACAACAGATAGTGACTGAACTGACTTTGAAATGTCCTGCTTCATGGAAATGTCTCTGGATACCATGGGCCTGTAGGCCGAAGATGGATGCCCCAACAGTACAGAGGAACTTTGGGTGACTGTCCAGGCAGCAAAATGTCTCTGTCACTTCTAGAGTTTTGAAAGTTGCTTATTTCTTGTTTACTTAGGTAATATTATATCCTTCTGGAGTCTTTGATGCAGTTGAAGAATAGATAGTTAAGTTGTTTTCCTTTGTTATGATAAAGATAAAATAGATGTAAATATTGAAATTTTTACTTGATAACTGTTTTGTTATATGTAATTTTGCTATGTTAAAGTTAAAGCCTTCCTTTTTGTTTAAACAGAAAAAGGGGACATGATGGAGGAAGGTCATTGGTTAATTAAATAAAGAAACTTCTTGCCCTGATAGGTTAGAACATAGGTGGGTGGAATAAACAGAACAGAATGCTGGGAGGAAGAGGAAGTGAGCTCAGAGAGGCCATGCTCCCCTCTCCCAGGCAGATGCACACGATGGAGCAAGCCGTCAGGTCAGACATGCTGAATCTTTCCCAGTAAGACCGGTGCTACACAGTTTATTAGAGATTGGTTGATCGGGATATCAGAATTAGCCCGTAAGAGGCTAGAGCTAGTGGGCCAAGCAGTGTTTAAATGAATACAGTGTCCATGTAATTATTTCGGGGCATAAGCTAGCAGGTGGCTGGGGTGCTGGGGACGCAGCCCCACTGCCCTTATTACTACATTGAAAGACAGAAATTTCAGTGATGTGAAGCATGTGATTGCTCTTACAGTATACTGTTGTAATAACCATGTATCAAGAGAAAAAAATGACTTAAAAATCATAGTTTTGGTTTCCAATGTCATAATTACATAGATAACTTAATCTATGAAAATGTAACGTATAATTATTTTAATCTTGGTAGTGTGCTATATATTACTCTGTAATAGGAGCAAGAGGGCTGCTTGTCATCACAGCCGCCCCACTAGCTTACACCCAAAATAATCACATAGGAACTGTATTCATTTAAACACTGCCTGGCCCATTAGCTCTAACTTCTTATTGGCTAACTCTTATGTCTTGATTTAACCCATTTCTATTAAACCTGTGTATTGCCACAAGACTGTGGCTTACTGGCAAGATTCTAACTCCATGGTGTCTCCATGGGGGCTCTCTCACTCTACTTTCTTTTTCCCAGTATTCAGTTCTGTCTCCCCACCTATCCTATCACCAGGCCCAAAGCAGTTTCTTTATTAACCAATGAAAGCAAAAAAAAAAAAAAAAAAAAAAAAACAGAGGGACCTCCTACACCATTACTCAAAGATTTGAAAGTTCAAAATTTTTAAAGTGTAAATAACCTTCTTTATCCCACCAGTGTTTATTTACCTGAAATCTGATTTATTGATTTATGTACTACATTAAGATCACCTTTCTTTACTTGAGTAGTAAACTGTGAATAGATAAAAAGCTATATAGCTTGCAAAAAAGTGATTGCCAACATATCATTATGAAAACAATTAATCTTGTATTAATGCTTTTTACATTATGGAGAATGTATTATATACTAAATAGAGTTTCTTTTTAAAACCAATATCATACATTAGATTTACTAACAATAATGTGATGAAATAGAAAGACAATTATCACATTACTCACTCATAAGTGAATTTTAAACATAAAGCAAAGAAAACCAGCCCACAAATCACAATCCCAGAGAGCCTAGACAACAATGAGGGCCCTAAGAGAGAGATACATGGATTTAATCTACATGGAAAGTAGAAAAAGACAAGATCTCCTGAGTAAATTGGGAGCATGGGACCTTGGGGGAAGGTTGAATGAGAGGGGAGAGGCAGGAAGGAGAGCAGAGAAAATATAGAGCTCAATAAAAATCAATAAAAAATAGAGTTTCATGTACACATGAAAATAATATGTGCTTAGCTATATCCAAGAATTAATGAAGCTATTATAAGATAAAATTTTCATGGCAGAAAAGTTCGCCATAGTTTTTTATGTTGAAACTCTATTCTTATTCCTATCTATCCTTTAAATTCAACCTGGGTACTCATTCTTTTCTGTACTGCCTGAAATAACAGCTACTAACCAAAATATCTACTTAAAATTAGTTTTCATTAATTAAAAAGAAGTTATATTACATATATAACCCTTTGATTTATAATGCTTATATTTCAATTTGTTTACAGCTGCATTTAATTAACAGCTTTTGTGTATGAAATATCCAAAGATATAAAAAAATAATAAAGAAATTGCAAATAGATTATGATATTAATTGATCCACTTAGCTTAAAATTTTTTTTCTACCTCATTACCATCCTAATATGGATCAAAATTCTCAAATAGCTTCCTCTGTACATGAATTTTAACACATATTAATGAAGAATGATAAAACTACCTACATCATTGGGAGGATTATAGTTAGCAATACACATAACTACTGTAAAAGCACAACAGATTAGGCCATCAATTTGTTTTAATAAAGAAAAATGTCTTCAGCACAAAGGTAGGAGTGCTACTCTTATATATATGGCCACTATACCTTTAAGAGGTCTTGAAATGATGATTATTTTTGTAGTTCATGGCTTTCGCAAATTGGTATTAGGACTATGAATTGTTTCCTTCTGTTGGCAGCTCCCCTAGCACATTCTGGTATTATAAAAGCTATACCTCAGGAAGGAGGCTTTTAGTCCATATCCATCTCAGTTCCTTCAAGTCCTGTGGTCTTCTGCTGGTGGTGTCTTCAGCAATGGAGACTTTCTTTTTACCTCTGAAAGGGAACAAAAGATAACAAACAGTAATAGCTGAATATTACTTGGATAATCTCTTAGACAGCCCTGACCCAAAACTCAAAAGGTGCTTTCAAATGCGTGGTACTGGCTTTTTTGTTGTTGTTGTTAGTTTATGGCTCTTATGCGTAGCATTTTCAGCCTAAGTGACATAACCTCATCTCTAATTGGACAACAGCCTGCTCAACAGGTAAGAAATAAGCATATCTAGTACTGAAAAACTAACCAACTAACCATGCTCATGAGGTCATGGGTCTTAGAGAACTTAATTACCACAAATTTATCAGGACAGCATAATTCCTGATTACATCCTAAAGTTTATTTTTATTCCCACAGATAACTGTAGTACTCACTCCTCATCAAAGAAGCTTCTCTTTGCAACAGAGATGTTACAGAAAACCTCAACTGGTCAAAATGCAGAGAACAAATAATCATGGGTGTCCACACCTAAATGGTATATTTACAGCACAAATCCTGAATCCAAGGTTTAGGGAATATCACAAAAGAGGAGACAAAAATTGGTAAGATCCAGAGAACTAGAAAATTTGCTATGACATTATGTTTCCTAGAAATTAAAGTGAAGCAATAACCATGATTCCCCACCCATATTGATGTCTAACAAGTCCTAAAAGTGACAATCTCAATATTTAAGCTAATATGGAAACTGGAAATATTGCTGAGTCCGACATCTAGACAAAGAACTATAAGCAACTAAGGAATTTTGAAAGTGGAATACAGTATTTTCTCCAAGAACTTCCTAGTTAGTTATCCAATACCAAGTGCTATATGCAAGCAACAATTAACTGGCATATCAGGGTTAATTTATATATTTCTGTGTACCAGACACTGAGCTTCAGGATTTGAATTTCACTACTGGATTGTTTCGCTTTGCTTTGATTGTTTTTGATATTTGAGTTTTTTCTCTTTCTGAATAAGAAATTATATCATCTTTTTTCTTAAATTGGCCTACAGTTAAGAGACTAAACATTTGAAGACATTTGGCTTCTAAAATATCAAAATTAGCCTGGGCAGTGGTGGAGCACACCTTTAATTCCAGCACTTGGGAGGCAGAGGCAGGCAATCTCTGTGAGTTTGAGGCCGGTCTCGTATACAAAAGCTAGTTCCAGGACAAGCCCCAAACGCTACAGAGAAACCCTGTCTTGAAAAAAAAAATGTCAAAATTATTTAAAGACTGCAAGACTTTTAAAATTGTTAGTGTCTTTATACTATAAAACTAACATGAAATTATGGAAATGTGGAATTGAAACTGTATTATTCAATAGTGGCATATTTGTGATATGAAGTGGTGAAGGAGTGGAGTGTCCAAGCTAGTATTAATTGTCAACATCTCACAGCCTAGAGTCATCTGAATAGGAAAGCTCAACTGATGACTTCCTAGATTAGATTGGCCTGTGAGCATGTGGATTGCATTTCTTCAATGAAAGAGAGTCCATTCTATTCCTACTCAGCTTTTATGCTGAGCATATTCTAGTTATTCATGAACCAGAGAGAAAGCTACAAAGCAGTATTCTATGATTTCTTCTTCAAGCTCCCCTTTGAGTTCCTGCTCTGGCTTCCCTCAATGGCAGAGTATAACCTGTAAAATACAATGAACTTTTTCCTCCCCTAAGTTCATTTTAGTCATCTTTTTAAATCACAGAAATGCCTTTTAAGCCAAGGACAATGGCCCTGGGTTTTGATCCTACTTCAAGTTCTGGCTTTGTGGGAGCCTAGCCAGTTTGGATGTTCACCTTCCTAGACATGGACGGAGGGGGGAGCACCTTGGACTTTCCACAGGGCAGGGAACCCTGACTGCTCCTTGGACTGGAGAGGGAGGAGGAGAGGAGTGCGGGGAGGGGGAGAAGGGTGGAAGGAGTGGGAGGGAAATGGGAGGCAGGGAGGAGGGGGAAACTTTTTTTTTCTCAATAAAAAATTAATAAAAAAAATGCTAGAATATAAATCTTATTTTTTCAAAGAAATGTGGTGATTTTACAGAAATACAGATCCACTAAATGGTGATCTTGTGCACAAATTCTCTAAATCAATAACATAACAAATGTTTCTTTGGATGTTAATCAATATTCTACAAAGACATAACTTCTAGGTCAAATATATTTGGAAATAATAGGATAATAAAAAATATAATTTTTTATTATACCAATTCACAAAGCCTTTATGTATTAATGTTAACTGAAATTTCTCAAGATGAAATAGCTTATAAAATGTATATTTCTGAATTACCCTGAAGGATAATTTCTTTTTCTTTTAGTTACTTTATGTGCTTATGAGGTGAGCACATAAAATTTATTGATTGCTCTTTGATTTATCACCCCAATTGTTTGCTTTTTACAGACATTGAAATGATTTTATAACTATACATTGTATAAATATGTCAAGTTAGCATGCCTCTTTATGTCCTAAGGATGCATGAATATATCTCATTAAAAATGGTTCCATCTTTGTTTTCCAAATTAATTGTGGACAGAGCTAGAAAGCATACTGAGTGAGAAAACACAGACTGAGAAAGACAGATATGACGTGTTCTTACTCATATATGAATTTTAGCATTGAAATTTGAGGTTTGCATACTTAATTTGGAGTACCCATAGAATCCAGAAAACTAGGAAAGGATTACTGATGCAGGGGATAATAGAGCACAGCACCCTGCTAGGTGCTTTTGGGAGGTGATGAAAAGCAAATGTCTAGTGTCAAATATTCTACTAATTAGGGTAACTTCCTCCCTTCTTCCTAACTTTCACTTGTTAGTGGAGAAGAAAACAGCTTTGACTGATAAATCCTTCAAATCACTATTGCTGTCTCTTTCTAGATTGGAAGTGATAGGCCAAAATCAACATCCAAAAAACACTGTAATAATCCAAGTTGTCTCAAAGGAAGAGGAAACAACCTCTCTCACCATAATTTTCTTTCCATTCAGAAACAGACTACACTATTTTGCTTTAATTAAGTATGCAAGAGAATATATTTTCTCATTTTAAATTTTATCCTTTTGTCATTTATGCAAGAGAATATATTTTCTCATTTTAAATTTTATCCTTGTGTTATTTATCATTTATTTGCCACCCAACATCTGAAGTCAACAAATATTTACTGATTAGCCATAATTTTCCAAATTTCATTCAAATGACACTGTATATTAACAAAGCCTTCAAGAACTGGCTTATTGTGTTCAGTATAATATCTAGAATATAATTCCTATTGATTTTTATAAGAACTTCTTAATTAAATATCAAATATCATTTCTCAAAATAGATTAAATGAAATACCTCAATATATTTATTAATTTACTTATAAATTTTTTACAGCTGCATGCATGAGCATCACTCCCAAGTCCTCTGCCCCCAAATTCATACTCTCCAATTATTATTATTGTATGTATATACAATTGTTTACTATTGGTGAGGATTTATATCACAAACAAGTTAATTATGAACAATGGTGTTTTAAAAATATTCTATGAGAATTTTGGATGTGACATATATCCATATGCTTTACTTTCCTCTTCTATTGGAAATAGTTTTTATCCATAAAATATATTTTTATTATGGTGTTGTAAGAGGCTGCTTGTTTGTTCCCAGCTGCTTGTTCCCAA
Source organism: Neodon shergylaensis (assembly GCA_025134845.1). Classification (NCBI taxonomy): domain Eukaryota; kingdom Metazoa; phylum Chordata; class Mammalia; order Rodentia; family Cricetidae; genus Neodon; species Neodon shergylaensis. The sequence continues at coordinate 609,812 of JABTXL010019748.1, read as the reverse complement.
AATAACCACTCAGAAACTGTATTATTAAATCACTGCTTGGCCCATTAGCTCTAGATTCTTAATGGCTAACTTTTATGTCTTAATTTAACCCATTTCTATTAATCTGTGTATTGCCACATGGCTGTGGCTTACCAGCAAGATTCCATCCTGCATCTGTCTCTGGTGGCACTATATAGCTTCTTCCTGACTCTGCCTTCTGTTTCCCAGCATTCCATTTAGTTTTCCCTGACTAGATCTTTCTGCCCTGCTCCGCTATAGACTCAAAGCAGTTTCTTTATTAATCAATGGTATTCATAGCATACAGAGGGGAATCCCACATCATTGTGGTTTGCCTTCATCAATTTCTTCAAGATCTTCCCAATTTCCCTCCCAAATAAATCCACACACTTTTGTTTTTCTTTAGAAAAATATCAAGTATCCAACAAATAAAAAATGAATAAAACAAGAAAATAAAAGCACAAATAAATAAACCCTTATAGGTCAAAACAAACAAACAAATAGAAGAAAAATATTTTCTTTACACCAAAGAAGAAGCACAAGCAGCATACAAAGATTGCTTCCAGGTTAGGGATGGGGAAGTATTTCTACTTCTCTACTCAGCACTACCCTCCTATCTCTTTTAGACCCATGCACACATTTTGCATTCTGCCATAGTTTATGAGTTCATATGTATATCAGTTCTGTTCTATTTAAAGAGCCATGTTTTCTTGAATTTCTTCTATCCTACTTGTTTTTAAAATCTTTTCTCTTCCTCTTCTGCAGTGTTAAGTGATCCCCAATGGGAGGGATTTGCTCTGGAAATCTCATTTAGGACTGCGTGTTGCAAGGACTCTCATTCTCTGTGCATTGTTCAGCTGTGGGTCTCTGTATTTGTTTCCATCTGCCACAGAAGGAAGATTTTCTGATGATTTATGAGTATAGCAGAATGCTGTTAGGAGTAATAGTATGGCTATTTCTTTAGCAAAATAATAGTATGTGGTTTTCTCTTAGGTCTCTGACATATTAGGTCTCAAGTTCTTGGTGACCCAAGCAGTGCAGGGTATAAATTTCATCTCATGGAGTGAGATTTAACTACCATTATATATGTTGGCTACTTACACAAGCTTTTAGCCACCAATGCACTAGGGTATCTTGTGGGCATCTCTTCATTGTAGATCAAAGAGTTTGATGTTCATTTCTACTTTGTTACCATACAAAATACCTTCCAATGCAATAAACACTAATTGAAAGTGGTGAAGGCTCTAGATAAACACCAAACTTGAATCCTACACGTTCAATGAGTTGTGTAGGTGTTATCATCAGTAGTAGGACATTTCTATCAGTATGTTGAGAATAGGCAAGATCCTTGGAAATATTCTGTACTGTTTGGGAGTTTCAGTGGGAGTCCCTTTGTCACTGGAAGCTTTATTTGGTGATGAGAGATGTCCTGCTGTAGCTCAATCCTCCCATTATTTGGCAATTTCATTTGTATTACCTTTATATATGTTTACATTTAAGGAGCATCTACTGTATTGGGATTCCATACAAACCCTCAAATGGCTCTTAATATTAGCTGTGCCTCCTTATATTTCCTCACTTTCCCCCTCTTTACTTCCCTTCCCTCTTTGCTTCTCCTGTTCCTGTTTTATCCTTGTCCATCTGCAGCTGTCTATTCTATTTACCCTTCATTAGGAGAACAATACTTCCCCTAACATTACTTTTTTCTGTACTTGAACTCTTCTGTTATACAGATTTTAGGTTGCTAATTGAGGACTTAACAGCTAATACCCACATATAAGCAAATATATGCTATATTTGTCTTTTTTGGTATAGGTTATCTTACTCAGAATGATATTTTTTATTTCTACCTCTATTGATTTACTTATGAATTTCATATGTTTAATGGTTGAGTAATATTTCATTTTGAAATGCATCACATATTTTAAAGGTATTTTTTAGGTTGAATAATAATACGCCAATATTTTAGAAATAACAGAGCATTTAGAAAAGCATAAGGGAGCTTTCTAGTGGAAAAGTAAGTAAAGTCATGTAAATTTCATATGCTAGTTTGGATATTTGGAGGGTCTTGTGCTTTCAGTGAACTGCTAACTTTGTACAATTTGATATAATTTTAAAGATCTTAGGAATGACATTGATTACTATCTCTTGGATGTGTATTTTACCGATTACCAACATACCCAGAGAGTGTGGAAATCATCTAGAGTATTTCTTTGTCAACTCAAACACGTTTCCTTTTTTCTATTCCTTTTTTTAACATTTATTTTTTAACATGATCTTTTCTCATGTTATATACCTATCCCAGTCCTACTCCCTCTCATCCTTCTGCTCTACGACTTTCCCTCCACCCTACCCTCCATTCAATCTCAGAAAGGGTAAGGCTTGCCACAGGGAGTCAAAAGGCTGACACATCACTTTGAGGCAGGATCAAGGCCCTCCCCGTTATATTTAGGGTGAGCAAAGTATCCCTCCCAAAAGAATGGACTCCAAAAAGCCAGTTCAAACATTAGGGATAAATCCTGGTCCCTCTGTCAGTGGCCATGAAAACTGTCACAGCCACACAAGTGTCACCCACATTCAGAGGGCCTAGTTTGATCCTATGCACGTTTCCCGACTATCAATCCAGAGTGAATGAGTTCCAACTAGCTCAGGTCAGTTGTTTCTACAAGTATCCCCATCATAGTCTTGAACTCTCTGTTCATATTCTCACTCCTCCCTCTCTTGGACTGGTCTCTGGAAGGTCAGCCCAGTGCTTAGTTCTGATCTCTGCATCTGCTTCCATCAGTTGTTGGATGAAGGTTCTCTGATGACAGTTAAGATAATCATTAATCTGATAACAGGGGAAGGCCAGTTCAGGCACCTTCTCCACTCATGTTTTGAGTCTTAGCTGGGGTCATCTTGTATATTCCTGGGAATTTCTCTGTTGCCAGTTTTCACACTAGCTCCATAATTACTCCCTCAATCAAGATATCTATTTCCTTGTTCTCCCTCATTGTCGTTACCCCAACTCGACCATCCTGTTCCCTCATGTTCTTCTCCTCCATCTCCTTCTCTCTTTCCTCTCCCTTTCCACCCTCCCTGCTTCCTCACTACACTCTCAGTTTTTTAAGGATATCTTGTGTATTTCCCATTCTCCAGGGGATCTCGTATCACATCTTCTTTACCCACTCATCCACTGACGGCTGTGTCCAATTTCTCATTGTTATGAATAGAACAGTAATAAGTATGTTTGAGTAAATATCTTTGCAGTAGGATAGTGTCCTTTTGGGAAATGTTCAAGAGCAGTATAGATGGATTTTGAATTAGATATATTCTCACTTTTCTGAGGAAATGTCACACTGATTTTCATAGTATCTGAACAAGATTGCACTCCCACCACCAATAGATGAGCGTACTCCTTACTCCACACCCTGACCTTCATCATTTGTCACTTGTTTATGTTCTCAGTGTAAGATGAAATCTCAGAGTAATTTTTATTTGCATTTCCCAGATGACTAAGATGTTGAGCATTTCTTTAGGTGCTGCTTGGCCATCTCAATCCCTCCCTCCTCTCTCTCTCTCTCTCTCTCTCTCTCTCTCTCTCTCTCTCTCTCTC
>JABTXL010019748.1:423905-606210 GCA_025134845.1 Neodon shergylaensis | reverse complement strand
CTCTCTCTCTCTCTCTCTCTCTCTCTCTCTCTCTCTCTCTCTCTCTCTCTGTGTGTGTGTGTGTTTCTCTTTAGAATTTATGTTTGCATCTGTCCTCAATATATTATATTAACTGGGTTGTTTGTTTTCCTGATGCCCAACTTTTTGGGTTCGGTATATATTTTAAATACTAGTCCACTATCAGATATTCAGTTAGTAAAAGTATTTTTCCATTCTCTAGCCTGCTGTTTTACCTGGATTATGACATTCTTTGCCATATAGAAGCTTTTCATTTTCAGAAGGTCCCATTTATCAAATGTTGTTCTTGATATTTGTGGTACTGGTGTTCTTTTCAGAAAGACTTTCCCTGTGACAATGAGTTTAAGACTATTCACCACTTTGTTTTTCTATCACATTCAGTATATCTGCTCTGAAATTTAGGTCATTAATCAGCTTGATGTTTTTGTGCTGGCTGACAAGTGAATGTATTTGTACTTTTTTTAAAAAAAAAATTTATTAAAAATTTCCACCTCCTCCCCTCCTTCTATTTCCCTCCCCTTCCCCCTCCCTCTCCAATCTAAAAAGCATTCAGGGTTCCCTGCCCTGTGGGAAGTCCAAGGTTCCCCCCCCATACATCCAGGTGAGGGAAGGTGAGCATCCAAACAGACTATGCTCCCACAAAGCCAATACATAGTATAGGATCAAAATCCAGTGCCATTGTCCTTGGCTTCTCAGTCAGCCCTCATTGACCGCCACGTTCAGAGAGTCCAGTTTCATCACATGTTCCATCAGTCCCAGTCCAGCTGGCCTTAGTGAGCTCCCATTAGATCAGTCCCACCATCTCAGTGGGTGAGTGCACCCCTCATGGTCATGGTCCTGATTTCCCTGCTCATGTTCTCCCTCCTTCTGCTCCTCATTGGACCTTGGGAGCTCAGTCCAGTGCTCCAATGTGGGTCTCTGCCTCTATCTCCATCCATCGCCAGATGAAGGTTCTATGGTGATATGCAAGATATTCATGAGTTTGGCTATAGGATAAGGCCATTTCATACGCCCTCTCCTCTGTTGTCCAAGGAACAAGCTGAAGACATCTCCTTGGACACCTGGGATACCCTCTAGTGTCAAGTCTCTTGCCAACTCTAAAATGGCTCCAGTAATTACAATATATACTTCCCTGCTCCCATATCCACCCTTCCTCAATCCCAACCATTCCATTCCCCCAAGCTCTCCCCATCCTCCCCTTCTTACTTTTCTCTCCCCATCTCCGCTTACCCCTTCCCCAACCCCACCCCCGAGCTCCCAATATGTGCCTGGCAATCGTGTCTACTGCCATTATGCAGGAGGATAACTATTTGATTTTCTTCAGGTTCACCTTCTTATTTAGATTCTCTAGAATCACGAATTATAGGCTCAATGTCCTTTATTTATGGCTAGAATCCACTTATGAGTGAGTACATCCCATGTTCATCTTTTTGGGTCTGGGTTACCTCACTCAGGATAGTATTTCCTATTCCCGTCCATTTGCATGCAAAATTCAAGATGTCATTGTTTTTTACCGCTGAGTAGTACTCTAGTGCATATATATTCCACACTTTCTTCATCCATTCTTTGATTGAGTGGTAACTAGGTTGTTTCCAGATTCTGGCTATTAAAAATAATGCTGCTATGAACATAGTTGAACAAATGCTTTTGTCATGTGATAGGGCATCTCTTGGGTATATTCCCAAGAGTAGAATTGCTGGATCCTGGGATAGGTTGATCCTGAATTTCCTGAGAAACAGCCACACTGATTTCCAAAGTGGTTGCACAAGATTGCATTCCCATCAGCAATGGATGAGTGTTCCCCTTAAACCACACCCTCTCCAGCAAAGGCTATCATTGGAGTTTTTGATTTTAGCCATCTGACAGGTGTAAGATGATATCTCAAAGTCATTTTGATTTGCATTTCCCTGATCACTAAGGAGGTTGAGCCTGACCTTAAGTGTCTTTTGGCCATTTGAATTTCTTCTTTTGAGAATTTTCTGTTCAGTTCAGTGCCCCATTTTTTAATTGGGTAAATTAGGATTTTAAAGTCTAGTGTCTTGAGTTCTTCATATATTTTGGAGATCAGACCTTTGCCTTTTGCAGGGTTGGTGAAGATCTTCTCCCAGTCAGTTGGTTGCATTTTGTCTTAGTGACAGTGTCCTTTGCTTTACAGAAGCTTCTCAGTTTTAGGAGGTCCCATTTATTCAATGTTGCCCTTATTGTCTGTGCTACTTTGGTTATACGTAGGAAGTGGTCTGCTGTGCCCATTTGTTGTAGACTACATCCCACTTTCTCTTCTATCAGGTTCAGTGTGTTTTAGTTAATATTGAGGTCTTTAATCCATTTGGACTTGAGTTGTGTGCATGGTGATAGATATGGATCTATTTTCATTCTTCTACAGGTTGATATCCACTTATGCCAGCACAATTTGTTGAAGACGCTTTCTTTCTTCCATTGTATACTTTTAGCTCCTTTGTCGAAAGTCGGGTGTTCATGGGTTTGTGGGTTAATATCCGTGTCTTCTATTTGATTCCATTGATCGACTTCTCTGTTTTTATGCCAATACCAAGCTGTTTTCAATACTGTAGCTCTGTAAGGATGTTTGAAGTCAGGTATGGTAATGCCTCCAGAAGTTCCTTTATTGTATGAGATTATTTTGGCTATTCTGGCTTTTTTGTTTTTCCATATGAAGTTGATTATTTTTCTCTCAAGGTCAGTGAAGAATTTTGTTGGGATTTTAATGGTAATTGTGTTGAATTTATAGATTGCCTTTGGTAGAATTGCCATTTTTACTATGTTGATCCTACCTATCCAAGAGCATGGGAGATGCTTCCATTTTCTGGAGTCCTCTTCAATTTCTTTCTTCAGTGCCTTAAAGTTCATGTAAAATAGATATTTCACTTCCTTGATTATAGTTACCCAAGATAGCTAATTGTGACTATCATAAAAGGTGAAGTTTCTCTGAATTTCCTCTGCGTCTCTATCCTTTGTGTATAGGAGGGCTACTGATTTTTTTGAGTTGATCTTGTAAGCTGCCACATTACTGAAGTTATTTACCAGCTATAGGAGTTCTTTGGTAGAGTTTTGGGTGTCTCTAATGTACACTATCATATCATCTGCAAATAACGAAAGTTTGATTTCTTTTATTCCGATTCGAATCCCCTTGATCTCCTTATGTTGTCTTATTGCTATTGCTAGAACTTCAAGAACTATGTTGAAGAGATATGGTGAGAGTGGACAGCCTTGTCTTGTTCCTGATTTTATTGGAATGGCTTTGAGTTTCTCTCCATTTAATTTGATATTAGCTGTTGGCTTGCTATATATTGCTTTTATTTTATTTAAGTATGATCCTTATATCCCTAACATCTCCAAAGCCTTTATCATAAAGGGGTGTTGAATTTTGTCAAATGCTTTTTCAGCATGTAATGAAATGATCATATGTTTTTTTTTTTCTTTTAGTTTATTTATATGATGGATTACATTGATAGATTTTGGTATGTTGTACCAGAGCTGCATCTCTGGGATGAAGCATACTTGATAGTAATGGATAATTTTTTTCTGATGTGTTCTTGGATTCTGTTTGCCTGAATTTTATTGAGAATTTTTGCATCGATGTTCATGAGTGAGATTGGTCTGTAATTATCTTTCTTGGTTGCGACATTGTGTGGGTTTGGAATCAGGGTAACTGTAGCTTCATAAAAAGAGTTTGGCAATGACTCTTCTGATTCTATTATGTGAAACACATTAAGGAGTATAGGTATCAGTTCTTCTTGGAAGTTCTGATAAAATTCTGCATTAAAATCATCAGGTCCTGGGCTTTTTTGTTGTTGTTGTTGTTGTTGGAAGGTTTTTTATAACAGCTTCTATTTCCTTAAGACTGATAGGTCTATTTAAATTGTTCAACTGGTCTTGATTTAATTTTGGTACATGGTACTTATCTAAAAACAAGTCCATTTCTTTTACATTTTTCAACTTTGTCGCATATAAGCTTTTGTAGTAAGATCTAATGATTCTCTGAATTTCCTCAGTGTCTGTCTCCTGTTGCATTTATGATCTTGTTAATTTGCATGTTTTCTATCTACCTTTTGATTAGTTTAGATAAAGGTTTGTCAATCTTGCTGGCTTTCTCAAAAAACCAGCTCTTTGTTTCATCGATTCTTTGGATTGTTTTCTGTGTTTCTATTTTGTTGATTTCAGCCTTCAGTTTTATTATTTCCAGTCTTCTACTCCTCCTGGGTGAGTCTGCTTCTTTTTTTCTATAGCTTTCAACTGTGCTGTTAAGTCTCCAATGTGAGCTTTCTCCGTTTTTTTAATGTGAGCACTTAGTGCTATGAACTTTCCTCTTAGCACTGCTTTCATAGTGTCCCATAGGTTTGGGTATGTTGTGTCTTTATTTTCATTGAATTCAAGGAAGACGTTAATTTTTTTCTTTATTTCTTCCCTGACCCAGGGGTAGTTCAGTAGTTGACTGTTCAGCTTCCAAGAATTTGTAGGCTTTCTGGGGGTAGAATTATTGTTAAATTCTAACTTTATTCCATGGTGATCCTATCAGACCCAGGTGGTTACTAATATTTTTTTGTATCTGTGGAAGTCTGCTTTGTTACCAAGTATATGGTCAATTTTCAAGAAGGTTCCATGAACTGCAGAGAAGAAGGTATATTCTTTCCTATTTGGGTGGAATGTTCTATAGATGTCTGTTAAGTCCATTTGATTCATTACCTCCATTAATTCTCTTATTTCTCTGTTAGGTTTCTGTTGAAATAGGAGTGGCGGGCTACTTTCCTGGCACCCGGCCGCCAGCACGGCTAACTTTATAACCGAAATAATTACACAGAAACTGTATTCTTTTGAACACTGCCTGGCCCATTAGTTCCAGCCTCTTATTGGCTAGCTCTTACATATTGATCTAACACATTTCTAATAATCTGTGTAACAACACAAGGTGGTAGCTTACCGGTAAGTTCCTAACCTGTGCCTGTGTCAGGTGGGAGAATCATAGCGACTGACTGACTCGGCTTCTTTCTCCCAGCATTCTGCTCTGTTTACTCCGCCTACATAATTTTCTGTCCTATCAAAGGCCAAGCAGTTTCTTTATTAATTAACCAATGAAAGCAACAGATGGAAAGATGACCCTCCTCCATTATTTCCCCTTTTTCCGTTTAAACAAAAAAGAAAGCTTTAACTTTAACATAGTAAAATTACACATAACAAAACAGTTATCAAGCAAGAATTACAGTAACAATATTTATATCTATTTTATCTTTTATCATAACTAAGGAAAACTATAACTATAACTAACTTCTTCATCTCCATCAAAGACTCCAGAAGGATATAATATTACCTAAGCAAACAAGAAGTCCAAAACTCTAGAAATGACAGAGACATCTCGCTGCGTGGACAGTCACCCAAAGTTCCTCTGTACCGTTGGGGCATCCATCTTTGGCCTACAGGCCCATAGTATCCAGAGACATTTCCATGAAGCAGAAACTTCAAAGACAGTTCAGTCACTTTCTGCTGTGTCCTGCAAAATGTCTCGCAGACTCTTTCATGAATCAGGAGCCCCAAAGGTTCATCTCACCCTTAGGGAAGTTCAGCAGTCCTCTCTCTGCAGGTTCTTTGTGTCCAGTTTATGCATCAGTCCAGGCAAGAGCAGTTTCTTGCCCAAATGGCTAACCAACTCCATAAGGAGCCTCTTCGATGCCCATATTCCTCTTGAAGTAGATTGGTGCTGCCAGGAGTAGATGTGTCTCATTGTCATGAAAAGCCCTACGTTATTAAAACATTTTAAATGCAATATTCTGTAGTCTTTGAAAGATATGAAGAATGCCTGTCTGAAATATATCTATTCACATCTAGAAAATCTAACTAGCATGACTACAAGCTTGACTATTTTCAATAATTATCCATTAACAACCTATATTTCGTAATTATACATTACATTTTAAAAATGAACTACACAATCACAATACCTTAATCAAGATTAGAAATATGCATATACATATAACAAAATTGACCTTAAAATCCATACCAATTCAAATTATTCATATCTATATCATACCCCCCTTTAAATGTAAAAGAACATTTATAAACTATATTTGGGAATATGGGCACAGTTATTTCTTTTTTTTTTTTTTTTTGGTTTTTCGAGACAGGGTTTCTCTGTGGTTTTGGAGCCTGTCCTGGAACTAGCTCTTGTAGACCAGGCTGGTCTTGAACTCACAGAGATCCGCCTGCCTCTGCCTCCTGAGTGCTGGGATTAAAGGCGTGCGCCACCATCGCCCGGCAGGCACAGTTATTTCTCTCCAAACTGCTTCATGCTGAATGGGGGCGCTCTTATTTAGGTCTTTCATGGTATAACCTGTTGCTAGGTTCATCTCAGTTGGCAGTTGAGCAAAGTAATTTTTTGAGGGTGTTCACAGCAACCTTTCAGGAGGGCATGGTCTATCATACCATATTGGGATAGAAACAATCCACAGGGTCTCATCCTCTGTGAAAACAAAAGAAGAAACTCCTTTCCAAAGCATCATATCTTTAGACCCAAACTCTGAAGTCATAATACCCTTATGAAATCCATTCTGGTTCAGCTTGGCAGCCCACATAATAAAATGTCTTTCTGTATTTAGCTCCTTCACAGTCAAAAATTTTAAAGAAAACACAATGTACATAATCCAGACTCTCTGTGAATTTTCCATTTTTACGTGGCTTATTTTTACTCTATCACTTTACTTTATTCTGTCTCTTTAAAGACTATACCCCCCTTTTTTTAAAGGGCATTAACTTTATTCTCTATTTTTTTTCCAAGCCTACATACACTCATCCAACACTGTGATCCATTTAGTGATCTGAATATGTCCTACTGTGAATCTGTAATTTTTTTTACTATCCTGGAGCACTTTTGATTTGCGCCTTTAAATCACTAAGCGCTTAAGAATCTAAGCTGTGACATTTTAGGTCCAAAACAGGTACTGCCTGCTTGCCCCACTCAGTCCAACATGGCAGTGCTGCTCGTGTCTCTGATCCTTGCACATTGCACCACTAGCATGGTGGAGCTGCTTGTGCCTCTGAGCTGCGGCATGCAATGTCCCCCTTTTAAGCACACAGCCAGTCTAGTTGCTATCAAACAAATCATAGCACTTTACTCCAAATGTTCCATTCAAAACCTCTATCTCCCGCAGGAGCCAGACAGAGATTGCAATGGCAGCACAGCCCAGAATGCTGGCATTTTAAAACAGCCATTTTTTTCCTGGTGCTGAGTCAGGACAATTTCTTTGCGGCAAGCCACCCACAAGCAGCAAAAAGCTGTGTTAAACTCTCTCTCCCTTCTTTTTTCTTAAGGCCCTCTCAGGTTTTTAAGTGGATTTAGTCCATCATGTTGGTCGTCACTCTGTAGTATGGAGCTGCGGGCCACTTCCCTGCCATCCCAGCTCCCAGCTGCCTGGCTAGCTTATGCCCAGAAATAATTACACGGAAACTGTTTTCTTTTAAACACTGCCTGGCCCATTAGTTCCAGCCTCTTATTGGTTAGCTCTTACATATTGATCTAACACATTTCTAATAATCTGTGTAATACCACAAGGTGGTAGCATACCGGTAAGATCCTAACCTGCGTCTGTGTTGGGTGGGAGAATCATGGCGACTGCCTGACTCGGCATCTTTCTCCCAGCATTCTGTTCTGTTTACTCCACCTACCTAATTTTCTGTCCTATCAAAGGCCAAGCAGTTTCTTTATTAATTAACCAATGAAAGCAACAGATAGAAAGATGACCCTCCTCCATCAGGTTTCTGTCTGATTGACCTATTCATTGGTGAGAGGCATGTTGAAGTCTCCTACTATTAGTGTGTGGGGTTGATGACTGCCTTGAGTTCTAGTAATGTCTCTTTCATATAAGTGGGTGCTTTTATATTACAGGCATAGATATTCAGGATTGAGACTTCATCCTGATGGATTGTTCCTGTTATGAGTATAAAGTGTCCATCTCCATCTCTTATGATTGATTTTAGTTTGAAGTCAATTTTGGTAGAAATTAGAATGCTTGTTTCTTAGGTCCATTTGATTGAAAAACCTTTTCGCAACACTTTACTCTGAGTAGATGTCTGTCTTTGTGGTTGAGGTGCGTTTCTTGTAAACAGCAGAGTGTTGGACCCTGTTTTCATATCCAATCTCTTTGCCTCTGCCTTTATGTAGGTGAATTGAGTCCATTGATATTAAGTGATATTAATGACCAGTGGTTGTTAACTTTGGTAATGTTTTTTTCCTTTTTTGGTGGTAAAGTTATGTGTTTCCCTTCTTTGAGTTGTGCTGGTGAAGGGTCACTAGATGTCTGAGTTATTGTGGGTATTGTTGGATTCCTTGATTTGTGATTTTCCTTCTGTTACTTTCTGTAAGGCTGGATTTGTGGCTACGTATTGTTTAAATTTGTTTTTATCTTGGAATATTTTGTTTTCTCCATTGATGGTGAATGAAAGCTTGGCTGGGTATAGCAGTCTGGGCTTGCATCCATGATCTCTTAGTTTCTACAGCACATCTATCCAAGATCTTCTGGCTTTTATGGTTTCCAAAGAGAAGTCAGGTGTAAGTCTGATCGGTTTACCATTATAAGTTACTTGACCTTTTTCCTTTGCAGCTCTTAATATTCTTTCTTTATTCTGTATGTTTTGTGTTTTGATTATTATATGGTGAGGGGATTTGTTTTTTGATCCAGTCTATTCGGTGTTCTGTATGCTTCTTGAACCTTCATAGGAATATCCTTCTTTAGATTGGGAAAGTTTTCTTAAATAATTTTGTTGAATATATTTTCTGGGCCTTTGAGCTGTACTTCTTCTTCGTCTACCCCTATTATTCTTAGGTTTGGACTTTTTGTGTCCCAGATTTCTTGGATGTTTTGAGATGAGAATTTGTGAGATTTGCTGTTTTCTTTGATCAGTGTGTTTATTTTCTCTCTGGTATCTTCAGAATCTGAGATTCTTTCTTCTATCTCTTGTATTCTGTTAGTTATGCTTGTTTCTCTAGTCTCTATTAGTTTACCTAGATTTTCCATATCCAGCCGTCCCTCGGTTTGTGTTTTCTTCCTTGACTCCATTTCAGTTTTCAAGTCTTGAACTGTTTCAATTATCTGTTTGATTGTTTTTCCTTTGTTTTCTAGGATATCATTTAAGGATTTACTAAATTCTTCAAACTTTTTGTTATTCTTCTCATCCATTTCTTTAAGGGAATTTTTCACCTCCTGTTTAAGCGCCTCTATAACTTTTATAAAGTCAATTTTTTTTCTACTTCTTCTTGATTAAGGTGTTCAAATCGTCCTGTTTTAAGTTCGCTGGGTTCTGGTGATTTCATGTTGTTTTTCAGATTGTTGGAGGAATTATTGCATTGGCTCCTGCCCATCTCTTCCTTCTAATGCTCCCCTATGGGTCTTCTTTAATAGTATCGGGTCTCCCTGCTGGCCAGGGAGCTCGCAAACGAAAGGCCTACCTTGCTGCAGGCAGGCTATTGAAACATTGGTACTCTCACCTGCCTGGTTGCACTCACGACTCGGTCCAATGCCCAAACAGACTGAGCTGGGTGATGGTATGGGCCCGAAGAAGGGAGGCAGTAGGTAGGGGATTTCTGGATGCAAGCTGTGTGGGGAAGGAAGAGAGAGGCAGTATCTGGGGATAATAGCCCCTGCAGGAAGACTGGGAAGTATAGGGGGATGAAGAATGTCTGTGCTTTGTCTCTGGCTGCTGCCGCGGGTCAGGAGCTCACTCACCCCACTGATGTATTTTCTGGTAGCAAGATCAGATCTCCTTGCTGGCCAGGTAACTCACAAACAAAAGCTCCAAAATATTTTTTTTAGATTTATTCTCTCATTTATTTTAACCTGACACATTTTCCCTTCATTTCACTCCTCCCAATTCCCTTGCCTATCCCTTTCTTCCCCAGGTCCATTTCTCCATCTCCCTTTAGAAAGGTGCAGGCATCCCAAGGATACCAACCAAACATAGCATATCATGTTACAATATGACTAGGCACAAACCATCTTTTTTAATCAATTCTATATATTTTACTCTGTTCCCCTCCCTGCTTCTCTTCTCCCATTAAACTCACTCCCATGGTCCTCATGCTCCCAATTTACTCAGGAGATCTTGTCTTTTACTACTGCCCATGTAGATTAGGTCCATGTATGTCTTTCTTAGGGTCTTCATTGTAGTCTCGATTCTCTGAGATTGTAATTTGTAGGCTGGGTTTCTTTGTTTTTTGTTTAAAAACCACTTATGAGTGAGAACATATGATAATTGTCTTTCTGGATCTGGATGACCTCACTCAATATGAAATTTTCTAGTTCCATCCATTTGCCTGCAAATTTCAGGATGTCATTATTTTTCTCTGCTGTGTCCTACAGAATGGAAAAAGATTTTGACCAACCCCACATCAGACAGAGGTCTGTTTTCCAAAACATAAAAAGAACTCAAGAAACTGGTCATCAAAATAACAAATAACACAATTTAAAAAATGGAGTACAGACCTAAACAGAGAACTCTCAACAGAGGAATCTAAAATGGCTGAAAGACACTTAAGGAAATGCTCAACATCCTTAACCATCAGCAAAATTGAAAAAAAAAATTAGAGATTCCATCTTATACCTTTCAGAATGGCTAAGATAAGAAACACAAGTGACAGTTTATACTGGAGAGGATGTAGAACAAGGAGAACATTCCTCCATTGCTGGAGGCCATGTAAACGTGCCTATTCACTTTGGAAATCCGTATGGTGTTTTTTAGAAAATTGTGAATCAATCTACCTCAAAACCCATCAGTACCATTTTTGGGTATATATCCAAAGGATGCTCATTATACCACAAGGACATGGGCTCAACTATGTTCACAGCAACATTGTTTGTCCTAGCCAGAACCTGAAAACAACCAAAGAATGGTTAAGAAAAATGTGGTACATTTACACGATGGAGCACAAACCATCTTATCAAGACTAAACTAGACAACTCAGTAGGTGGAAAATGGTCCCAGGGCAGGAAAATTTTCAATTATAAACAAAATAGGAAAAGCATTGTCATATGTTATTTTATGAATTCAAATTTATGTTTATAAATTTTATAGCATTTTAGTATGCTTAAATATTTCATTCTCATATTGATGGTTGACACAGTTTGCTTATTTTATAGCACTCACTTGTCTGCTTATCTATTAATTTGTGAGGTTATTTAATCTTTTGGTACATTGTTCAATTTCTTTCATCAGTGTTTTATAGTTTCAATTCTAAGATGTTTCACCTACTTGGTTATATTCATTCCTAGGTATTTTATTTGCTAAGGGTATGATAAATATGATTGCTTTCCTCATTTACTTCCCAGCATGTTTTTTATTGGCATTCATAAAAGCTATTCATATTTATTCTTAATTACATATGCTCATATTTTGTTGAAAATACTAATCAGATTTGTAATATTTCTAATGCACTCCTTAATATTTCTTCCAATATTGGATCATGCCATCAGAAAATGTGGATAATTGTATTTTTTTCCTTTCCTATTGTATTCCATTTTCTTGTCTTAGTAATCTGGTTAAGACTATAACAATTAACAATCCCAGAGAACTTTGACAACAATGAGAATACTAAGAGAAATATGCATAGATCTAATCTACATGGGAAGTAGAAAAAGACAAGATCTCCTGAGTAAACTGGGAACATGGGGACCTTCGGACAAGGTTGAAGGGGAGGGGAGAGGCAGGGAGGGGAACCGAGAAAAATGTAGAACTCAATAAAAATCAATAAAAAAGACTGCAACAATTATATTAAATAATAATACTGAGAGTTGACACTTCTATATTATTCTTGATTTTAAAGAAAAAGAATATTTTTTCTCATTTAGTGTAATGTATTTACAATATTGTCATATGTGTATTTCTATAATGATTTGCACCCTATCATTCTATTTTACTCAGTGATATTATCATTAATTGATGTCTAATTCTGACAATGTTTTCTACATCTATTAAGATGTTTATGTGAATTTCTGTTCTTGAATCTGTTTATGTGATGGAATTACATGCACTGATTTGTAGTGAAGAATTGTGGGCAGGCCTGTTTTTCGTCCTGCCCAGCTCCTGCACAGCTAGCTTTACACCTGAAATAATTAAAAGAAACTGTATTATTTTAAACACTGCCTGGCCCATTATCTCCAGTCTCTTATTGGCTAACTCTCATATCTTGATTAACCCATTTCTATTCATGTGTGTAGCACCATGAGGTGGTGGCTTACCAGGAAGATTCTAGCCTATGTCCATCTTGGGTCAGAGCTTCAGGGCGTCTGCCTCACTTCCCTTCTTCCCAGCATTCTGTTCTGTCTACTCCACCTATCTAAATCCTGCCCTACCAAAAAGCCAAGGCAGTTTCTTTATTAACCAGTGAAAGTAACAAATAGACAGACAGATGACCCTCCACCATCACTGATTATCATATATTTAGTTATCTTTTTATTCCATTAATGGAATCATCTTCAATGTCAATTATGTTATTTTAAATATGCTGTTGAATCTCATTTCCATTTGTTTTGCTTTCTGTGTCTTGATTTATGAAGCCTAGTATATAACTTTCTTTCAGTTGCTGTTGGGACCTTACATAGTATTGTTATTAAGATAATAGTATCATCATATAATAGAATTTGGTAGCATTCCTTCCTTTCTATCTCTTTTTTTTTGGTTTTTCGAGACAGGGTTTCTCTGTGGCTTTGGAGCCTGTCCTGGAACTAGCTCTGTAGACCAGGCTGGTCTCAAACTCACAGAAATTTGCCTGTCTCTGCAACCTGAGTGCTGGGATTAAAGGTGTGTGCCACCATCGCCCGGCTTCCTTCCTTTCTATCTTATGGAAAAATTTTAGTACATTGATATTAGTACTTCTATAAATTTCTTGTAGAACTCAGCAGTAACTATATCTGTCATTTGGCTCTCCTTTTCAATCTCTTCTTGCATTTCAGATCCAGTTATATTGATTTTATTAGTGTCACAATTTCTTTGCTACAATGAAAGACCATGATCAAAAGGCAAGTTGAGGAAAAAGGGGGCTTATTTGGTTTAGACTCCATATTGCTGTTTAATATTGAAGGAAGTCGGGACAGGAACTCAAACAGGGCAGGAACCTAGAAGAAGGATCTGATGCCAAGGGCATGCAAAGGTGCTAATTACTGACTTGATCCTCATAACTTGCTCTGCCTGCTTTCTTATAGAGCCCAGGGCCACCAGTCCAAGGATGGAATCACCCACAATGGACAGGGCACTCACATCAATCTCTAGTTAAGAAAATGACTTACAACTATATTATGTGTAGACATTTTCTCTTATGCCTCTTTTCAAATAACTTTAGTTTTTGTCAAATTGACATAAGACTATTCAGTACAGTTACACTGGTTCAATTTAAGTATGTCATGGTTTTAGATATTGCTTTATTACATATATATTTCCACCTTCTATCAATATAATTTTTATAATATTCCATAAGAAACCCTTGGGGTATATTAATATTTGTAGTAATATTGTGCTTTCCACCTCTAATTTTTTAAATGGGTATCTTATTTCTTTCTTTTTGTTAATGTGGTTACGTGCATATCTGTTTGTGTTTTACTTTTATTTTATTTTTGAAATCATAATATAATTAAATCATATCTTCCTTCCCTTTCCTCTATCCACACCCTCCTATGTAATCATCTGTAGAATATTATTTTAGGTGTGTTACTTTTGTTTATGTTGTGCAACATTTGTGCGATGATGTAAAGATGTGCTGTTTCTGTTTATGGTGTATTTCTTTAACTCTGTGAAGCTGTGATTTCTTGCCTGTCTAAAACATCTGCTGGTCTAATAAAGAGATGAAAGGCTAATAGTGAAACAATGGAAAGGATAGGTGTGGCAGGCAGGCAGAGAGTATAAATTGAGGGAGAAATGAGGAGGAAAGAGAGGAACAAGGAAAGGAGGAGTAAAAGTACAAGGAGAGGAGGATGACAGGGGCCGGTCACCAGACATGCAGCTAGCTATGAAGAAAAAGGGAAAGTAAGATATCCTGAAGTAAGAAAAGGAAAAAGGCTGGAGGCAAAATGAAGATGGGATAGTTTAAGATAAGAAAAGCTGGCTAGAAATTAATCCAAGCTAAGCCTGGGCATTTATAAGTAAGAATAAGCCTCAGTGTGTGATTGATTTGGGAGCTGGGTGGTAGCCCCCCCAAAGTAAGAGCAAAGAGTTCACAACATTTTGGCATACAAATGTGGGGCTAGAGTAAAAGAAAATTTAACAACACTCCTCCTTGCTCTTTGCTCTCCTTCAAATTCATGGAATCTTTTTTTTTTCATTAATTGTCATATATACATATTCATACACAAAACTGTTCAATCTGGATGTGTATTTCCTGGGTTGACAGTTTGCTATTGAATAATCAACTAGTATGCTCTTCCTGGGGAAAAGACTATTTCTCCTACTCTCAGCATTCCTTAGTTGCCTGTGTTTCTTTGTGTAGGATTGTGACATCATGGTACTCTCTGCCTACTTTAACATGTCTATTGTTGTATTTGTTCAGCTCATGTACAGGCAGTCATATTGGTGAAACTTTGTGGGTGTAGCTTATACAATTACTAGAGAGAAAGTCTCACAAATGCCTCTGATACCCTGGAACTTAACTTTCTTCATCCACCCTGCTACAATAGTCCTAGATTCTTAACTCTTCTACAATAGTCCTAGATTCTTAGGTACGGAAGTCGTTTTTTAGAAGTATGTTTTGATATTTGTAGTAATATTTAGTTTTTTTTACCTCTAAATTTCTAACTATGTCTCAACTGTCCTTATTTTGGTTGCTGGAACTAGGTGTTTATCAATTTTACTGTGTTTTCTTTGCTTTTATTTTTGTTTTGATTTTTAAATAATCAAGTTGTGACAAATGTGGTAATGAACACATATAATCTCACATAGGAGGTAGAAACAAGAAGATAAGAAACAAGAAGATCAATGCCATCTTTGAGTGCATAGTGTATTTGAGGCCACGTTGGGCTACATAGAACCTTGTTCTAAGTGTACCAACACACAAATAAAACTAGCCAGTTGGACTTCCAAGTAAGAAGATTGCTTAGGAGCTGAATCTACATAACTCAATGAAGAAGAAGAATCAGGACTAAAACATAGACATTATTCTTATAAGAGAAAAATCCAAGGGAACAATAAAATAAATAAGCCAAGGTGAGACCTATGAAAGCTACCAAAGGAAATCCACAAAAATGGCTATAATCTGATAACTACCCAAATTAATAAAGTTAACCCACTATTTAAGTAGTGCTTGGGTCAGCAGCAGCAGCTGGGAAAGGTTTGCCATCTTCTGAGCAATGTGACCATATGAATAAATAAAAAACTGATCAAGTTGTAATGCCATCTCATAGTACTATATGCATAGTAGGTGGAAAGACACCCAGAGTGGAGAGCTGGATGTGAAAACTGCAAAACAGCCCATTGCAGGAGCATAAACTTAGGTAACCAGAAGAATCCTAATGTGAATACTTAATAAATGCTCTACCTTAATGGATAGAAAATATAAATCTGAGGTCTAGTCAGGAAAAAAAGCCTAGCAATTAAAGAAATCAAGAGCCTGTGCAAGGCTTCTCCAAGAGCTCATGGATTTAGAGACAGATATCTCCAAGTAGAAGATATCCTTATCAGCATTCAGAGACACAGTTGGAACTGGCCGGCAGGAGAGCTGAGACCTGAGAATTTATGCAGAAACTGGCACTGCACACCATATTTCCTTCAAAAAGGAAGAAAATACCTAACTAACATGTGAACCACTGAGACTAGCAGCTGACCCTACCTCCCACTATCACAAGTCTTCAGAGTTTACTTCACAAAATATCCAAGAGTATGAGAAAAACCACAGTAATACAAGGACAAGGAACAATGTTATAAGGTACAATGGGCCCTGGTCAAGAATTCATCGGTGCTCATGCCGGTGGGTCTGGATAGTTCTATGTAGCCATATTTTCTTTCCACTGATTGGGCTACTGGACAGCCAGCCATTCCCATTAATTGGGAATGCAGTAATATTACTGGTATGTGGAACCAATCTGACAGTCTGTGTTTTCAGAAAACAAATGACTTATCTCTGCTAAATTTTCCTTCTCTTTGTGTTGTTATTAGCAATGCCTCTATAGACAATTTTGCCCCCTGTTCTACCAATGCTTCTGCTATTGGCTTTCATAATATATGGATGCCATTATATGATATGCACAATGCCACCTCTCATGAGGCTCCAGCCACTAAATGTTGACCCAGTCCTACAGTTTATAAGTTGTAGTACTAGCATTATGGCCAGAAAGCATTACCAATACTTCCTATACTTTATATAATTCATTATGGTGGTAGGGATCACAACTACTTTACAAGAATACTAGCAACAATTTCTCAAGAGTTTCATTTCCAAAATCCAGCCCAGTATGGGATAGTGCCTACCTTCACAGGGTGGAAGTCTAAATTTTGGGCCCTTGGCTGTGCAAGATTCTACCTTGCTTAATGACACAGCAAAATAAAATGCCACAAGTATCTTTAAAGATATCTTACAGATAAAATAAAACCAAAGTAAGACTTTTCATACAGCTGTCTCTATGTCAGGGCCATTTTGATTTATTTTAACTAATCATACCTTAAATGATTCTACCTGTAACTGCTCTCAAGTTTCATGTTATTTAAACAGCTGCTGGGCCAATGACACAGCCGCTGTTATAGTTTATGTGCCAGGCCTGGTGTCCATGCCAGTAAACATCACCCACAATGATCAGCTGGTGTTGAGTCGCCTTCACCAAGACTTTGAAATCACTGCAGTTGTAGTGATCACTATTGTCACGTCTGTGGCCTCTGCTGCAGCAGCCAAAATTGCCATCAGTCAGAGTGCTGCTGTGGCTAGCACTGTCGATTCCCTAGCCAGACAGGTTGCCATTGCTTTAGGGACCCAAAATTCCCTTAATGTTTACCAGGGCATTCTACAACTTAACTTACAGACTGCCCTTTTACAGTAACAGTTAGACTTTTTATGGGATTTACAAATGGTTAATTGTTTTCCTTTTTTCCATCACATTTGTGTCACAAGTGGGCCAGTCAAGAATCTTAGTACTACTCTCCTCCAGTTAAATTCCTATCTTAAGGGACCGTAAAACATGCAGTTTCTTAATTTTACTACATCCCTAGCTAGAGATATTCTCAAGATTAATATGAATTGTGTTCCTCCCACTACCATTGATTCTTTCACTAAGGGCATTCTTTATGGCCTAGGCTTGCTAAAGATCTGGTCTGGGACTGTTGCCTTAGAAACTCTTGTACCTGGACGGTCTCTATTTCTCTGCCTTTACAACAGGTGTCAGTGACAGCAACAACAGCAATTTAATATCACTACTAAATACTAATGCTTGCCTAATTAAGTGGGCTTCCTCTGAGAGCAGTATGGGTCAACATGCTATGGAAAGTCCAGTGATTCAAAGACATGCAAGACAGGATCCTGTCACAATCAACCTAAGACAGAGAACTTGTGTGTAAAGGCAAGTGTTCTGGTTGATGGGTAAGATGCAAATTTACCCTTCTACAACCTAAGACAAGCTTGTTCTAATTATATAGAAAAGTGGGAGCTATTGGGATCTGCAGACCCTCAGACCCTGAACTTTCTATGATCTTTTGCCTGCTGGAGTAAAAAACTTGTTTTTCTGTGCTTGTAGTTTTTCTGAGCACCGAATGTTTTGACCCTCATGAGTTTCTGAAAACAAGGAAGTGGTTTAGTAATCTGATAGCTTTTGGGCATGCAGTGGAAATTTCTCAGAGCATGGCTACTAGTCAAGGAGAGTGCTATATAACCTGACTGTGAACAAATAAAATTGAAATTCTTGCTTCAAGAGTGACCCACATATCTTTTGTGCTCTTTAATTCCCAGACTCTTGCTCGATTGCAGTTCCTGGTGGTGCAGGCACCACAGATGTATAGCTTGATCTGCTTGTGGGACTCCTAACAGTGGAAACAGGAATTATCCCTAACACTTTGGCTGGCTTTTGGGAACCTATTCTTTATATTGAGTTGACTTATCCAGGCTTAATACAAGGGGAGGTGCTTAGTCTTACTGCAGCTTGATATGCCATGTTTTTTTATATACACGAAAGACCAGCCCTTTTCTGAAAAAAAATGGAGAAGCACTGGATAGGGTCGGCAGAAAAGAATAGGGGAGGGAATCGGAGGAGGGGAGAAAGGGTAAATGCAGTGATGAATTGAAAGAAAGAAAGGAAGAAGGGAGGGATGAAGGAAGGAAAGGAAGAAAGGAAGGAAGTAAAGAATATTCATATGCAAGCAGGGAACTAGAGATGATAATCCAAATATGATGTATTTTTATTAAATCTAAGTTTAATAGTGTATTTAATAGTGTATTTTAATAAGTTTATTATACAGTTAGGCATATTAGCACATATATAACAAACCAGAATTTATGAAGTTGAGGTAAAAAAGATTAGGATTTTTAAGCCAGCCAGAACTACATAACAAGGCCCTGTCCCAGTGAAATAAATAAAACTTTATTGAAGGTTGTCAGAATAATTAGTTCTTATTCATCATCAAAAGAGACATGTTTCAAACACATAAACAGGTAAAATCAGTTTTCACTTTTTTTTTAAGTTTTTTCGAGAAAGGGTTTCTCTGTAGCTTTGGAGCCTGTCCTGGCACTAGCTCTTGTAGACCAGGCTGGCCTCAAACTCCCAGAGATCCGCCTGCCTCTGCCTCCCTAGTGCTGGGATTAAAGGCGGGCGCCACCACCGTCCAGCAGTTTTCACTTTTTTTTACTAGTGAAAACCTGTGCTGAATAAAGAGGTTCCCATGATGGAAGCAAAAGGTTCTTAATCATCTAGTATTCTGAAAGATTTGGAATGGCCCTCCTTCAAAACACTTGGGTAATGTTAATAGCATAAAAGATGCAAGGGGCCAAATTGCACTTTAAATCTTTTTTTTTGTCAAAAGAAAACATTGACTTCTTCTACTTATAAGTCAGTTTTTAGAGTGATTACACATATATTTACACTTCATGGTAGGACTTCTGTGTAAATTATAATCATTTTAAAAATTCCTAATGTGAATTTCTATCACTATTCCAGTCTTTTTCATCTATACAAGACTAGAATTGATTATTTTATCTTAAAAATATTCTGTAATGTCCATAAGTAATTCTCCAAAATGAAATACTATAATTCAATTTAGCACTTTCTATAGCGACTTTTAAGAGATATTTTACAAGTGGCTCTGATTTTGTCAAGGAGTAAGGTCCTATTCTGCACTTTTTTTTACTATAGTTGCTTTTTACTTACAGGATTCACAGATTTTTTTATGTAACTTATTAAATATCATCAAGAAGAAAAAAGATTTTGTGGCATATGAACTCAAGGGTAAGATAAAAAGTGGTAAAGAGTTTTGCAAATATATCTGCATCTTGCAGGTTTTGCAGTTTGAAGCAATACTAGAGAATTTCACAAACTAAATTGTGTGGCCTAATTTGTATGTATATTACAAATAGAAGAACACCTGCTATAGCCTACCAATGTCCATTTGATATGTAAGAAGATAATAAAGAATTGCATGCATTACATGCTTCACTAATATATTAAAACATATACGATCATTAGCAAAAGAGATTATTGGAAATTCTCCTGTTTGCTTTACTATTCTTTCCAGCAAAAACGGGTACATATAAACTAAAAAATTAAGTTTAACATAGCTATGGTTCAAAGACACAAAACTTAATAAGAGGAAAAGCATCTAATATAAGTAAATGGTACAGAAAATGTTGACTATAGCTTTAAATCATATTTCTCAAAATATGTTTTTACTCATGAAAGAAACAAGAGCTTAAGCATCTCCTGCTGTCTTGTTGTTTGACATCCACTATTGCCCATCTGCCTATTGATTGGAAGGAAACTCCAAATGGGAATTTTATCTCATTAATCATGTCATATCGCAGGGATTAGGACAAAAAAATCCCTTTATGCTTCACAGCAGACGTCTACTGCCCAGTACAAGTGAACAAATGAAATATGGATAGAATATCTTCACACTAATTAGAGGTCATCTGCTATAAAATTGTGAACAAAATTGTTTTAATTAGGTTACAATCATTATGTATATAATGAATCATATGAGAAACTCTAGATTTTAAAGTTCCTGTTATCTTACTATTACTATGATAATTTAAAAATTCAAGTTGAAATATCTAGTCCATATATACATTTACATGACACATCATTGCCTTCAACATAAATAATAAAATGTTAAACATACAACATAATGAGTAAAGTAAAAGTTAAACTGATATTGTACTTTCTTTTTGTATTTTCAATGCCTTAATTTCCACTTAAACACACATCATTTATTAAAGTAGAGGATGAAAAGCAAACCAAAATTTTGATGATATATTTGTTTATTGATCAATGGCAATTAACAAGTTTTGTATGAATTTTCAATGATCTATATTACTCTGTCCAAACTCAAACCTTTGCAAGAGAACTTTACAACATGCTATTAATCATCATAACCACCAATGGCATCAAGATGGTGACATGTGTTCATATGTTGATCGTTTTACAACTGCTTCTCATATTTCTTTATCCAATACATTCAATGTCCTAGTCATGCAGAGTTTTGCCAGTAACAACTGAGCTTTCGTCTCTTAATATACAGATAGCTTTTTCTAATAGGAATGTAAGGGAATCATTATGCAAAAAATATTATAACTGTAGGTAAAGCTTTCCTGATTAATACTTTCAGAGCATTAATGTATCAAACATGCTGCACAAATTTTATACTATGCAATATTAACATGTGCCAATGTGAAAACACTGTGTGGGGAAAATTGGTGACTGGATTGAAAAATTAATTGGTGCTAATAAAACTCAAACAACCTGGCAAAAACCTATAATATATGCAAAGAATAATGTAAACATGATCTATTCTTTGACTATTCCCCAAACATCAGTTCCTGAAAACACACACATGTGCACATGCATGCACAGACACCCACACCCCACTACACAAACAAATAACAAATACTTTCTTTGATGCAGAATTTTAAGATAAACCTCTGGATGCCTGCCTCTAACCTTGTGGTAAAATATGAATAAGGAATGTTATTCTAATAATTTAGCTACTTTATACCGAATACAATGTGTTATAATAATCTCTAATGAGTTGATTTTGAATAAATAAAATGAAAAATCATTGTGAATAGGCCTGGCCTAGCCAGGTGAGCCCATAAAAGACAGAAAGAACAGCAGATGTTTTCTGTATGCTTTGAAGACCAATGTCAAATTTGAGAAAGTCATATGGGAGAGCACAATAGGTGTCCCTAAGTGCTAATATTCTCAGTAACCATAAAACTTTAATACTACCATTAACCAGGAAGCTTGGAATTGGGCTCCAATAACTTCGTAAAACAACAATTTTTTTTCCAGAAACTCAAAGATTACTAATCAGATCAAATAAAATGGTCCCAAATAGTTCATGCATAGACATCTGATTCACATAAGATATTAATGTGCTTTACTAAGCAGTTAAAATTGTCAGAATGGCTAAAATCAAAAACACCAATGATAGCCTTTGCTGGAGAGGCTGTGGTGGAAGGGGTACCCTCATCCATTGCTGGTGGGAATGCAATCTCGTGCAACCACTTTGGAAATCAGTGTTTCGGTTTCTCAGGAAATTCGGGATCAACCTACCCCTGGACCCAGCAATACCACTCTTGGGAATATACCCAAGAGATGCCCTATCACATGACAAAAGCATTTGTTCAACTATGTTCATAGCAGTATTATTTGTAATAGCCAGAACCTGGAAACAACCTAGATGCCCTTCAATGGAAGAATGGATGAAGAAAGTGTGGAATATATACACATTAGAGTACTACGCTGCGGTAAAAAACAATGACTTCTCGAATTTTGCATGCAAATGGATGGAAATAGAAAACACTATCCTGAGTGAGGTATCCCAGACCCAAAGAGAGGAACATGGGATGTACTCACTCATAATTGGTTTCTAGCCATAAATAATGGTCACGGAGTATATAGTGGTGAACCTAAAGACTCTTCCTTGTACTACCATTTCCAAAACAATTTCAACTCATAGCAATCAATGTTTAGGAGGAATTTGTTTCTTAAAATTTGGCTTCCAAGTTTCAATGATTTTTCTAATAGATGCAGGACTCAAAGAATGTTTGCTTACATGGGTCAGCTTACTATATTATAAAATATATGATATAGATATAATAAACTATTAGCTTTTCTTTTTATGGATTTTGTCTTCAGTATAATTTTCCAACTAGATGTAGGAAAAAAATAATGTAATCCTTTTCATACTATCCACACAAATCGTAGAGATAACAGTTCTGAAAATCCAAACAGAAAATTAGGGACC
Organism: Neodon shergylaensis; assembly: GCA_025134845.1. Taxonomy (NCBI): domain Eukaryota; kingdom Metazoa; phylum Chordata; class Mammalia; order Rodentia; family Cricetidae; genus Neodon; species Neodon shergylaensis. The sequence continues at coordinate 583,773 of JABTXL010019748.1, read as the reverse complement.
AATATTATTGATAAGCATAGCTGAAAAATTCTCAATAAATTACAGTCAAATCAACTTTAACAAATCACTTGTAATATCAACAATTTTCAACTGAGATTTAAGAATTCTAAGATAAGGAGTTTGAGCATGACCTTAAGTGTCTTTTTGCCATTTGAACTTCCTCTGTTGAGAATTCTCTGTTCAGATCAGTGCCCCATTTTTTAATTGGGTTAATTAGCCTTTTAAAGTCTAGTTTCTTGAGTTCTTTATATATTTTGGAGATCAGACCTTTGTCTGTTGTGGGGTTGGTGAAGATCTTCTCCCAGTCAGTGGGTTGCCTTTTTGTCTTAGTGACAGTGTCCTTTGCTTTACAGAAGCTTCTCAGTTTCAGTAGGTCCCATTTATTCAATGTTGCCCTTAATGTCTGTGCTGCTGGGGTTCCCAATGTCCCAATGAGGAGCAGAAGGAGGGAGAACATGAGCAAAGAAGTCAGGACCACAAGGAGTGCACCCACCCACGGAGACAGTGGGGCTGATCTATTGGGAGCTCACCAAGGCCAGCTGGACTGTGACTGAAAAAGCATGGGATAAAACAGGACTCTCTGAACATGGCGGACAATGAGGGCTGATGAGAAGCCAAGGACAATGGCATGGGGTTTTGTTCCTACTTCATGTTCTGGCTTTGTGGGAGCCTAGCCAGTTTGGATGTTCACCTTCCTAGACCAGGATGGAGGGGGGAGGATTTTGGACTTTCCACAGGGAAGGGAACCCTGACTGCTCTTCAGGCTGGAGAGGGAGGGGGAGAGGAGTGGGGGGAGAGGGAGGGGAGTGGGGGAAGGGGGGAAGGAGAGGGAGGGAAATGGGAGGCTGGGAGGAGGTGAAAAAAATTTTTTTCAATAAAATAAAAAAAAGATGAAAACAAGTAATAAAAAAAGAAAAGAAAAAAAGAATTCTAAGATAACTCAATATAGATAATGCAAATTCTAAAATACAAATGTATAGTACATCACATAAGTAGAATCAGGGACAAAAAAAGACCAAATTAGGTCTATGCAATATGTATTTCAAAATAATAAACTCCGTAAATAGAAAACACTATTGCTAATATCCTAAAATGTAATCAAAACCTTAAAATATTTCCTCCAAATTCTGGAAGAAGAAAATGGTCCTCTCACATGACAATAGTTCATCTTACTGTCCTAACAGGTTTAGACAGGACATTTGTTAAAGTGAAAGACATTAAAGGAATAAATATATGAAAAAATTGGAAAGCAGCATGGTTTATTGATAAGATAACCTATATAAAAAGAAAATGTCTATAATGAGAACTAGTTAAATAAAAAATCATTTAGTTAATGAATGAACATACAATATGTGCTTAAAATATGATGGTGATTACTAGAACCAGTAAGGCTTGAGTAGTTATAGAGGCAATTTATAAAGGGCACTAGACACTATCATTTAAGAAAAAAATATTTGTTATGTCCTATAATATGGTAGGAAGAGTGAGGGTTCACAAATACTTTCACTTTTATTACAAACTCGAAGGGTTTGAAGGCTCCAAAGGTAAAGAACTTAAAAAAGTGACATACTTCTTCAAAAAAGAAAAATGGCCAGACTTAGCAAAATTGCTCTGACTTAGTCTACATATATTTTATATATTTATTAATATATCACCATGTACACAACCATACATGATTATTACATTTCAATATTAAACAAAAGTTGGATTTTAAATTTACAACTATCTCTAGGCCAGAAAAAATTATCTAAGTAGGTGAGGGTCTTTGCTGCATATTTCAAACATCACTTAGATAGAAAGAGAAGGCTAACTTCAGGAAGTATTTCTTAGACCTTCAAATGCTTACTACATCCCTCTACATATACACACAGGAAATAGAAAAAATATAAAAAGAAAAACGAGTTCATTAGCCAGAATTGTACCACACCTACTGGTCCACTTGTAATTTGAAACACAAATGGGATAGTTACTGATGAATTGGTAATGAATATGCAGTATACATATACACAATGAAATTTTATTCCAAGGTAATAAAAAATAAAATCCTGAAATTTGAAGTAAATAGATGTGCCTGGAAAAGTGTGAAAATTCAAACTCAGACAAACACGGAATATTCTCTCTCATATGTGGATTTATGTGTTTAATTTTAGAGTAAGAAAACTAGAAAGAGGCAATTAGAGGGGTTAAATGTATCGGGAGAGCAGAATAGAGATGATACGTAGGCAAAGAGAAATAATGTTGAGACTTTTAAGTGGAACATGATGGGAGGCTAAGATAGAAAGGGTTGTTAGGAGGGTTGATAATATTGAGTGTTAAAAAAGGCATAAAATTGTGTGGAAACTGACTACTTTATAAACCTCCTAAAATATGTATTCACTTCAAATGGAAGTTTCACTGATGAGGTTGAAAACTGCACCCATCTATAGTTGTAAAGATGTATTTAGGGGCTCTTTGGTCCTATGTTTATTGAGCAGAATAATAAATTAAGTCATAGATTCTTGTTCCAGTTAACAGTAGCAGAATGGGTTTCCATCTTGAATAGCAGGCCTAAAATTCAGTCAGAAAGTGTTTGGTTAAATCTATTAGCATTTGTGCTATTGAACCAATGGTCATATATCACTAGGCTGATTATCATCATAGCTGGAGAGGCATCATCCTTTGTTCCATATAGGGGAATCATAATGAAACTTTTTATGTATATCTTTTAGAAAGCTTATAAAATAGGTTTTTATATGGCTTTTTTCAAATGTTGTGGAAGAAGATTGGAAAGATGATAAACATGAGAGGTAGTTTATGGCTATGGTTTTCCCATCATCTAACAAAAAAACAACAGAATAGCACACAGTTTTCTTGGCATTATACTGTTTTTGAATACATAAACTCACAGAGGCTATGACTGCCTGTAGAAAACCTTCACTAGACTAAGCCAACCAAACTTTCAATGTGGATGGGGGAAGAGCTTAGGATATTCTACCTGTATCTAAAGAACAATTAGCAAGTGGTAACTGTAGGATATAAAAAAAAGAGTTTCAGTTTTCTTCAGGAATGGCACCCCATAAAAATCTGTCCATGATCTAGAGGATGACCCTATATACATACTAGCATCACTAAGTAGACTCACTAGCTTTAAAACTATGCATGGTGTTGAGAGAGAAAAGTGATAGTGGTAATATGCAAGGAGTTTGAGGAGAGGGAAAGGAAGGAGGATTTGACCAAAACACATTATATGCATGTGTAAAAAAGTTAATTGAATATGCATTACCTAGCAAAGAGGTAAATGTTCTTCCTAAAATACAAGTTATCAAACAAAAAGTCCACTTCTAGGTGTGAAATAACACCCCCCTTCAAGTTGTCAGTCAAGGGAATATTAAAGGTTGTACAAACAATAAAGGCTATTTTCATTCCTATTGCTTACAAACCAGACCTTGATGACTCTTTTGCTAAAGACACCACACACACTGGTCAAAGGACACGAAGAAATCAAACTGGTGCTGATCTAGAATTCTCTCCAATGATAGATAGCTCCTGAAAGTGCTATATAGATTATTGTGGGAAAAAGTCATTAAATGTCTTAGCAGATGTGAATCCTCCAAGTTATATTGACTCACCTGGTGTGATCAATCCAATGAGGCAAGAGTATCATGATAGAAGGTCACTAACCAGTGGTTGGTTTTAAGTTTTCTTATACAAGAAGGAATTTATAGCTGTTACTGCAAATCCTGTAGATAATCCAAAGCTGAGATAACTGGGAGGTAAGTTACCCCAGAAATGAAACTACTATCATTTTACTAAATGTTCATTGTAAAATGATCAATAAATTTATACTTTCATCCCCATATATTATTGCAGCTCCCAAATAAGCTAATCTCCTGAGAATCAATCAGACACCTAGATTTTAGGAAAACTAAAACAAAAATTATGCGGGTCAGGCATATTACAAATTATCATGATTAATATTCAGGAGCCTAATGGAACTAGGGTTTCAGCTTATCAATACTTTCTTAATAGAGACCACTAAGTTTGGAGGATAACATAGAAAAGGGCACTCACTAATAGAATTTTTGCTAGTACAAAATAAGTATAGGATAAAGGATTGATTTTATTTAAATTTTATATATCATTGTGTAAAAAATTTTGGTAAGTTACTCAAAATAAAGTACACTGACTACTTAGGAATCATGTATTACATAGAAATAATATAAATGACACCAAATTAATTATTGTTTATTAATTTGTGTAAAGAATGTAGAATATGTGTTTCCTTCTTTATCAGTCATATTTGTGATTAATATGTTTCTGTCTAAAATATTTTTATCTTAAATATTTTCATAATAAAATGAAAACAATTAAAATGTTCTGCTATGCTTGAACAGGTGAGGTGAGGCTTTCTTACAGTGATGATACTGTGGCAGATGAGAGGGACAAATATATTCTTGGAAGTAGGCCAAGTTCTTAATGGAATTTGACTATGCAAAACTTGTTAAAATCCCACTAGAACATCAAATGCCACATTATAATATCCTTACAGAAGTGTCTAGCATCCTACTATCCAGATAGTATTTTCTTCTATCCTTCCATGTCTTATTCACATTAAAAGTTTTAATACTTGTGTTGAATCATTCCACATAGCATTCTAGTATAGGGTGTTACATGTATAGCTCTAAGAATGTCTTTGCTGTCAGTGAAGGAACCCATCAACTCATGTATAAATAACAAGATGATTTTTCAAAGAGTTGGTTAAAACATAGTTTCACAATTAAATAATGAACATCAAAATTGAAAGCAATACGTGCATGGTAGGAGTAAGTTCTAGGAGCATCAAAGAAGAATAAACCTAAGCAATGGACATGGTGAACTAATAAATATGGAAAGAACAAGGATATAAACAGTGTGTGCCAAAGGTGCCAGAGAAGATTTGGTGAAAAAAAATGTGAGCATGGATAAACATTTAGATAACTAATGGGCTAAGATTTATATAACACATTATGTTTGAGTCATATTCTCTATCATCTTCTCCTGCAGCTTTTTTAGTCATCCATCTCTCCCATATTTATTTTCATCTTTGCCAAGTAGCTTCCCATTACTTAACCATCTTCTGCACCTGATGATGTAAGTCACGAAACAATCCCACACCAGTTTAGAATTATGAATAATAAAAGGGTTATTTATTTAAAGGGAAAACTTACAGATCACTGTTCTAGACAACAGTCCTCTGAGTGACAGGAATAGAGTCTAGCAGCTGGAAATAGGAGCCAGAAGCAAGAGAGTGGGGACACTGTTACCGCTGCTTTTTACAGTATAAGAGACCATGCCCAAGTGGGCTGGTATCTTAAAGACTATTGGCTGAGGGAGCAAAATGTGCTCCCACAGCACCTCCCCATTTTATTTAAGTAAGAGAGTTCCAAACCCAATATAAAACTATATACACTACGAACAGATATCAAGTATAATTAGAATTGCAACCAGAATAGATAGTATTATTAAGCAAGGAACATATGCTAAATGTTTTAATAATAAATGTTTCTTGTATAAGAAATGGCTTGGATAGATCATAAGAGTACAGTAACTATGACTAGCTAATCTTCAACCCCATCAACCAATCAAAGGCCTGAGAAGGGAGATAATATTACTTGAGCAGACAGCAAGTACAATCAAGTAGCTTCAAAAGTGAGAAATATATGACAGAGACAATTAGCTACCTGATCAATCAACCTAAGTCTCATTTTTCAACATCAAAGCAACCAACTTTGGATAAGTCCTAGCATAACTTACAGATCATTTTCAGACCGAGGAAAATTTTCAAAACTGTCTTACCTTGTCTTGGCAAGATTTGACAGTCCTTCTTATCCATTTCCAGATATCAAATAACTTGTCAGTGGTTGAGGCATTGTCAGTTCCTTGCCCAAAGACCAGTTTTGCCAAGAAAAAAAGCAAGCTCCAAGTGGAGTGTCTCCGATGCTCAACATTCTCTTGGGAATAGATTGGTGCTTTCAGAAGCAATCATGTCCCATGTCAACACAACCCTAAGTTATTTTAAATACCATGCTCCACAGATCTTTGACGTGGTTGAAAATTATCTATCCAGACAGAATACATTCTCTATGTATCTAAAGAATCTAAATGATCTGAGGGTATGTACAACAAACATGAACAACTATTGACCTATAATAATTAATACCTGTATAACTTAGACTAAAACTTCATGTAAGAATATTAAATAATCTGTAAACAAATGTGAAACAAAAGAGGACAATGACCTTAAAATGTAAACAATCTGTAAGTATCTTGATCAGAGGTAGGAGTAATATATAATGCAATATGAAAATATATATTAAAAGTTGTATCAATGTACAAAATGTCCTAAAACAAGGTAAAAACATGCATATATACAATGTGACAAAATAATGTGTAAGTGTACAAATGTAAACAAAACTAACAAATATAATTTCAACTTATATTAATACACAAAAAATATAGCAATATAAATTATCCATAAAAAATAGCTCACTAGTATTCACTCTATTACCCACTATTACTATCTCCCCTTTTTTTGAACATAGTTTTCACCCCAACCCTCTATCTAGTACAAATAATAATCAACAACCCCTAAATAGTGTTCCCAACCCTATGGACAAACTTTTTTGGGGATAGGGGGCATCGTCTTCTAGAATTGCTTCCTGCTGTCATGGGGGTGATGTTCTCTTAATGGGATCCTGCAAAAGTAAATTGATGGTTATGTTTCAAAATTACTGTCTAGTATAGTTGCAAACAATTTCTGAGCAGTCGATAGGCGGGGGTTGTTGTTGTTGTTGTTCTTATTTGGAGTTCTGGCCAGAAGGTTATGAGAAGGTGCACCATTTCAGCAGCTGTGGTCCCCAAAACAGTGATCTTATAGTAGTGCTGTCTATATCACGATGTAATCTCAACTAGGTGGAATTGATGCTGTGGGGCCCCATCTTCTTCCTGGAAACATCAAAGACTACTTCTGGAAAAGGATCTGTAGGAAAATCTACTGTTCATTGTGGAAAACTTAAACATCATTCATATAAACAAACATTCAATGAAGAATATGATATAGACAAAATAAGCATGGAGAAAGTAAAATTTTTCCCAACTTCTTCCTTCTGTCCCATACCATATGGCTCCTGATATGAGACAGCAACTCTGAATGTTCCTTTTAACAATATGCTTGGATTTAGAGAAGTACAGAGCCATTGTCCAACTCCAAAACCAGCTGAATATATGTGTGTTTGTGTGTGTAAATGTGTAAATGTAAGTATAGCTAGTACCTTTATACATAATCCATATTCCATTTTCTAGATGATCTTTAGTGAATAGTTATTTTCCCTTCTGTCAGCATTCAAACATCCAGGGTCTCTTAAATTTTTGATGACGTGTAATCTTCCTGCAAAAATAAGAGCAGAACCCTGCCCCAATCCCATATGTCTTTTCTTACCACCTGTATGGTTGTCACCACTGTGGATGAGCTGTCATTTCTTTGTTTCAATAGGTTTCTCCTTTTCAAAGCAAATCTTTATTAATTTTGATGGTATCCATAATTTTTCTTCTGTGGAAACAAGAGCAAAACCCCTTTCCCAACATAGCACATCTCCTGGTTTCCATTATGGGGTCAACACATCCTTGAAATATATTGGTTGACTCAATTCAGAAGCTTTTTTCCATTATCCAATGCTTCTCTGATGCTGTTGTTCCTTTCTCATTAGCATTAAGAAAATTCAAGGTTAATAAAGCATTATGCAATCTATTCTGGGTGTATTTTCCATCCCTTTCTGTTTGTTCAGCATATCCTTTAAAGTACGATTTGACCTTTCTATAACTGCCTGACCTGTAGGATTATTTGGTATACCTATAATTTGCTTTATATTATAAGCAAAAAACCATTTCATTTTCTTAGATACATATGCTGGACCATTGTCTGTCGTTATTAAGTGCAGGTATACCCATGATGGCCATAACTTCCAATAAATGTGTGATTACTGAATCAGTTTTTTTCTGAGCTCAAGGCAGATGCCCATTGAAAACCTGAATACATATCTATGGTGTGGTGTACATATTTTAATTTACCAAATTCCATAAAGTGGAACACATCCATCTGCCAGATTTCATTCCTTTGAGTACCCTTAAGGTTACTCCCTGCAGGCAATGGTGTTTGATTATAGAGAGAGCAAGTACAACACCTCTTTATAATCTCCTTAGCTTGTTGCCATGTAATAGAAAACTCTTTCTTTAAGCCTTCTCTATTCACATGATTTTTTTTAATAAAATTCAGAGGCCTGCAACACAATACCAATCAATATTTAATCAGTTTCTGTGTTACCTTGTGCTAGAGGACCTGGCAGACCCATATGGGATTGGATGTGTGTTATGTATATAGGACAAAGCCTATTTCTGATTATGTCTTACACCTGGATGAACAATGAAGTCAATTTCTTATAATCTGGCATAAATTCAGCAGTTTCAATCTATAAGACAACTCTTTCTGCATATTGTGAACTGGTAACTGTATTGAGAGGTTCTTTAAAATCCCTTAGTGCCATAAGAATAGCACATAATTCTGCCTTCTGGACAGAATTATAAGGGCTTTGTTCCAACTTACTTAATTCTTCTGATTTGTAATCTGCCTTACCTGATTTATTTGCTTCAGTATAAAATGTACGGGATCCAGTTATTGGTGCATCACATACAATCCAGGAAGATGCACCATTTAGGTTTAATTCACATGTGAATATGTTATGTTGTGATATGTTATTCATCTAGTAGTGAGAAGACAACCTGCAGGAGTTATTTCACTCTTTCCAACTTGTGAATCCCAGGAATTAAATTCTGGCTATTAAGATTGGCCATAAACAGTATTATCCTCCAAGCCATATCATTGAACCCAAATCAGCTCTTGATTTCTCGTTTTAAATTAAACTTTAAATAAATGTAAATACTAAAATTAATTTAAAAATGTGAAAATAAGTGATAATTTTTTCTCAGTAAAGAGAAAATAATTATATTTGAACTGATACTATAAGTACAGGTATTTTTCCCCCAAATTCTCCTAATAGTAAAATTATTTAAATGTAGATTTCTGGTATTACTATGAATATCTACAATGGAATGCTTGCCAAAGGGATAACTTTTGTCTAAGAATGAATGATTAGGGACATGCTTTCCCCTTATTTTTTGTGTTGTAACACTTTATAAAATTTTGGTAACACATTAACTATTTAAAATTAAAGGATTTGTTGTGATATTTTGTATATACAACATAAAATGTACTCACCTCATCAGTTATGCTCTCCTTTAAATTCCACTGATACTTCTTCCCATTCATTTCAGTATCCTTTCTATATTCATGTCTGTTTTACTTTTCATTCTCTCCCCCCCCCCGTTCTTTTTTTCCTTTTGGTAACCCAATGAATTTTACTAGGGTTACTTACAGGCCCAAGGGCGAGAAGCAACTATAAAAAGCAAAGACACCTTACCAGTTAAAAATGTCTCTCTCTCCCCTAGCAACTGTTACCTACCTACAGTGATTCAGGGAGGGATGGAACCTATTGAGCCCCAACTTCATCTATGATGTAATAATTATGGCTCCTGTCTGGCCTTGTAAAAAATCACAGATGCTTTGCACACCAGATGTTCAAGCACAACAAGGCCATATCAAAGCCAGAAGGCAATGATCCCCAGTAATCTATCCTTTCTCCTAGCTCTTACATTCTTTATTCACTCTCTTCTGATATTTTCTCTGAACCTTAGAATGAGTATTGCATTGTTCCCAATCTTTGTGTAGTATTGATAACTAATTAATAAAAAATTTAAAGTTTGGATTCTAATTGTTTTTCAATAACCAAAAAAGTCTTTGTGAAGCATGATTAATAAAATATCAGGGTCAAAAATCGAGGTTCAAACTAAAGATCCAAAAAGCAAAACAGCCAGCCACTGACTCTTACCTTGACCTCAGTCTGAAATGGCAACCCTGCCTCCTGGAATCTCAGAAGGAGACTGCATGCTGAAAGCTGTTTCCTCCCATTTTATAATCCTCTCTGGGTCTGGGATTAAAGATGTACATCATAGTCATTAAAGGCATGCACCACCCAGTTTCTATGGCAATTAGTGTGAGTACTGAGATTAAAAGTGCGTGACCTGGCTACTGAGAGTAAAGGTGCATGTAATTGTGAATACTGGGATTAAGGTGTGTGTTACCATAACCTGGTCTATAAGGCTGACCAGTGGGACTGTTTTACTCTCAGATCTTCAGGGAAACTTTATTTATTATAATACTATTGAAATGCCACTACAGTCTTTCAACACACCTTTTATTTAGCTTTCTTTAGAGTATTTCAGAGAGTTAGAAGAATGTGAAAACTTTAACATTCAGGTCATTCTGTTCAGCATGCCTTTTAAACCCTAACATTTGGGTTTCATCTCTCTGGCTTGTTCTAAGCATTTAACCAAATTTACTATCTTTGATGTGTAGTTCACATATGAGTAGATTAACAAATTTAATTTCAATAATAACTATTAATATATCACTAAGCCTCATCTTTACTTTCTTGTTTATTAAATCTGATCTGAGTGGGTTTTAACCACATGCATGTTGCCACACTTAAATATGTAATATTTCTGTATGATCAAAATTATGCATAATGTAAAGGCTGAGTGTAATTCCAGCAGCTGGGAAGCAGAGAAAGAAGTTCAAGAGGCCAGTCTGTACTACAGGAGATGCTCTCAATAAATAAATAAGCAAAGTAAATAACCCTTCATTTCCTAAACCAAAAAGCCATAATTTTATTTTATATTCAGGTAAAACCTAAGGAAAAGTATACATTCATAACTTTTAGAGTCAGTAATTGTGAGTTTTAAGATAAGATTTTTGTGTTTTCTCCTAACCTATTCCTCAATATTTCTTTTGAAAACACTGTTTTTTTTATGTTGTCATCTTTTCAGGATATTTAATATAAATGTTCCATATTGTACAGCATAGTTGTTGCTTTATATTAAATAAGCCATTAGATAAGGTTATATGAAAATGCCTTCAGTTACTGTGGAAGCAGTGTTAAAGCGTTGTTTTAATTTCCAAACAAGTCTTAAATTAGGATATTTAAATAAATATGAATCTTGTTTACTTGCAATAAGATTTTCTCTTTAATTCTTGTTGCTACAGACTGCTGTCTTTATTAGTATGTCATCTTCCTATCTTTGAAAGGGAGATTTTTATACAAGAGAACTCACAGCATTTTGTGTTCTTAATATTATATCATGGGGTCATCTAGGTAATTTAATAGGTAAAGGTGCTGTGTGGCCAAACCTGATAAAATGAATTTTGTTCTTCCACATTAAAAGGTGGAAAGGTTGTTTCCAGTTTCTGGCTATTAAAAATAATGCTACTATGAACTTAGTTGAACAAATGCTTTTGACATATGATAGGGCATCTCTTGGGTATATTCCCAAGAGTGGTATTGCTGGGTCCAGGGGTAGATTGATCCCGAATTTCCTGAGGAATCACCACACTGATTTCCAAAGTGGTTGCACAAGTTTGCATTCCCACCAGCAATGGATGAGGTTACCCCTTCCTTCACAACCTCTCCAGCAAAAGCTATCATTGGTGGCTTTGATTTTAGCCATTCTGACAGGTGTAAGATGATATCTAAAAGTTGTTTTGATTTGCAAGGAGGTTGAGCATGACCTTAAGTGTCTTTTGGCCATTTGAATTTCTTCTGTTGAGAATTCTCTGTTCAGTTCAGTGCCCCATTTTTTAATTGGGTTAATTAGCATTTTAAAGTCTAGTTTCTTGAGTTCATTATATATTTTGGAGATCAGACCTTTGTCTGTTGCGGGGTTGGTGAAGATCTTCTCCCAGTCAGTAGGTTGCCTTTTTGTCTTAGTGACAGTGTCCTTTGCTTTACAAAAGCTTCTCAGTTTCAGTAGGTCCCATTTATTCAATGTTGCCCTTAATGTCTGTGCCGCTGGGGTTATACATAGGAAGCGATCTCCTGTGCCTATCTGTTGTAGGGTACTTCCCACTTTCTCTTCTATCAGGTTCAGTGTGTTCAGACTGATATTGAGGTCTTTGATCCATTTGGACTTGAGTTGTGTGCATGGTGATAGATATGGGTCTATTTTCATTCTTCTACAGGTTGACATCCAGTTGTGCCAGCACCATTTGTTGAAGATGCTCTCTTTCTTCCATTGTATACTTTTAGCACTTTTATCAAAAATGAGGTGTTCATACGTTTGTGGGTTAAAATCCGGGTCTTCTATATGATTCCATTGGTCGACTTCTCTGTTTTTATGCCAGTACCATGCTGTTTTCATTACCGTAGCTCTGTAATAGAGTTTGAAGTCAGGGATGGTAATGCCTCCAGAAGCTCCTTTATTGTATAGGATTGTTTTTGCTATCCTGTTTTTTTTTTGTTTTTCCATATAAAGTTGATTATTGTCCTCTCAAGATCTGTGAAGAATTTTGATGGGAACTTGATGGGGATTGCATTGAATCTATAAATTGCCTTTGGTAGAAGTGCCATTTTTACTATGTCGATCCTCCCAATCCAAGAGCAAGGGAGAGCCTTCCATTTTCTGGTATCCTCTTCAATTTCTTTCTTCAATGCCTTAAAGGTCTTGTCAAATAGATCTTTCACTTCCTTGGTTAGAGTTACCCCAAGATATATTATGCTGTTTGTGGCTATTGTGAAAGGTGATGTTTCTCTGATTTCCCTCTCTGCTTCCATATCCTTTGTGTATAAGAGGGCGACTGATTTTTTGGAGCTGATCTTGTATCCTGCCACATTATTAAAGGTGTTGGAAGAATGGATGAAGAAAGTGTGGAATATATACACATTAGAGTACTACTCTGCGGTAAAAAATAATGACTTCTCGAATTTTGTATGCAAATGGATGGCAATAGAAAACACTATCCTGAGTGAGGTAACCCAGACCCAAAAAGATGAACATGGGATGTACTCACTCATAATTGGTTTCTAGCCATAAATAAAGGTCACTGAGTCTGTAATTTGTGATCCTAAAGAAGCTAAATAAGAACGTGAACCCAAAGAGAAACATATAGTTATCCTCCTGGTTATGGGAAGTAGACAAGATTGCTGGGCAAAAAACTGGGATCTTGGGGGTGGGGCAGGATAGGGGTAAGGGGAGAGGGGGAGAGAAAAGTGAGAAGGGGAGGATGGAGGGAACTTGGGGGAAGGGGATGATTGGGATATAAGAGGGTTGGATAGGGGAGCAGGGAAGCACATATCTTAGGTAAGGGAGCCACCTTAGGGCTGGCAAGAGTCTCGAACCTAGAGTGGCTCCCAGGTGCCCCGGGCGATGTCCCCAGTTAGTTCCTTGGGCAGCTGAGGATAGGGAACCTGAAATGACCCTATCTTATAGCCATACTGATGAATATCTTGCATATCACCATAGAACCTTCATCTGGCGATGGATGGAAATAGAGACAGAGACCCACACTGGAGCACCAGACTGAGCTCCCAAGGTCCCAATGAGGAGCAGAAGGAGGAAGAACATGGGCAAGGAAGTCAGGACCACGAGGGGTGCACCCACCCACTGAGACAGTGGGGCTGATCTATTGGGAGCTCACCAAAGCCAGCTGGTCTGTGACTGAAAAAGCATGGGATAAATCCGGACTCTCTGAACATGGCGGACAATGAGTGCTGATGAGAAGCCAAGGACAATGGCACGGGGTTTAGATCCTACTTCATGTTCTGGCTTTGTGGGAGCCTAACTAGTTTGGATGTTCACCTTCCTAGACCTGGATGGAGGGGAGAGGACCTTGGATTTTCCACGGGGCAGGGAACCCTGACTGCTCTTTGGACTGGAGAGGGAGGAGGAGAAAAGTGGGGGGAGGGGGAGAGGGGCGGGAGGAGGGGGAGGGAAATGGGAGGCTGGGAGGAGGCAGAATTTTTTTTTCTTTTCAATAAAAAAATAAATAAATAAAAATAAAAAAAAAGGTGGAATGGGAAAACTGACTCTGACTGTCACACATATTCCTTTGGCACATGTACACATGAAGATACACACAACTAATTAATTAATAAGTCAAAATGTATCCAGTGGTGTTTTTAATTCTTCATGAAGATAAATTGCAGAAGCTGAATGATGAAAAGAACCTGGCACAACATCACGCTACAAGTCCCTGACCTAGCAACTGGACACTGAATATACAGCTTCAGCTTACCCAGGTAATATTAGAAATGTACATTTTAATTTGAAATCTTATATTGTTTAATAACTATTGATGAATCAAATATTTAAATACATTCTGCTTGCTAGAATGAATTAAATAGAGCTTATAATATTCTAGTTTGTTGAAACCAGTCATATTTTTCTTTTCTTGTGGTTTATCTGGAGAAATTGCTACATTGCCATTAAAGCTAAGACAATCTATTTTCTTCCCTCTGATTGTTCCTTCTTCATAGCATTCTAGCAACATCTTCATTTTTCTTTCTTTTATATGTACCATTGTCAAGAATCTAGGTGAGATATTTTGAGACTCTGTTGATTTTGAAACTTCAGAATCAATGTAGTCTGCTTTCTTCATTTTAAAAATGAGGAAAATGACACATAGAATATCATGTGCCCATTTGTGTTCCTTTACTTTATAAAATGTTCAACCTTATAATAAATTTATTCTAGAGGAGTTCATTTATAAATTTTACTTTATTTTTTTTTCATTTTTTACTGCAACATTCTCAGAACATGGTTTCTTAACACATTGTCTTCTTTATTTAATGAGGGCTGCTGATACTGTCAGGGATCATTGCAAAGAATGTTGGTGGAAGACTACAAAGAAACTGTTTTGCTTTGCTTTTGGTGTATTTGGGGGGCAGATATAACATGGCAACTGCACATATTCACAATGGTTGAGTCAAAATGCACAAAACATGTGAAAGGTGAATCCAGAATGAATCAAAGCATGAAGAAGAACATTGAGTATAGAATCTTGCCCCTAGAAATGGGAATTGACCATTCTTTGCTTCTGGGAGAAGAAGAAAGAGTATTGTCTAACATTGTAGTCCCAATTAAGTTGGCCATTCTTCAGTGGAAGATCACAAATCCAGCAATATTTGGGAACAAAAATAGTCTTAAATGATGAATATATGTAGGGAAGGGTGTAGACTTAGAGGAGTTGGGAATGTTGATTTAGTTAAAATATGTTGTAGAAAAAAAAGCTCTCAAAACTGATAAAATATAAGAAAAACAAAAGGTCAAATTTCTTTTTTCTGGTATGTTCATAATATTACATTTTACCTTGACACTCTATATGTGTGTATTATATGCATATATTCAAATGTATAAAATATTACAGATTTTATATTCATTTAGGAAGGGTAACTTTGGACAGGACCCTTTATATATATATTTTGCTCAAAATATGTTGTCCTCTCATAGTTTTTCCTCCCTCCACTTATCCCAGCTTCACCCATAACCTCTCTTTTCCAGTTCCACACCCTTTCCCTTCATATTACCTCACCCTGAAGTCTAATTTAAACATTTCTCCGTATGCAATTATACTCATTCTATATTATTTCAGTGATTCATACCTATGAGAAAAATTATCTTGCCTCATTCTTTGAATTAATTTTTCTTGATAGTGAATTCTAAATTAAACGTCATTTTCTTTTTAAGCTATATACTTCTGAGGTCCACATATTTTAATATCTGTCCCATTTGAATATATATATATATTCATAGTTTATATATTTTCTCAGTTTGGATTCATTGAATTTTTTGTAAATTTTAAGCACATATAGACAAGAAATAAAATATGTCATAGTTTTTGAAGGCAAATTTCTGACATTAGTTTCATGGGTGGAGCATAGGAGGGGTGTAGGCGGGGCATAGGCGGGGCATAGGAGGAGCGTAGGCGGGGCTTGGGCGGGGCATAGGCAGAGCATAGCCAGACGTAGGCGGGGCATGGGGGAGCGTAGGCGGAGCATGGGTGGAGCGGGAGGAGGATAGGAGGGCTGTAGGTGGAGCATGGGCGGAGCACAGGAGGAGTATATGCGGAGCATAGTAGGGGCATAGGAGGAGCATAGGCGGAGCATAGAAGGAGCACAGGAGCTGTTCCAAGAAAAAGTTGCACCAACAAAAGTACCTATTGCCGTATGTCTACTGGCCAGAAGAAAGCAGCTTACCTCATTACAGATGGTTACATGGTTGCTAGGAATTGAGCTCAGGACCTTTGGAAGAGCAGGCAGTGCTCTTATCCACTGAGCTATCTTTCCAGCTTCTTCTTTCTCTTTCCAGAAGAGGTCCTCTGACATCATTAGACCTGATTGTGAGCCAATTTGCGGTTGCTGGTAATTGAACTCAGGTGGTTTGCAAGAGCAGGTTTCCTCGATGTGGTGTGTGGGTCACCTCTGCATTCCCCTAACATGTGGAGCACGGGGCTCTCCATGGGCCTATTGGCCATTAGTGTACCTCATAGAGGAGGTCTAGATAGTTTGGATAGTGATAGAGCTATTAGGCTTTAATGTCCTAACACAGTTTTGCCTGATGCAGCTCATTACTATCTCTTAATATCAATGGACTTAATTTCACCTATAAAAAGGCATATCTCTTAATATCAATGGACTTAATTTCACCTATAAAAAGAATAGATACAGAAACAGGATCCATCATTCTGCTACCTACAAGAAACATACCTCAACTTCAAAGACAGATATTACCTCAGAATCAAGGGCTAGGAAAAGACCTAAAAAGCAAGCAAATATCTAATAAAATAGACTTCTTACATCTAATAAAACAGACTACAAACTGAAATTAATCACAAGAGATGGAGAAAGACATTTTGTATTCATCACAAGAAATATCCATCAATTTGAAGTCTCATTTGTGAATATTTATGATTCAAATAAAAGGGCACCCATATTTGTAAAAGCAACATTACTAAAGCTTAAAGCACACATCAAAACACGCACAATAATATTGGGAGAACTATACATCCCACTCTTTACCAATGCATGGGTCTACTAGACAGAAAATTGAAAGGGAAATAAGGGAACTAAAAGATATTATGACTCAAATGGACTAAGTAGACATCGTTAGAACATTTCATCAAAATACAAAAGAATATACATTCTTCTCAACACCTCATGGGACCTTCTCTAAAACTGACCACATACACGTTCACAAAGCAAATCCCAATAAATAAAAAAAATGGGATAAACCTCTGTACATTATGGAATCACTGTGTGTTAAAGATATAATTCAACAACAACACAAACTACAGCAAACTCATGGAAACTGAACAATTCTCAACTGAATACCACTAAATCAAGGAAGAATTAGAGAAAGAAACTAAAGACTTCTTAGATTTCAATGAAAATCAATCACAACATACACAAACTTATGCAATACTATAAAAACAGTGTTAAGAGGAAAAATTCATATCACTAAGTGCCCACAGAAAATATTTGGAGGACTCTCACTTTAGCGACCTAACAGCATACCTGAAAGCTCTAGAACAAAAAGAAGCAGACTCACCTAGGAGGTGAAGATGGCAAGAAATAATCAAACTCAAGACTTAAATCAATAAAATAGAAAGAAAGGAAATGTTTATTGTTGTAATGAAACAGAGTTGGTTCTTTGAGAAAATCAACAAGATTGTTTAACACTTATTGAAACTAACCAAAAGGTAGAAAGAGAATATCAAAATTAAGAAAATCTGAAATGAAAGGGGGGACATAATCATAGATACTTTAGAAATCCAGAGAGTCATCAAAAACCTGAAAAATATAAAAGAAATGGACAAATTTTGGGATTGGTACCACATTCCAAAATTAAATAAAGACCAGATAAACAATTTAAATAGACCTATTATCCCTAAGAAAATTGAATCAGTCATCAAAAGTCTCCTAACCAATAAAAGCCCAGAGCCAGATGGTTTCACTGTAGAATTCTACCAGAATTTCAAAGAAGAGATAATACCAATACTCCTCAAATTGTTCCACACAATAGTAAAATGATATTATATTTGTGTTTTAATAAATAAAGCTTGACTGATTATTAGAGTGCAAAGCTAGCCACACTAGTCATTAATACAGGCCAGGAAGTGGGGGCAAACACTTTTAATCTCAATAGCCACACTACTCAGCCATACAGGCCAGGCAGTGGTCCTCACTAGCCACACTAGTAACCATAGAGACTGGGCAGTAGTGGTGAACATATTTAAGCTCGGCATTAGAAAGGAATATAAGATAGGAAGAGACAGGAACTCAGGGTCTCAGTCTCATTCTAATGATTTGTGAGGCAGAATCACCCATTTTGGTCTGAGGTAAAGGTAAGAGCTAGTGACTGGGAACTTTGTTTTCTGATATTCAGCTTGAACCCAAATATGTCTCTGGATTTTAATAATTCATGCTATACAATAGAAAAAGAAGGAACATTACCACACTCTCTTTGTGAGGCTTCAGTTACTCTGATACCACACTAAGAAACAACATAACAAGAGAATTATAAACAAATCTGCATTATAAACATGATCCAAAAATACTCAATAAAATACTCACAAACTGAATCCAAGATCACACACACACATACAAAATCACCCCCTACAACTATGGAAGCTTTGTCTTAGAGATGCAGGGTTGATTCAACGTATGGAAACTTATCAAGGTAATCCACCACATAAGCAAACTGAAAGAAAAATTCATATGATCATCTCCTTATATGCTGAAAAAGCCTTTGACAAAATACAACACTCCTTTATGATAAAGGTCATGGTGAGATCATGGATACAAGGAACATATCTAAACATAATAAAAATCAATATAGAGCAAACCAACAGCCAATATCAAAATCAAAGTGATGCCATTAAAATCAGGGACAAGACTGTGCTACTCTCTCTATAGCTTTTCAATATAGTCCTGTAAGTTCTAGCTAGAGCAATAAAAAAATAAATGGATATCAAGGGGATACAAATTGGAAAGGAAGAAATCAAATTTTTGTTATTTGCAGATGATATGATAGAATACTTAAGTGACCCCAAAATCTCTACAAAGTGTAGAGAGCTGCGTGGAGCCGCACCTGATGGCAATGTAGAGAGCTGCGTGGAGCCGCACCTGATGGTGCTGGCTTCTGCCCTCCGCGATCCCGAAAGACAGTGCTCTCTGTGATAATCAGCTCCTATTATGGCTAAGGCCTGATTCATGCTATTATCATGCAATGATTGTCAGCTGCTTGCATATGCGTGGACCTATGGGCAGTGCCTACCTGGCAATCCGGGGTTGGCGGCCTGTGCCTTCTTAAGGGCTGGGAGAGGTTTGCCCGGGGGAAAAAGAGAGAGGGAGGGATAGAGAGAGAGAGAGAGAGAGAGAGAGAGAGAGAGAGAGAGAAAGAGAGAGAGAAATCTTCGATTGTCAAAAGATCCTGAATAAAACTGCTTGCAAGAAGAGCTCCAGTGTTGCGTCTTCCTTGCTGGTCGAGGCGGGTGCGACAAGTGGTGGCCTCATACGGGGAACCTCCAAGCCTCTCTCCGTGGAGCCCAGAACTTGCTGCAGTCAGGGGGTGCACTGGTAAATCCTCAGGTAAGATTGAGGAATTGCGACAAAAGCGGGTTTTCCGTTCTCACCAATAGAAAAAGGGAGAGCAAGGTAGTAGAGCTGCAACAAGAGTGGACGGGTTAAAAGTGAAATTGTACGAATCTAACATTTGTTCAAATGGGCGCTTCACCATTGCACCCAATTTTTTTAGCTCTTAAAGGAGTCAGGTCAGTTTGGAGGCTAGTGTGGCGTTGCTTGAAAGACCAAAGGTATAGTGAAGCAATAGAGAATAGCCAGGCTGCCTTAGAGATCCAACAGGAGAAGAGATCTGAGAGAGCAGCTTCTGAGAAGGCTATATCCGATGCTGGAACAGGAAAAGGGGCGTTAGGCAGGAATATGAGGAAAAAGGACCCAGGAAAAGAAAAAACAGGATTACATCCTAGTCTGTCAGAACTGGAGGAGTCGGATATTTCCACTCACTCAGAGTCTGATGATGATGACGATGAGGAAGAGGAGGACTTTTATGTGGCCCCCCTAGAATCTATCCCTAAATCTCTAGACAGGATAAAGATCAAGAGGAAAGAAAGGGAGGAACAGAAGCAAAAACAACTTAAAAGTACAAGAAGGAGTGTAACTCCTTCGCCCCCCCCCCGTATCCTGAGGTCATGGGAGCAGAAGGAGGGATTTCTTTCAGTCCTGGAGTATGGAAGGAAGTCAGAGTGGAAATGATGACCCAGAAAGGAGTTAGAATGATGACTGCTTTCCCAGTATTTCAAGATCAACAAGGTAACAGATATCATGAGCTGTTAGATTTCAAGGTTATAAAAACATTGGCCGAGTCTGTCCGGACCTATGGTGTTTCAGCCTCTTTTATGGTGGCTCAGGTGGAGGCTTTACATAAATACGCTATGACCCCACCTGACTGGATGAATCTTGCAAGGGTTTGCTAATCCCCTGGTCAATATTTGGATTGGAAAGCTTCCTTAATTGAATTTGCCAATGGCCAGGCTGCGATAAATTTAGCAGCTGGAGGAGCTCAAGCAGCCTGGGATACCGACATGCTACTCGGACAAGGTAGATTTGCCAATCAGCAAAATGGATATCCACCTCAGGTGTATGAGCAAATTAACAATCTTGCTACTGAAGCCTGGAAGTCTCTGCCAAATAGAGGGGAAGTAAGGGGTAATCTAATGAATATTATCCAAGGACCTACGGAGCCTTTTTCTGATTTTGTGGCTAGACTGGTGGAAGTGGCAGGAAAGATATTTGGTGATCCTGACACCACTATGCCATTAGTCAAGCAGTTAGCATATGAACAATGTACTAAAGAATGTAGGGCAGCCATTACCCCTTACAAGAACAGAGGGTTGGAATACTGGATGAGAGCATGTAGAGAGCTAGGAGGCCTGTTAACCAATTCTGGGCTAGCTGCTGCTGTACTTCGGCTAAGTAAAAATGGGAACAATACAGAAACTTGCTTTCGTTGTGGCAAGGCAGGCCATATAAGGCGTAACTGCCCTCAAGGAGGAAGCACTCAGCAGAGACATGCCCAGGAAGCTAGAAATGGTCAACGCCCAATTCCAGGACTATGCCCCAGATGTAGAAAAGGAAGGCATTGGGCATTGGGCGATTGGGTGTAGGTCAGTTAAAGATATTAATGGACAACCTCTGGTAAATGTTACTATGCAAAAAAACGGACAGCAGGGCCCCCGGCCTCAGGGCCCCCAAATATATGGGGCAATGGAGGATCAGAGCAGAGAAGGGAGACATGAGCAGTGGTCAACCTTCAGACACCCCAAGGACCGCGGCGAGCTACTGCAGGTTCAGCAGAATTGGACCTTCATGCCACCACCAGACTCGTATTAACCCCCCAATGGGAGTTCAGACAGTAGACTGATTTTCAGGTTCCTCTTCAACCTGGTACAGTGGGATTATTACTAGGGAGATCATCTATAACCCTAAGAGGATTACGTGTCCATCCTGGGATAATTGATCCAGACTATATAGGCATTGTTAAAATCATGGTTGAGTCGCCTAAAGGCATTACCGTGATTTCCCCGGGTGATAGGATAGCTCAACTTGTTATTTTGCTTATTCTACATGACAAATATCCAGCTAAAGACATTGAAAGAGGAGATAAGGGATTTGGTTCATCAGGTACAGACTTAACATTTTTATCCTTGGATTTGGACCAAAGGCCTATTTTACAACTAACTGTTAATGGAGTCAAGATCATAGGCCTTTTGGATACAGGGGCGGATAAAAGTATCATAGCCAGTAAAGATTGGCCACGAGGATGGCCTATACAGACCTCATCACACACCTTACAAGGATTAGGATATGCTAGTACCCCTAATATTAGTGTTAACTTATTAAATTGGCAGGATACATAGGGCCACTCCAGAGTAATTCAACCTTATGTTCTTGAACTCCCAGTATCATTATGGGGAAGAGATCTCATGAAATCTATGGGTTTTAAATTAAGTAAAGAATATTCAGAAAAGGCTCCAACCATTATGAAAAATATGGGCTGCCATCCGAATTTTGGATTGGGAAGGTATTTACGAGAACGGAAAGATCCGATAGTGGCAGAACTAAGAAAACCCAGACAAGGGATGGGTTTTTCTTAGGGGCCACTGGGGAAGGAATTCCCATTACTTGGAAAACAGAGGAGCCAGTGTGGGTTCCTCAGTGGCCTCTTTCCTCTGAGAAGCTCATGGCTGCCAATGATTTAATAATAGAAAAATTAACTCTGGGCCATATTAATCCATCCATTTCCCCCTGGAACACACCTATCTTTGTAATCAGGAAAAAATCGGGAAAGTGGCACCGATTACAGGATTTGCGAGCTGTTAATAATCAAATGCAAGTCATGGGACTGGTGCAATGCGGGTTGCCATTACTATCCTCTTTGCCTGCCTCCTGGCCTATTATTGTAATAGATATAAAAGATTGTTTTTTTCTCCATGGCTTTGTTTGATGAAGACAGCGAGAGACTTGCCTTTACAGTACTGTCTCTTAATCATGAAGAACCAGACAAAAGATATAAGTGAGTTGTCTTGCCACAGGGAATGGCCAATAGTGCTACAATGTGTCAGCTGTATGTGGGAGAGGCTATTGCATCCCTGAGAGAAAAATTTCCCACTCTAAGATGCGCTCATTATATGGATAATATATTACTGTCTTCCAAGAATGAACGAATGTTAGATCAGGCCTATGTGGAGCTTATTAAGCTACTTGAAAGGAGGGGGCTGCATGTAGCCTCTGAAAAAGTACAAAAGGATAAAATTGTTAATTATTTAGGAGTAAGAGTTTGTGAGAAACAGATTATCCCTCAAAAGATAGAGTTAAGGAAATATAATTTAAAGATGCTAAATGATTTTCAAAAGCTGTTAGGTGATATAAATTGAATTAGATGTTATTTGAAGTTACCAAACTACAAGTTAAAGCCCCTGTATAGTGTTTTAAATGGAGACTCCACTTTGGATTCTCCAAGGCAGTTGACTACTGAGGCACGAGAAGCATTAAAAAAGGTGGAAAACAGGTTACAAGACACCTTCCTACAAAGGATACAAGAGGGTCAAGATATTGCTTTATGCATTCTTCCCTCATATTACCAGCCCACCGGACTCTTATGGCAGAGTGGGCTGTTGCGGGAGGTCCTTCCGCTCCTCCAACCAATAGCTGCTGAGATACCAGCCCATTGGGGCGTGGTCTCTCCCCCTTTAAAAAAGTGACTATTTCCCTCTGTTCGCTCTCTTCACTTCCTGCTCCGCCGGCGACAAGACTCCCTTCCTGGTTGCGCAGAGGGCTGTTGTCTGGGACGGTGATCTGTAAGTTTTTTCCCCTTTAAATAAATACCACCCTATTAATCATAATTATAAACTGGTGTGGCATTGTTCGTGACTTACGCCTTCATCTGGCACCCAACGTGGGGCTCTTAGGACCTCTCCTTCCCCCACTCGGCTGCCAGCCGCGAGTTCAGCTTGGCGCGAGCCCTCCCTTCCTCAGCCGCGGCTGGCGGCCTTGTGGCCTGTGCCTTGCGGCAGCCTTGTAGCCTGTGCCTTGTGCGTGGAGCCAGCAGTTTAATATAAATTATCACTCACTGGCTTTTCTTGCTGCAGTTCTTTATATTTTTCCTTCAGACACCTCAGGTTGACTTCAAGTCCCCATGCACCCTATCATCTGCCTCCCCACGTGGATTTAAATTCCACAGGCCCACGTAGTCTCTGCCTGCGTGGTTTGCTCTTTTCTGAGCCGTTTTTTAAATCTCCCTTGCAAGTACAGCTCTTAAGCAGTGTGAACCAGAGCACGCGGTGGCCGAAAGCTACAACTCCCCCCCGGGTGACTCTGTCACGTGGAAGCATACACGGCTTCTGGGTTACTCTTCTCTACCCCTGGATTCTGGGTTTATGGTTCCGTGTACGGAATTGATTTAATTACATTTACTTTGTTGAGCAACTTGCATTTCCCAGTTTTTAGCAAATACTAGGCGGTGCTAGGCGGACCCCGTTTTTGTCCCAACTTGGCAACAGCGCCACCTGCTGGATAACAGGTAATATGGCAGTTTTTGTTTCCAACATGAATTTTACTGTTTTGGCTGCCAATACAATGGGATATATCATGCAAGCTTTATATGACTATGAGGATAACTTAATTTACTGGTTACTAAGTTTCAGTATTCTTTTGCATATTCTATCATTTAGGAAGAATATGGCACTCCCAAGAACCATACTATCTTTACTAGAAACTCATGCAGGTCAGGAGATTCAGGATTCAAAAGAGGCAATAATAAAGACAATAATAAAAAGACTTAAAATGATTGAAGAAATTATTGGAGCTGGTGAACAGAGTAATAAGGCACAAGGACAGGATACAATGACAACACCAGCTATTAGAACTGGCTTACCCAGGGTTTTAGCGGCATACCCTATACTTAATTCTGACAAAGCGTCAACTTCTAAAGGCTCAAAGGGAGTCGGAGAAGCTAGATGGATGCCAATAGCAATGAATGATCTAAAAGAAATTAAGCAGGCTATTGTTAATTTTGGCTTGCATAACGCATATGTGAAGGAAATGATAAAAACTTGGGCTTCTAATGCTAGAGCTACGCCCTATGATTTCCATCAGTTAGTGTCTGCAGTTTTAGATAAGGGACCTTCCTTCATGTTTGGAATTTATTTCAGAGAAGAATCCAAACATATGGAGCAGCAAGGAAGAGCAAAAGGTGTCGAGGTTTCCCAAGATCAAATTCTTGGTGCAGGAGAATATGCTGATCCACAGGTCCAAGCTCTTTATGACGATGAAGTACTGTCTCTATGTCACCAAGCAGCTTTAAATGCTTGGAATAGGATACAAGATCCAACAAAAAGGGTTTAATCATATACCAGAATTAGGCAGGGACAGAGAGAACCCTTTATTGACTTTTTGCAAAGATTAATTAAGGCTCTGGACATAGGGGTAACAGACCCAGAATCTAGACGAATACTTCTTGAATCTCTAGGTTTTGAGAATGCAATCATAGAATGCAAAAAGATAATTGGGCCTTTAAAATCTAGATCAGCACCTATGGATGAATGGATTCAGCATACGATGAATGTTGAGACGTTTAGCCTTCACGTACATGTATGATATGCGGTAAAGGCCGGCATTGGTCCAACGAATGCAGGTCAACAACAGACAAACAAGGCAACCTGATACCGTCGGGAAACTCCTTGAGGGGCCTCTCGCAGGCCCCCAAGCCAACAGTGGCCCAGTCATTCCCGGTCACAATGAAGTACGTGCCTCACCAAGAAAATTAAGAGCTGCAATTTCTGCTGTAAAAAGTAATACTGGTCTAAATGATGAATTATGCATGGAGAATGAGTCAAAAAACCCAGTAGGACAGAGTAAACGTATATTTTGGCAGACTTCTATTAACAATCAAAGACCACAGCTAAAAGTCTGTATAAATGGCACTTTTATTGAAGGCTTATTAGACACAGGTGCGGATGTAAGTATCATTACCCCAGAATCTTGGCATCCGAATTGGCCTCTTCAAGAGGTAGATGTTCAGTTTCTGGGAATTGGAACCCTATCTCGTGTAAAACAAAGCACAAGATGGGTTGAATGCATAGGGCCCGAAGGGCAAATAGGAAGACTAAGGCCATATATAGCCAATATTGCAATTAATTTATGGGGCTGTGACCTGCTACAGCAATGGAATACCCAGATTAACATTCCTGTAGTTCCAGGAACTCATAATTCTGGAAAAGATATGATGAGGTATTATAGAAAAAGGTCACCAGCCATTCAGGCTGTACAAGAACATACAGCAAATACCAAACCTTTAGAGGTACCAACAGCCCTACTTTTAAAATGGCTAACTGAGAAGCCAATATGGATCAAACAATGGCCTCTAGCTGAAGATAAATTGCAGGCATTGGACCAGCTCGTGCAAGAACAACTAGATGCTCACCATATTGAAGAATCAACCAGCCCTTGGAATTCTCCTGTGTTTGTTGTAAAAAAGAAATCTGGTAAATGGAGAATGATGACAGATCTAAGAGCTATCAACAAAGTAATTCAACCTATGGGCCCACTACAATCTGGAATCCCTTTGCCTTCTCTGTTACCAAAAGGATGGCCTCTTATAGTTATTGATTTGAAAGATTGTTTTTTCACTATACCGTTACAAGAAAAGGATAGAGAAAAATTTGCCTTCACAGTGCCAACTTATAATAATTCTCAGCCTAATAGGAGATATCAATGGACTGTTCTCCCACAGGGTATGCTCAATAGTCCTACATTGTGCCAATATTTTGTAAGTAAGCCATTGGAAATAATTCGTAAACAATTCCCGAAGTCCATAATTTATCATTACATGGATGACATCTTGTTATCTGATTCAAATGAAGAAACTTTAGAAAGGATGTTTGAAGAAATAAAGAAAGTCTTGCCTAGATGGGGATTACAAATTGCCCCTGAAAAGATTCAAAGAGGAAATTCTATTAATTACCTAGGTTACAGAATAGGGCTAGAGAAAATTAAAAAGCAAAAGGCACAAATTAGGAGAGACCAGTTAAAGACTCTTAATGATTTCCAAAGATTGTTAGGAGACATTTCCAGTCTACGACCAGCTGTTGGGATAACACCTGATCTAATAGTTCATTTAAACAAAACCTTAGATGGTGATAAAGATTTGAATAGTCCAAGAAAACTAACAGCTGAAGCAGAAAAGGAACTGACAATGATTGAGGAAAAATTACAGGAGGCACATGTGGATAGGGTGAACCCAAATCTTAGCTGCATCCTAGTCATATTGCCTTCCAGAATTTCTCCTACAGGGATTCTAATGCAGAGGGAAGATATTATTTTAGAGTGGATATTTATACCTAATAAACCAAGTAAAAAATTAAAAACTTATGTGGAAAAAGTCTCTGAATTAATTATAAAAGGTAAGCTGAGACTTCGTCAACTAGCAGGTATAGACCCAGCAGAAATTATAGTGCCTTTTACTACTGAAGAAATAAAAATGTTATGGGAAGACAATGAACCATGGCAAAGAGCTTGTGCTAATTTTTTGGGAGAAATTAATAACAACTATCCCAAAACTGGTAGACTTAACCTCATAAAAAGAACTTCTTGGATTCTTCCTAGAATTGTACGTGATGCTCCAATAACTGGAGCTTGTACATTCTATACTGATGCCAATAAATCAGGGAAAGCAGGTTACAAGTCAGATGAATTGAGTAAGGTGGAACAAAGCCCTTATAATTCTGTCCAGAAGGCAGAATTATATGTCATTCTTATGGTGCTAAGGGATTTTAAAGAACCTCTTAATATAGTTACAGATTCACAATATGCAGAAAGAGTTATCTTGCTTATTGAAACTGCTTAATTTATACCAGATGACACAGAGTTGACTTCATTGTTTATCCAGGTACAAGACATAAGCTAGTTAGAATAGGATATTTGTACTTATTGTATATAATTTCGTAGTAGGTTTGGAACTCTCTTACTAAAACAAAAGGGGGAGGTGTTACGGGAGGTCCTTCCGCTCCTCCAACCAATAGCTGCTGAGATACCAGCCCATTGGGGCGTGGTCTCTCCCCCTTTAAAAAGTGACTATTTCCCTCCATTCGCTCTCTTCACTTCCTGCTCCGCCGGCGACAAGACTCCCTTCCTGGTTGCGCAGAGGGCTGTTGTCTGGGATGGTGATCTGTAAGTTTTTTCCCCTTTAAATAAATACCACCCTATTAATCATAATTATAAACTGGTGTGGCATTGTTCGTGACTTACGCCTTCAGTGGGCCATTGCTTTGGATATATCCTAAGATATCTCCAGATAAATCTCTTGAGCATTATCCTACTGCTGTAGCGAGTTCGGCATTAACCAGAATTCAGCAGTGTCTACAATATTTTGGGGTTACCCCTGTTGAGGGAGCTGCGGGCTGTGTTCTTGCCGCCCCAGCTCCTGGTCGCCTGGCTAGCTTATGCCCCGAAATAACAACACACAAACTGTATTCTTTTAAACACTGCTTGGCTCATTATATCTAGCCTCTTCTCGGCTAACTCTCGCACCTGGTCTAGCCCATTTCTAATAATGTCTGTAGCGCCCCAAGGTGCACTTACTGGGAAGATTCTAGCCTATGTCCATCCTGGGTCAGAGTTTCATTGCATCTGCCCGGAAGAGGGGAGAATGGCCTCTGAGCTCACTTCCTCTTCCTCCCAGCATTCTGTTCTGTTTACTCCTCCCACCTATGTTTTAACCTATGAGGGCCAAGCAGTTTCTTTATTTTTTAACCAATGACCTTCCTCTATCATTTCCCCTTTTTCTGTTTAAACAAAAAAGGAAAGCTTTAACTTTAACATAGCAAAATTACATATAACAAAACAGTTATCAAGTAAAAATTACAATATTTACATCTATTTTATCTTTATCATAACTAAGGAAAACTATAACTAACTGTTCTTCAACTCTATTACCTAAGTAAATGAGAAGTAAGCAACTCACAAAACTCTAGAAATCACAGAGACATCTTGCTGCCTGGTCAGTCACCCAAAGTTCCTCTGCACCGTTGGGGCATCCATCTTCGGCCTAAATTCCCATAGTTTCCAGCAGACATTTCCATGAAGCAGGAAATTTCAAAGGCAGTCAGTCTCTATCTGCTGTGTCCTGCAGAATGTCATGCAGACTCTTTCATAAATCAGGAACCCCAAAAGGTCATCTCACCTTTTGGCAAGTTCAGCAGTCCTCTCTCTGCGGGTTCTCTGTGTCCAGTTTATGCAATAGTCCAGGCAAGAGCAGTTTCTTGCCCAAATGGCTATCAAACTCCATAAGGAACCTCTTCGTTGCCCATCTACTTCTTGAAGTAGATTGGTGCTGACAGAAGCAGACATGTCTCATTGTCATGAAAAACCCTAAGTTATTAAAATATTAAATAGCATATTCCGTAGTCTTTCAAAGATATGAAAAATGCCAATCTAACTGAAATATATATCTATATATCTAGAAAATCTAACTAACATGACTACAAACTTGACTATTATTAATGATTATCCATTAACAACCTATATACATTACATTTTTAAATGAACTACACAGTCACAATACTTTAATCAAGATCAGAAACACATATACATATAACAAAATTGACCTTAAATCTCTATCAATAAAGCAAAATCCATATCAATGCAAATTATTCATACCCATATCATATCCCCCTTTAAATGTAAAAGAACATTTATAAACAATATTTGGGAATATGGGCGCAGTTATTTCTCTCCAAACTGCTTCCTGCTGTATAGGGGCACTGGTAATCAAGTCTTTCATGGTATAACCTGTGTGCTAGTTTCATCTCAGTTGGCAGTTGAGCGAAGCAATTTTTTGAAAGTGTTCACAGCAACCTTTCAGGAAGGCGTGGTCTATCATACCATATTGAGATAGATGCAATCCATAGAGTCTCATCCTCTGTGAAAACAAAAGAAGAAACTCTTTTCCAAAGTATCATATCCTTAGATCCAAATTCTGAAGTCAAGGTATTTTCAAAATATCTATCTTGGATTAGTTCAGCAGCATTTATAAACAAATATCTTTTAGCAGCTGTTGGTCCTTCCTCAGCATTCAAACAATTCAAAGATAGCATAATAGCATACAGTATCAAAATTATCTGTGTATTTTCCATCTTTGTACCGCTTTATTTTAACCTCTATTTTGTTTATTTTACTTTTATTTTATATTCTCTGTATCTCTTTGTCCTGGAATAACTCTGAAGACCAGGCTGTCCTTGAACTCTCAGAGATCCTTCTGTCTCTGCCTCCCAGGCATTGGGATTAAAGGTGTGTCCTACGACACCTTGAAGTCACAGAGTTCAACTCCGAGGTCAATCTACCTCTGTCTCCCAAGTGTTGGGATTAAAGGTGTGTACTACCACACCCAACTACTCTCTTTCTTCCCTTTTTTTTGTTTTTTACTTTAAGAACTTTAACGTTTAGCATGCATATATTTTTTTAACACACTGTAAATCATTTAAATGTTTTCTTTGACTTTGAATCTTTCTTTTACTGTATATGTCTCTTTTTTGACCACATGAGTCATTAATTTAGCAAGCAATATCAGTAGGATTAAAGCCGTGGCTTTGCCGGCTAGATCCAGCCCATTCCTTAGCTTTCTGCCATTCCAACCTTTTGGCTGAGGTACTGGCCAGAGCTGCATTCAGTGCCACAAGTCTACAGTGTTTCAAGGTCCTTGCCAGTAAACAAGCTGCAGCATTATGTCCACAGACAACACTCAAGTCCTCTCTCTGTAGTCGTCCCTCCTGCCTCAAACAGTCAGAGTTTGCCCTGGCAGGACTGCCCAGAAAGCCGGCATTTTAAAACAACACAGGTTTTTTCCTGCTACTGCTGAAAACAAACAAGCATTCAGTCGGCTTTTCATCAACACCATTTAAATGTTTCGTCGCAGGACCTCTTAAGAGCTGCAGGGTTTTGCAGATGAAGCTGAGTCAGGAAGCCTCTCTTAGATGAGAGTGCTTGTCTGCCTCTAGCAAGCAGAGCAGAACCGAGAAATTGCTGCTACCAAGAAAACATGCTTTACTCTATTCTTTCCCAAGCCTTCTCAGGCTTTGTGTGGATTCAGTCATCCACGTCTGGGCACCATTCTGTTGTGGGAGCTGCGGGCTGTGTTCCACCCGGCTCCCAGCCGCCTGGCTAGCTTATGCCCCGAAATAACAACACACAAACTGTATTCTTTTAAACACTGCTTGGCCCATTATATCTAGCCTCTTCTCAGCTAACTCTCGCACCTGGTCTAGCCCATTTCTAATAATGTCTGTAGCACCCCAAGGTGCGCTTACTGGGAAGATTCTAGCCTACGTCCATCCTGGGTCTGAGTTTCATCATGTCTGCCCAGGAGAGGGGAGCATGGCCTCTGAGCTCACTTCCTCTTCCTCCCAGCATTCTGTTTTGTTTACTCCTCCCACCTATGTTTTAACCTATGAGGGCC
The DNA here is from genome assembly GCA_025134845.1 of Neodon shergylaensis. NCBI lineage: Eukaryota > Metazoa > Chordata > Mammalia > Rodentia > Cricetidae > Neodon > Neodon shergylaensis. Next base: position 552,783 of record JABTXL010019748.1, on the reverse strand, counting down.
AAGCAGTTTCTTTATTTTTTAACCAATGACCTTCCTCCATCATACCCCCGCAACCATTATAGTGCCTTATTCCAACCATAAAGTAAAGATTTTATGTGCTACCTGAGATGAGTAGGTCATCTTGCGTTGCTCATATCCAGGGCCTATAGATTGCCACTATCCTAAACATCCATTGCTGACTTTCTTTAAGGAATACCCAGTGATATTTCCCAACATTACTACTTTACAACCCATTCAAGGAGCCAGTGTTATTTTTACAGATGGATCTAAGACCAGTTGTGGCGCTTATATGGTAGATTCCTTGGAGCATGTTATACGTCAATTTTCTCCTGGAGCCCCTCAACAAGTTGAACTGGCGATTGTAATAGAAGTGTTTAAGGCCTGCCCTTTTGCATTTAATCTAATTTTAGATTCATGTTATGTTGTTAATATCTTAAGATCCTTAGAATGCGCGGGACCCATTAGGTCTTCCAGTCCCGTACATGTACTACTTGTACAATTACAGCTTTTACTCTGGCAGCGAAAAAAATCCTTTTTTGTACAACATATCCGTGCACATACGGGATTACCAGGTCCTTTAGCTGAGGGCAATGACAAAGTAGATCATTGTACCAGACAAGAATGGATATTTCTTGCCTCTGCTTTACAGAGAGCATATGATTTTCATAAGGAATTTCATGTTAATGCCAAAACCCTACAACAAAAATTTAATATCTCTCGTGCTGATGCATGGAAAGTGGTTGTAGATTACCCACAATGTGTTGTTTATCATCATCCTCAAACCTTGGGAATCAATCCACGTGGATTACTCCCTCTTAAAATTTGACAAATGGATGTTACACATATTTCGGAATTTGGCAAGCTGAAATATGCGCATGTTTCAGTTGATATATGTTCTGGTATTATTCATGCCACACCCATGACAGGTGAAAAGGCAACTCAGTTGGTTGCTCATTGCCTAGAAGCATGGGCAGCCTGGGGCAAGCCCCAACAATTAAAGACTGATAATGGTCCTGCTTATACTGGACAAAAATTCACCTCATTTTGTCAATGTATGGGTGTTCAATTGACACATGGACTGCCATACAGTTCACAAGGACAAGGTATTGTGGAATGTACCCATCGATCTCTAAAGGAGATACTTCAAAAATAAAAAGGGGGAATAGGCCATGAGCAAACCCCTAAGAATAGACTTTCCTTAGTCTTATTTACTTTAAATTTTTAAAACTTGGATAACTCCATTCAGTCTGCCGCAGACAGGCATTCATGTCCGTCCAGTCCTTCAAAAGGAATAGTGACCTGGAAGGATGCTTTAACAGGGGTCTGGCATGGACCCGATCCCGTGCTGGCATGGGCATGAGGCACTGTCTGTGTTTTTCCACAGGATCATTTGGACCCTATTTGGGTGCCAAAATGCCTGGTGAGGAAGGTGCAAGTGCAGACGGAGGCAGAAAAGGATGTTATGGATATGTCTGGGGATCGTTTGCTTGTTCCTCACCCACTCAATGGAGAAAGTGGTGGCGGAGCTGTGGTGGGGGATTCTGTCAGCCTTTCCCAAGCTGATGCCAGTTTGCCATGACCTGGATCATTATAGCCATGAATCATCTAAAGGAGTGAGTGGGAATAGGAGCCCTAACAGGATTAATGGTGCTTGCCTCCCTAGTATGCCTATGGTGCATTTGTCACATAAGGGTTTTACAGCATCACAATGCAGTTATGATCATTCAGGCCTTCATGGCCATTGAAGCAGGACAGTCCCCTCAAGCTTGGTTATCTATATTTGAGCACAGGATGCGAGGCTTGTGCACTGCACTTGAGGTCAGAGAAGTCGGCCTCAAGAAGAGCAAGTCTGATTGCATGTGGGTTGATGTCTAACTCTTACCTCTGTAAAAAGACACCTGACAGGTCTAGTCTTCTCTGAGTGGATGGCACCTGGACAGACACTAGTACATGTTCCATTTTTAACAGAGATCAGACCTCTACTCTTGCCTGTTGCTTTACAAAACAAAAAGGGGGAACTGTAGAGAGCTGCATGGAGCCGCACCTGATGGCGATGTAGAGAGCTGCGTGGAGCCGCACCTGATAGTGCTGGCTTCCGCCCTCCATGATCACGAAAGAGAGTGCTCTCTGTGATAATCAGCTCCTATTATGGCTAAGGCCTGATTCATGCTATTATCACACAATGATTGTCAGCTGCTTGCATATGCGTGGACCAATGGGCAGTGCCCACCTGGCAATCCGGGGTTGGTGGCCTGTGCCTTCTTAAGGGCTGGGAGAGGTTTGCCCTGGGAAAGAGAGAGAGAAAGAGAAAGAGAGAGAGAGAGAGATCTTCAATTGTCAAAAGATGCTGAATAAAACTGCTTGCAAGAAGAGCTCCGGTGTTGCATCTTCCTTGCTGGTCGACGTGGGCACGACAACCAAGGAACTCAAACAACTGATAATCACCTTCAGGTTTGTGGCAGGATACAAGATTAATTCAAAAAATCAGTAATCCTCCTATATACAAGTGATAAATGTGATGAGATACAAATCAGAGAAACAGCATGCTTTTCAAAAATCACAAATAAAATAATATATCTTGGGCTAACTTTAACCAAACAAGTGAAAGACCTGAATGACAAAAACTTTAAGTCTTTAAAGAAAGAAATTAAAGAACATATCATGATGCAGGAGGTCCTTTTGTCTTTGTATTGCTTTCATTGGTTAATAAAGAAACTGTTTTGGGCCTGTTAATAGGGCAGAACTTGGGTAGGCAGGGGAGACAGAACTGAATGCTGGGAGAAAGAAAGCAGAGTCAAAGAGATGCCATGGATCCACTAGAGACAGACACTGGGAATTTTACCTAGTAAGCCACTGCCATATGGTAATTGGCAGATTAATAGAAATGGATTAAAGTAATATAAAATTATTGAATAACAACATAGAGCTAATGGGCCAAGCAGTGTTTTAAACAATACAGTTTCTGTGTAGTTATTTCAGGGCTAAGCTAGATGGGCAGCCAGGAGAAACAAGCAGCTCCTTCCTATAAAAATATCAGAAAATGGAAAGATCTTCCATGCTCATGGATAGGTAGGATTAACAAGTAAAAATGCCAATCTTACCAAAAGCAATCTAGATTCAATGTCATCTGCATCAAAATCCCAACAAATTCTTCATACAACTCTAAAGAACAATACTCAATTTCATATAGAAAAGCAAAAAGCCCAGGATTGCTAAAACACTCCTGTACAATTCTGGAACTTCTAGAGGAATCACCGTCCCTGACTTCATACTCTACTACAGAGTTATAGTAATAAAAACAGCTTGGTATTGACATAAAAACAGACATATGGATAGATGAAATAACATAGAAGAGCCTGACACAATACCACACCTATGAACACCTAATTTTTGACAAAGAAGCCAAAATTATACAATAGATAAAAAAACATCTTCAACAAATGATGTTGGCATAACTAGATATTGGCATGTAGAATATGAATAGATACATATCCATCACCATGCAGAAAACTCAAGTCCAAGCAGATCAAAGTATAAATTCAGTTACACTGATATTGATAGAGGAGAAAGTGGGAACTAGACTTAAATGCATTGGCACAGGAGGCTAATTTGTAAATATTCTAGTAGCACAGACACTGAGATCAACAATTAATAATAAGGAACATGAAAGATAAAATTGTGGGGAGGGATGGAGAAGGAAAGTACCTAAAGAGAAAATTGGAAAAGGGTGGTATTCCTGAGTCAGGCAGAAAGCTGGGCCAAGGGCAAGGTTGACCCTAGCTAAGACTCTTAGCAACAGCTGATATTTACCCTGAATTGACCAGGCAAGTCTTTCAGTGGAGGGATTGGAACAATAATCCAGCCACTTGACTTTTGATCTAGAGTTTCTTTTTCATATGGGATGTGTTATGATAAGGTTGGCACAAAGATTTTGTGGGAGTGGCCAAACAATGGTCCAGCCTAAGGTCCAGTCCAAAAGAGTGAACCCACCCGTGATACTACCTGAAGTTCCAGGATCCAGAGGCAGGATGGCCCAGAGAACTAAGATTGAACCAAACACTACTGGAGGAAAAGTCAATGCAATGATATCTAATGATATTCTACTATACTCATACATTGGAGCATACCCCAATTTTCATCAGAGAGCCTTCATTCCATTACTGATGGTGGCAGATGCAGAAACCCTGCTGAAGAGAAGAAGGATTATAGGACTCAGAGGGGTCAAGAGCATCACAAAATAATCCCACAGAATCATCTAACCTGGGGTCATAGGTGCTCACATAGTCTGAACTGATAACTAGGGTGTAGCACAATTAATAAAAACACAGAGACAGATATTGAGGTTCATGATGAACATCAGAAAAGCAAAGTAATCAAGGCACTAGAGAGTTCTTACTTCTCCCAAGGCTCAGATAAACAAAGGGTCAATCCTGTCCTCAGTGTGAATGTAGATTGCAATGCTGTTCACCAAACCTCAGAAAGCAAACGGAGACTACAATGAGCTCCTGCCTTATATTCTTTTCTAGTTCAGTGATGAAAAAGGCAAGTCATGCCAAGTGAAGGGATCAAAGCTGTGAGCTCTATATCTTTCTACACTGATTCACTCTCATGTAGCCTAGGGTGGACTTGACTCCTGGAATTAAAGATGTGTGCCACCACTCCCAGGACTCAAGTGGCTTAGATCTACACTCTGATCTTCAAGTAAATTTTATTTATTAAAATATAAATAAATTATCACTATATCAGGAAGTCTACATGGGTTCAATACAGGCCCTCTACATATTTGTGACATTTATGTGGCTTTGCCTTCTAGGGGTAATCCTAACTATGGGAGTTTTCAGAGACCAGCTCCAACAAGCATACCACTTACCAGGGTAGGGGTTTGAGTATTAGAAAAATATGTAGCAAATGAAGATGAGCGTGAAAATAATAAAACAGAAACATAGGATAGTACCAGAAGGGAGTTTCAATGAGTAATGAAATCCACCTGCATTTAATTTTCCGTACACTTTTATACTCCAATAGAACAGGGGGAGAAAGCAAAAGACTGCTTTAACATGATACCAAAGGACAACTAGAACAGTAACTTGCTTCAATACTTTGAGACATCAAGCCATTAAATCATGAGAAAAGCATTCTGTTCTTTAGGCAGTGAATCCATCCTAGACCAAGTATCCTGAAGGCAGCCACTCCCTAGGTCAAAACTCTTAATTCAAAAGAAGGAACAGCATGGAACCTTCTCGAAAATTGACCACATACTCGGTAACAAAGCAAACTTCCAGAGTTACAAAAAAGTATTAGAAACCATCTGTGTCTTACCAGATCACCATGGATTAAAGTTAGAATTCAACAACAATGCTACCACCAGAAAGCCTACAAACACATGGAAACTGAACAGTCAACTGCTGAACCACACCTGGATCAAGGAAGAAATAAAGAAAGAAATTAAAGTCTTCCTTGAATTTAATGAAAATGAAGAAACAACATACTCAAACTTATGGGACACTATGAAAGGAGTCCTAAGAGGAAAGTTCATAGCACTAAGTGCCCACTTAAAGAAAACAGAGAAAGCAGACGTTGGAGACTTAACAACACACCTGAAAGCTCTAGAAAAAAAAAGAAGCAGACTCACCTAGGAGGAGTAGAAGACTGGAAACAATCAAACTGAGGGCTGAAATCAACAAAATAGAATCACAGAAAACAATCCAAAGAATCAATGAAACAAAAAGCTGGTTCCTGGAGAAAATCAACAAGATTGATAAACCCCTATCCAACTAATCAAACGGCAGAGGGAGAATATGCAAATTAATAAGATCAGAAATGAAATGGGGGACATAACCAGAGACACAGAGGAAATTCAGAGAATCATTAGATCTTACTACAAAAGCCTGTATGCCACAAAACTGCAAAATATAAAAGAAATGGACACTTTTTGAGATAAATACCATATACCAAAGTTAAACCAGGACCAGGTGAACAATCTAAATAGACCTGTTAGTCAAGAATAATTAGAAGCTGTTATCAAAAACCTCCCTAACAAAAAAGCCCAGGACCAGATGGTTTCAATGCGGAATTCTACCAGAACTTTCAAGAAGAGCTAATACCTTTACTCCTTAATGTATTTCACAATATAGAAACAGAAGAGTCATTGTCAAATTCCTTTTATGAAGTTACAGTTACTCTGATACCAAAACCACACAAAGACTCAACCAAGAAAGAGAATTACAGGCCAATCTCACTCATGAACATTGACACAAAAATCCTCAATAAAATACTGGCTAACCGAATCCAAGAACACATTAGAAAAATTATCCATTTTGATCAAGTAGGCTTCATCCAAGAGATGCAGGGCTGATTCAACATACGAAAATCTATCATTGTATCATCAATGTATCAATGTATCATCATATAAATAAGCTGAAAGAAAAAAAACATATGATCATTTCATTAGACGCTGAAAAAGCATTTGACAAAATTCAACATCCCTTTATGATAAAAGTCTTGGAGAGATTAGGGATACAAGGGACATACCTAAAAATAATAAAAGCTATTTACAGCAAGCCGACAGCTAACATCAAATTAAACAGAGAAAAACTCAAAGCCATCCCACTAAAATCAGGAACACGACAAGGCTGTCCACTCTCTCCATACCTCTTCAATATAGTGCTTGAAGTTCTAGCAATAGCAATAAGACAACATAAGGGGATCAAGGAGATTCGAATTGGAAAGGAAGAAGTTAAAATTTCATTATTTGCAGATGATATGATAGTGTACATAAGCGACCACAAAAATTCCACCAAAGAACTATTACAGCTGATAAACACCTTTAGTAATGTGGCAGGATACAAAATCAACTCGAAAAAATCAATTATCTTCCTATACACAAAGGATATGGAAGCAGAGAGGGAAATCAGAGAAGCATCACCATTCACGATAGCCACAAACAGCATAAAATATCTTGGGGTAACTCTAACCAAGGAAGTGAAAGATCTATTTGACAAGAACTTTAAGGCATTGAAGAAAGAAATTGAAGAGGATACCAGAAAATGGAAGGACGTCCCTTGCTCTTGGATTGGGAGGATCAACATAGTAAAAATGGCAATTCTACCAAAGGCAATTTATAGATTCAATGCAATCCCCATCAAGGTCCCATCAAATCTTGACAGGATAATAATCAACTTTATATGGAAAAACAAAAAACCCAGGATAGCCAAAACAATCTTATAAATAAAGGAACTTGTGGAGGCATTAACATCCCTGAGTTCAAACTCTATTACAGAGCTATGGTAATGAAAACAGCGTGGTATTGGCATAATAACAGAGAAGTCGACCAATGGAATTGTATAGAAGACCCGGATTTTAACCCACAAACGTATGAACACCTCATTTTCGATAAAGGAGCTAAAAGTATACAATGGAAGAAAGAGAGCATCTTCAACAAATGGTGCTGGCACAACTGGATGTCAACCTGTAGAAGAATGAAAATAGACCCATATCTATCACCATGCACACAACTCAAGTCCAAATGGATCAAAGACCTCAATATCAATCTGAACACACTGAACCTGATAAAAGAGAAAGTGGGAAGTACCCTACAACATATGGGCACAGGAGATTGCTTCCTATGTATAATCCCAGCAGCACAGACATTAAGGGCAACATTGAATAAATGGGACCTATTGAAACTGAGAAGCTTCTGTAAAGCAAAGGACACTGTCACTAAGACAAAAAGGCAACCCACTGACTGGGAGAAGATCTTCACCAACCCTGCAACAGACAATGGTCTGATCTCCAAAATATATAAAGAACTCAAGAAACTAGACTTTAAAATGCTAAATAACCCAATTAAAAAATGGGGCACTGATCTGAACAGAGAATTCTCAACAGAAGTTCAAATGGCCAAAAGACACTTAAGGTCATGCTCAACCTCCTTAGCAACCAGGGAAATGCAATTCAAAACAACTTTGAGATATCATCTTACACATGTCAGAATGGCTAAAATCAAAAACACCAATGATAGCCTTTGCTGGAGAGGTTGTGGAGTAAGGGGTACCCTCATCCACTGCTGGTGGGAATGCAAACTTGTCCAACCATTTTGGAAATCAGTGTGGTGGTTTCTCAGGAAATTCAGGATCAACCTGCCCCAGGACCCAGCAATACCATTCTTGGGAATATACCCAAGAGATGCTCTATCATATTACAAAAGCATTTGTTCACCTATATTCATAGCAGCATTATTTGTAATAGCCAGAACCTGGAAACAACCTAGATGTCCTTCAATGGAAGAATGGATGAAGAAAGTGTGGAATATATACACATTAGAGTACTACTCAGCGGTAAAAAGCAATGACTTCTCGAATTTTGCATGCAAATGGATGGAAATAGAAAACACTATCCTGAGTGAAGTAACCCAGACCCAAAAAGATGAACATGGGATATACTCGCTCATAATTGGTTTCTAGCCATAAATAAACGACATTGAGTCTATAATTTGTGATCCTAAAGAAGCTAAATAAGAAGGTGAATCCAAAGAAAAACATATAGTTATCCTCCTGGATATGGGAAGTAGACAAGATTGCCGAGCAAAAATTGGGATCTTGGGGGTGGGGTGGGATAGGGGTAAGGGGAGATGGGGAGAGAAATGTGTGAAGGGGAGGATGGGGGGAACTTGGGGAATTGGGATGGTTGGGATAAAGGAAGGATGGATATGGGAGCAGGTAACCATATATCTTAATTAAGGGATCCTGCTTAGGGTGGGCAAGAGACCTGAACCTAGAGGGGCTCCCAGGTGCCCAGGGGGATGTCCCCAGTTAGTGCCTTTGGCAGCTGAGGATAAGGAACCTGAACTGGCCCTATCCTATAACCACACTGATGAATATCTTGCATATCACCATAGAACCTTCATCTAGCGATGGATGGAGATAGAGACAGAGACCCATATTGGAGCACCGGAATAAGCTCCCAAGGTCACAATGAGGAGCAGATGGAGGGAGAACATGAGCAAGGAAGTCAGGACCGTGAGGGGTGCACCGACCCACTGAGACAGAGGGACTGATCTATTGGGAGCTCACCAAGGCCAGCTGCACTGGAACTGAAAAAGCATGGGATAAAATCGGACTCTCTGATCAATGAGTACTGTTGAGAAGCCAAAGACAGTGGCACTGGGGTTTGATCCTACTTCATGTTCTGGCTTTGTGGGAGCCTAGCCAATTTGGATGCTCACCTTCCTAGACCTTGATGGAGGGGGTGGGTCCTTGGACTTTCCACCTGACTGCTCTTTGGTTTGGAGAGGGAAGGGGAAAGGAGTGGGGGGAGGGGGAGTGGAGTGGGAGGAAGGGGAGGGAAATGGGAGGATGGGAGGAGGCAAAAAAAATTTTTTCCAAGAAAAAATAAAAAATAAAAAAAAAGAAGGATCAGAAGTATGCTTGAATTCTCTGACCTTTGGTCAGAGTAGAGAGGATGTACCTGCATGGGTCATCTTAGTGTCCAAAACACAAAGTAACCAACCACATTGTAGGTCAGGGTGTGTAGCCACACTTGTCAACAACTTTGAACAAGCTGCAATTCTGACCTCCAGACAAGGTGAAAAAGACTAGCATTTTTGGGCCTCCACATATTTTTTCCATTTTTATTAATTTTAATAAAGTCTGTGCTTCTGCAACAGGACAGATGATTGCATTTGTCTTAAGTGAATATTTTTCCACATTCCAGACATAACCATCTTTGGTCATGCATTCCAATCATGCCAGGGACCTCCATGGGAGTGGACCCAGGTCAGGAACATCTACAGAAAAAGGCCTGAATCAGTGACCTCCACTGGAGCAGGCCTGAGGAAGAGAACTCCACAGGAAGCAGGTACAAGGGGGCAACTGACAAGGGAGCAGGCCTGAGTCAGGGACTTCTGCAGGACCAGGTAAAAGTGAGCCACTGATAAGAGAGCAGGCCCAAACCAGAGAACTCTGTGGGACTGAGTGTGAACCAGGGACCTCTGAGGTAGCAGGCCTGAGCTAGTGACCCTCGCTGGAGCAGACCTGAACCAGCCAGTGACCTCCACTGGAACAGGCTTAAGCCAGAGACCTCTGCCAGAGCAATCCCAAGGCAGCAACGACAGCAGAAAATACCCCAAGCAAGCAACCTTCATGGGAGCAGGCCTGAATGACCCCTGTATTGCAAAGCAACTCACAGGAGCACAGAGCAACCTCTAGGAACATGGAGTGACCAACAGAGTGACTGGAACCATGGCCCTGACTGCACCAAGAGGAGCAAATATTTGAGCCTTAAATACACTGTCACATGAAGATTGATAACCAAAGACACAGCCCCACCTATGGCAATCAGTGGGAAAGATGGGTAGACAAGCTAAGAACACACACAATACCACAAAGAACAATACAACACCAATTAAAAACTAGTGACACTACAACAGTTAGACTTGAACACCCAAATATAGATGAAGCAGAAGCAAATGACCTAAAAATAACTTTAGTAGAATGTTTGGGGCCCTGAAAGAGGACATGAAAAATTCCCTCAAATAAATGAAAGAAAAGACAAATAAAAAATTGGAAGAAATCAACAAATCCCTTAAAGAAAACCAAGAAAAGGCAATCAAACATACTAAAGAAACTATACAAGACTTGAAAACTGAAATAGAGACAATTAAGAAAACACAAACCAAGGGAATTATAGAAATGGAATTTATGAGAAAATGATCTGGAACCACAAATGCCAGCATAAACAGCAGAATACAAGGGATAAAAGAGATAATCTCATTGCTAAAGATACAGGAGAGGAAATAGACTCATCAGTCAAAGAAAATATTAAATCTAACAAAAGCTTAACACAAATTTCCAGGAAATAAACAACACCATGAAAAGACCAAATCTAATAAAAATAGGTATAGAAGAAGTCCAACTCAAAAGCACAGAAAATATATTTAACAAAATTATAGAAGAAAATTTTTTCAACCTAAGGAAAGATATGCCTATGAAAATACAAAAGGCTTACAGAGCACCAATAGACTGGATCCAAAAAAAAGAGTTCCCTTACCACATAATAAAACACTAAACATACAGAATATATATAAAAAAATTAAGAGCTGCAGAGGAAAAAGGCCAAGTAACATACAAAGGCAGACGTATCAGAATTACACCTGACATCTCAATGGAAACAATGAAAGCCAGAAGGTCCTGGTCAAGCGTTATGTAGACATAAGGGGACCATGGATGCCAACCCAGACTACTATATGCAGAAAAATTTTCAATCACCATAGATGGGAAAAACAAGATATTCCATGACGGAACCAAATTCAACCAATACCTAGCCACAAACCCAGCCCTACACAACGTACTAGAAGGAAAACTCCAACCTAAGGAAGTGGGTTACATCAACAAAAACACAGACAATAGATTATCTCAATGCAGCAAATCCCAAAGAAGGAAAAAAAAAAACACCCAATAATATCACCACCAACAAAATCTAAAATAATAGGAGCTGTCATCACTGGTCATTAATATCCCTTAATATAATTGCACTCAGCTCACCTATAAAAAGACACAGGCTAACAAATCAGATATGAAAACAGAATCCATCCTTTTGCTCCATAAAAGAAAATCACTTCAACCTCAAAGACAGGCATTGCCTCAAAGTAAAGGATTGGGAAAATTTTTCTAATCAATGGACTTAAGAAACAAGCTGGTGTAGCCATCCTAATATCTAGCAAAATAGGCTTCAAACTAATATCAATCAAAAGAGACAAGGACATTTCATATTAGTCACAGGAAAAATCCATCAATAGGAAATCTTAATAATGAACATCTTTGCCCCAAATACAAGGTACCCTCATATGTAAAAGAAACATTTCTAAAGCTTAAATCACACATTAAATCTTACACACTAATAGTGGGAGACTTCAACACCCCACTCTCACCCCTGAACAGGCCTATCATACAGAAAATTAACAGAGAAATAAGGGAACATACAGATGTTATGACTCAAATGGACTTAACAGACATCTATAGAACATTCAATCCAAACAAAAGAACATACCTTCTTCTCAGCACCATGTGGAACCTCCTCAAAAATTGACCATATACAGGTAACAAAGAAAACCTCAACAGACACAAAAATAATTGGAATAACCCCATGTATCTTATCAGATCACTATGACTTAAAATTAGAATTCAACAGCAACACGAATTCCAGAAAGCCTACAAGCACATGGAAATTAAACAATGCTCAACTTAAGCATCAATGGATCAAGGGAGAAATATAGGAAAAAATAAAGACTTCTTATAATTCAATGAAAATGACCATACAACATACTCAAATTAATGGAACACATTGAAAGCAGTGTTAAGAGCAAAGTTCATAGCACTAAATGCCTACATAAAGAAGCTGGAAAAATCCCACATTAGTGAGTTACCAGAACATTTGAAAACTCTAGAATTAAAAGAAGAAAACTCATCCAGGAGAATTAGATAGCAGGAAATAATCAAATTGAGAGCTGAAATCAACAAAATAGAAACAAAGAAAACAATACAAAGGGTCAATGAGACAAAGAGTGGGTTCTTCAAAAAATCAACAAAATCAACAAACTTTATCCAAACTAACCAAAAGGCAGGGAGAGAATATCCAAATTAACAAAATCAGAAATGAAAAAGGAGACATAACAACAGACATGGAGGAAATACAGAGAATCATTAGGTCATATTTTGAAAAACTGCACTACACAAAATTGTAAAAATTAAAGGAAATGGATAATTTTCTGGATAAATATAACTTTACAAAATTAAATCAAGACCAGATAAGCAAATTAATAGATGTATAACTGCTAAAGAAATAGAAACAGTAATCAAAAGTCTTCCAAACAAAAAATTTCCTGGACCAGATGGTTTCAGTTAAGAATTCTATAAGATTTTCAAAGAACTAATACCAATACTCCTCAAATTGTTTCAAACAATAGAAACAGAAGAAACATTGCCAAACTCTTTTTATGAGGCTACAATTACCCTGATACTGAAACCACATAAAGACACTACTAAGAACGAGAATTACTTTTTTTCCTTATTTTCAATTTTCATTTGCTTTTTCTTATTTTTTTTATTTTTCCATTCAAAAATTTACACTTCCTCCCCTCCTCACATTCCCCTCCAGCTCCCCTACACACCCTCTCCCCCCTCCCTCCTTAAGAGAGGACAGGGAACTCTGCCCTGTGGGAAGTCCAAGGCCCCTCCCCACTACATCCAGGCCTAGGAAGCTGTGCAGCCAAATAAACTAGGGTCCCAAAAACCCAGTACATTCAGTAGAAACAAGTTCCAGTGCCTCTACCAATGGCTTCTCGGTCAGCCCCCATTGTCAGCCACATTCAGAGAGTCCAGTTTGATCACATGCTTGTTCAGTCCCAGTCCAGCTGGATTTGGTGAGCTCCCATTAGAACAGGCACAGTGCCTCAGTGGGTGGACCAACCCCTCCTAGTCCTGACTTCCTCCCTCCTTCTGCTGTTCAACTGAACCCTGGGAGCTCAGTCCATTGCTCTGATGAGAGTCTCTGTCTCTATATCCATCCATCACCGGACCAAGATTCATATTCATCTTTTGGGGTATGGGTTATCTCACTCAGGATAGTGTTTTCTATTTCCATTGATTTGCATGCAAAATTCAAGATGTCATTGTTTTTTTACCTCTGAATAGTACTCTAATGTGTATATATTCCACACTTTCTCTATCCATTCTTCCATTGAGAGGCATCTGTGTTGTTTCCAGGTTCTAGCTATTACAAAAAATGCTATATGAACATAGTTGAACAAATAATGCTTTTGTGGTATGATTGGGCATCTCTTGGGTATATTACCAAGAGTAGTATTGCTGGATCCTGAGGTAGGTTTAAAAAAAAGAAAGAATTACAGACCAATCTCACTCATAAACATAGATGCAAAAATATTCAATAAAATACTGACAAATCAAATCCAAGAACACATCAGAAAAATGATCCACCATGATCAAGTCAGCTTCATCTCAGTGATGCAGGCATGATTCGACATATGAAAATCTATCAATGTAATCCACCATATAAACAAACTGAAAAATAAAAACCACATGATCATCTCATTAGATGCCAAAAAAGCTTTCGACAAAATACAACATTCCTTCATGATAAAGGTCTTGGAGAAAGCAGGGATACAAGGAACCTACTTAAACACAATGAAGTCAATTTACAGCAAGGCAACAGCAAACATCAAGCTAAATGGAGATAAACTAGCAGCAATCCCACTAAAATCAGGCACAAGATTGTTGTAATAGGAGTGGCGGGGCTGCGTCCCCGGCACTTGGCCGCCCACATGGCTAGCTTTATACCCGAAATAATTACACGGAAACTGTATTCTTTTAAACACTGCTTGGCCCATTAGTTCCAGCCTCTTCTCGGCTAACTCTCGCACCTGGACTAAACCATTTCTTTTTTTTTTTAAAGATTTATTTTTTATATATACAACATTCTGCCTTGATGTATGCCCGCATGCTAGAGGAGGGCGCCAGATCTCAGTACAGATGGTTGTGAGCCACCATGTGGTTGCTGGAAATTGAACTCAGGACCTCTGGAAGAACAGCCAGTGCTCTTAACCTCTGAGCCATCTCTCCAGCCCCCGACTAACCCATTTCTAATAATCTGTGTAGCCCACGAGGTGGCTTACCAGGGAAGATCTCAACCTGCGTCTGTCTGGAGTGGGAGAATCGTGGCGACTCCCTGGCTCAGCTTCTTTCTCCCAGCATTCTGTTCTGTTTACTCCACCTATCTAAATTCTACCCTATCAGAGGCCAAGCAGTTTCTTTATTACTTAACCAATGAAACAACAGATAGAAAGATGACCCTCCTCCATCATTTCCCCTTTTTCTGTTTAAATAAAAAAGAAAGGCTTTAACTTTAACATAGTCAAATTACATATAGCAAAACAGTTATTAAGCAAGAATCACAGTTACAATATTTATATCTATTTTATCTTTATCATAATAATGGAAAACTATAACTATCCATTTTTCAACTCCATCAAAGAATCCAGAAGGATATAATATTACCTAAGCAAACAAGAAATCTAAAACTCTAGAAATGACAGAGACATCTCGCTGCCTGGACAGTCACCCAAAGTTCCTCTGTACCGTTGGGGCATCCATCTTCGGCCTTCAGGCCCATAGTATCCAGCAGACATTTCCATGAAGCAGGAAATTTCAAAGACAGTTCAGACACTTTCTGCTCTGTCCTGCAGAATGTCTCACAGACTCTCATGAATCAGGAACCCCGAAAGACCATCTCACCTTTAGGCAAGTTCAGCAGTCCTCTCTCTGAGGTTCTCTGTGTCCAGTTTATGCAACAGTCTAGGCAAGAACAGTTTCTTACCCAAATGGCTATCAAACTCCATAAGGAGCCTCTTCAATGCCCATCTTCCTCTTGAAGTAGCTGGTGCTGCCAGGAGCAGATGTGTCTCATTGTCATGAAAAGCCCTAAGTTATTAAAACATTTTAAATGCCATATTCTGCCGTCTTTGAAAGGTATGAAGAATGCCTATCTAACTGAAGTATATCTCTATATATCTAGAAAATCTAACTCACATGACTACAAGCTTTACTATTATCAATGATTATCCATTAACAACCTATATTTCCTAATTATACAATACATTTTAAAATGAACTACACAATCACAATACCTTAATCAAGATCAAAAATACATATACATATAACAAAATTGACCTTAAAATCCATACCAATGCAAATTATTCATATCTACATCATATCCCCTTTTAAATGTAAAAGAACATTTATAAACCATATTTGGGAACATGGGTGCATTTTTTTCTCTCCAAACTGCTTCCTGCTGAATGGGGGCGCTGTTAATCAGATCATTTTGGGTGTAACCTGTGTGCCAGGTTTATCTCAGTTGGCAGTTGAGTGAAGTAATTTTTTGAGGGTGTTCACAGCAACTTTTCAGGAGGTCGTGATCTATCATACCATATTGGAATAGAAGAAATCCATGGAGTCTCATCCTCTGTGAAAACAAAAGAAGAACTTTTCCAAAGCATCATATCCTTAGATCCAAATTCTGAAGTCAAGATACCTTTAGAACATATGTGCAGGTTCAGCTTAGCAGCCCATATAATGAAATGTCTCTCTGTACTTAGCTCCTTCACAGTCAAAAATTAAAAAAAAAAACACAATAATACAAAGAATCCAGACTCTCTGTGAATTTTCCATTTTTATGTGGCTTGTTTTTACTCTATCACTTTACTTTATTCTGTCTCTTTAGAGACTTTACCTTTATCTTAACATTAACTTTATTTTCTATATTCTTTTTCTTCTCTCTCCCAAGCCTACATACATTCATCCAACACTGTGATCCATAAAGGTCTTTTATGTCTGAAATCTGTTCTATTGTGAATCTGCAATTCTTTACTATCCAGGAGCACTTTGTTTTGTGCTTTTAAATCGTTAAGCGCTTAAGAATCTAAGCTGTGACATTCCTAGGTCAAAAACAGGTACTGCCTGCTTGCTCCGCCCAGTCCAACATGGCGAAGCCGCTTGTGCCTCTGATCCTTGTACATTTCACCAGTAGCATGGCGGAGCTGCTTATGCCTCTGAGCCACAGCACAGTTCCAGGCACACAGCAGTCCACATTGCCATCAAGCAAGCCATAGCATTTTACTCCAAATGCTCCATTCAAAAGCTCTGTCTCCCACAGGAGCCAGACAGAGATCGCAATGGTGGCACAGCCCAGAAAGCCGGCATTTTAAAACAGCCAGTTTTTTCCTGCTGCTGAGTCAGGACAATTTCTCTCTGTGGCACGCCACCCACAAACAGCAAAACGCTGTGATAAACTCTCTTTTCCTTATTTTTAAGCCTTCTCAGGTTTTTAACTGGATTTAGTCCATCACGTCTGGGCGCCACTCTGTTGTAATAAGGGTGACCGGCTACATTCCTGGCACCCGGCCGCCCGCATGGCTAGCTTTACCCGAAATACATACACGGAAACTGTATTCTTTTAAACACTGCCTGGCCCATTAGTTCCAGCCTCTTCTTGGATAACTCTCGCACCTGGACTAACCCATTTCTAATAATCTGTGTAGCCCACGAGGTGGCTTACCAGGGAAGATCTCAACTGCATCTGTCTGGAGTGGGAGAATCATGGCGACTCCCTGGCTCAGCTTCTTTCTCCCAGCATTCTGTTCTGTTTACTCCACCTATCTAAATTCTACCCTATCAGAGGCCAAGCAGTTTATTACTTAACCAATGAAACAACAAATAGAAAGATGACCCTCCTCCATCACAAGATAAGGTTGTTCACTCTCTCCATTTATAATGAATATAGTTCTTGAGGTTCTAGCTAGAGCAAGAAGACAACAAAAGGAGATCAAGGGGATACAAATCAGAAAAGAAGAAGGCAAACTCTCAGTATTTGCTGATAATATGATAGTTTACCTAAGAGACCCCAAAAGTTCTACCAAGGAACTTCTACAACTCATAAACACCTTCAGTAATTTAGGCAGGATATAAGATTAACTCAAAAACATCTGTAGCCCTCCTTTACACAGACGATAAATAAAAGTAATATCACCCTTCACAATAGCCACAAATAACATAAAATATCTTGGAGTAACTCTAACCAAACAAGTGGAAGACCTGTATGACAAGAAATTTAAATGTTTGAAGAAAGAAATTGAAGAAGACACCAGAAAATGAATAGATTTCCCATGTTGTTGGGTGGGTATAATTAACATAGTAAAAATGGCACTTACAAAAAAACAATCTTGCAAAAAGCAATCTATAGATTCAATGCAATGCCCATCAAAATTCCAGCAAAATTATTCACAGACCTTGAAAGAATAGTCCTCAGTTTCTTATGGAAGGGCAAAAAACTAGGATAACCAACACAATTCTGAAGAGTAAACGAATATATGGAGGCATCACAATCCCTGAATACAGGCTCTATTACAGAGGTACAGTACTAAAAACAGCCTGCTATTGGCATAAAAATAGAAAGGAGGACCAATGGAACTAAATTGAAGACCCAGATATTAATGCACACACCTACAAACACCTGATTTTTGACAAAAAAAGCAAAAAAATACAAAATGAAAAAAGGAAACCATCTTCAACATTTGGTGCTAGCATAACTGGATATCAACATGTAGAAGAATAAAAGTAGATCCATACCTATCACCATGCACAAAACTCAAGTCCAAATGGATCAAAGACCTCAATATAAAGCCAACCACACTGAACTTCACAGAAAAGAAAGTGGGAAGTACATTTTGAATGTATTGGCACAGGAGACCACTTCTTAAGTATAATCCCCGTAGCACAGACATTGAGAGAAACAATTATAAAATGGGACCTCCTGAAACTGAGAAGCTTCTGTAAAGCAAAGGACATGGTCAACAAGAGGAGACAGCAGCCTACAGAATGGGAAAAGATCTTCACCAACCCCACATGGGACAGAAGGCTGATCTCCAAAATATGCAAAGAACTCAAGAAATTGGTCATCAAAAGAACAAATAATCCAATAATAATAGGTTATGGACCTAAACAGAGACCTCTCAACAGAGGAATCTAAAATGGCTGAAAGACACTTAAGGAAATGCTCAACATTCTTGGCCATCAGAGAAATGCAAATCATAACAACTCGGAGATTCCATCTTACGCTGTAAGTATGGCCAAGAACAAAAATACTAATGACAACTTATGCTGGAGAAAATGTGGGGTAAAAGGAACACTCATCCATTGCTGGTGGGAATTCAAACTGGTACAGCCAATTTGGACTTCAGTATGGTGAGTTCTAAAAAAAAATTAGGAAACAACTTACCTCAAGACCCAGCATGGGTATATTCCCAAAGGATGCTCAGTCATGCCACAAGGACATGTGCTCAACTATGTTCATAGCAACATTGTTTGTCATAGCCAGAACATGGAAAAAAACTAAATGCCCCTTGACCAAAGAATGGATAAAGAAAATGTGGACTATTTACACAGCAGAAAAAAATAATGACATCTTGAAATTTGGTGGCAAATGGATGGTTCTAGAAACATCACATTGAGTAAGGTAACCCAGACCCAGAAAGACAAATAATATCATATGTATTTACTCATAAGTGGCTTTTAGATGTAAAGCAAAATAAAATAAAAACTGCCTACAATTCACAATCCCAGGGAATCTAGACAACAAAGAAGACCCTATGAGAGACATACATGGATCTTATGTACATGAGAAGTAAAAAAAGACAAGAGTAAATTGGGTTCATGGGGCCCATGAAAGAAGGTAGAAGGGAGGGGAGAGGAAGGGTGCGCAGCAGAGAAAAATACATAGCTCAATAAAAATGATTTTTTAAAAGGAAAAATAAAATGCAGTATAACATAAGGTTTTCATCATTTGGCCTCGTTTCAGGTTGGCTGGGCCTCCATCTTCTTCCACCCATAACAGTGAGTGGTAGAAAGATCCTGATGACCCTGTATCAAAAGATGTGGCCAAAGAGATTGCTATGAATGTTTTGTTTTATATAGAAGACCAAATATCACTCAGGAAAATACTAGAGAATCTAGGAAGCCATCCTCAATATCATAAGTGCTTGTTGCAAAATCATGCTGTCACGGAAGATTGCCATCAAAATAAAACAGGAGTAAAAAACTAGCAGTATGATTTAAGCCTCTAAAAACTATGTTTTCTGCAGAAATAAAGACTGTAGTCTATATAAATGAACATGTGAATTATACTTAATTCTAAGAGCCATGGGTGGTTGTCGTTAAGGTTTTATGTGCATTTAGCTATTTTCTGTGCAATTATCTGTGTGCTTCATATTTTCACACTTGTAAGCATTTCCATACTGTCAAAATAACATCAGAAGTAGTATTTTCCTACCTCCATTGTTATTCTTCATTTTTGTATGGTAATCTGTATGGACTTTCCCCTTTAGTAATAAATATTACTAGATTACTAAAAAAGACATGTGATGATTGTCGTTTTGCATTTCGGTTGCTCCACTCAGAATAACTGCTTCAAGATCCATGCATTTATATGAGAATATCATAATTTCATTATTCTTATTAGCTTAAAAACTTTCTATTTTATAAATATACCACATTTTCCACATCCATTCAGTTCAAGATGGACATTTTGGCTGTTTCCATTTCCCGGCTAATGTGAGTAGAGCATCAGTGATTGTGAATGAGCATGTGACTCTGGAGTAGCATATAGAGTACTTTGCATATACACATAAGAATGATATGGCTGGATCCCTATTTTTTTAGCTCTTTTGATAAATTTATTGTATTTGTGAGATGACAATATGATTATAGAACCTCCTTCCAAATTCTCCCATATATCCCTTGTAGTTTACGTTAAGAGTCATATATTCCTTTTTCTGTCATTGTTTCTTCATGCATTCATGTATATACCTATATATTCCTAAATATAATCTGCTCAGTCTGTATAATGTTGATTGTGTGTATGTTTTCATAGCTGAAGATTTGGTATTGGAAAAGCAATTGGCATCTTTTTCCCTGGAGAAGACTATTTCTCACTCTGAGCATCCCTTAATTTCCTGTAGTTTTTGTGAAAAGTTGAAGACCTGTAGTCTTTCCCCCATTCACTTTGGCATGTCTGTTGTTGCTGCTATTGTTGAGAACCTGTTAAGGCAGTAATGTGGGTAATATTTGAGGAACTGCCACACTACTTTTCATAGTGGCTAAACAAGTTTGTATTTTTACTAGCGTTGAGTAAGTTTTCCCTTTTGCTCATATTTATATCAACATTTGCAGACATTTTTTTAAATTTAACTATCCTTATTGGGTTAATATGAAATAGTAAAAAGAAATTAATTTGAATTTGCCTGATTGTTGACCATGTTTAAAGCTTTTTAGCAATTTATATTTCATCTTTTGATGACTTTGGAGAAAGCATGTTGTTTCTGCTCTCAAGAAGGCATCTTATTTCTACCTCCTCACATGGTAAAAACTGAAGGGAAAAATAGGGCACTCCAGTCTTTTTGTAAATTCAATAATCTAATTCTTGGAATCTCTAATCTCATAAATTAGTTATTCTTCAAATATCCCACCTCTTAACAATGTCACAATCAACCAAGTGAAGAAGAAGCTCACAGATTATGACAGAAATTTTGTTACCTATATATCTGATGGAGGATTAATACTCAGAAATATAAATGAGAAAAATAAAAGAGTCAAGAAAATAAATAATACAATTAGAAATTAGCCTACACATCTAGACAGAGTAAGAAGAAATAAAGTAGTGAAGGTACATGTTAAAACTATGACATATCTTTAGCTATTAGGGAAATACAAATAAAAACTATTTTTTTTCTCTTTTTATTTTGAGGCAGGGTTATTCTATGTAAAAGTCTTGGCTGTCCTGGAACTCACTTTGTGGACTAGGCTGCCCTGGAACTCACTAAGATAAGTCTGCTTTTGCCTCCTGGGTCCTAGAATTAAAGTGTGCACTACCAGTGCCTGGCTGTGAACTACTGATGGCATTTTAAATATGGCATTTTAAATGTTTTAATAACTTAGGACTTTTCATGACAATGAGACACTCTGCTCCTGGCAGCACCAATCTACTTCAAGAGGAAGATGGGCATCGAAGAGGATCCTTATGGAGTTTGATAGCCATTTGGGCAAGAAACTGCTCTTGCCTGGACTATTGCATAAACTGGACACAGAGAACCCACAGAGAGAGGACTACTGAACTTGCTTAAAGGTGAGATGATCTTTCGGGGTTCCTGATTCATGAAGGAGTCTGTGAGACATTCTGCAGGACAAGCAGATAGTGACTGCCTTTGAAATTTCCTGCTTTGTGGAAATGTCTGCTGGAAACTATGGGCCTGTAGGCCAAAGATGGATGCCCCAACGGTGCAGAGGAACTTTGGGTGACTGTCCAGGCAGCAAGATGTCTACGTCATTTCTAGAGTTTAAAACTTGCTTTTTTCTTGTTTGCTTAGGTAATATTGCATCTTTCTGGAGTCTTTGATGGAGTTAAGAATAGTTAGTTATAGTTATACTTTTCCTTAGTTATGATAAAGATTATTGTAATTTTTACTTGATAACTGTTTTGTTATATGTAATTTTGCTATGTTAAAGTTAAAGCCTTTCTTTTTTGTTTAAACAGAAAAAGGGGAAGTGATGTGGGAGTGTCATATATCAATCTGTTGATTTCATTGGTTAAGTAATAAAGGAACTGCTTGGCCCTCATAGGTTAAAACATAGGTGGGAGGAGTAAACAGAATAGCATGTCGGGAGGAAGAGGAAGTGAGCTCAGTCTCGACAGCACTGCGCTCTGGAGCAGAGACTCCATGCAGCTCTCTCCAAAGCAGACATGCAGCCAGCCACCAGGTCAGACATGCTGAATCTTTCCCGGTAAGACCGGTGCTGCAGTTTATTAGAGATGGGTTGATCGGGATATCAGAATTAGCCAGTAAGGGCTAAAGCTAATGGGCCAAGCAGTATTTAAATGAATATAATTTGTGTGTTGTTATTTTGGGGCATAAGCTAGCCGAGCAGGGGACGCAGCCCCGGCTGCTCCTATTTCAACAAACTACAATTAGGTTTAATCTTATTATAGTTATAATGACTAGCATCAAGAAAACATTTGAGAGGCTAGATAGATTGTTCAGTGGTTAAGAACACTGTTTGATCTTGCAGTGGACTTTGATCCAGCTCTAATACCCACATGGTAGCTTACAATGGTCTATAATTCCAGTTTTATTGGAGCCAATACTTTCTTCTGTCATTTCTCATCACCAGGTACACAAATACATGTATAATCAACAAAAATAAATTTAAAAAATCAATTAAAAAATTAAAAAAGAAATACATGTATAAACCATTTACATGAACAAATGAAATAAAATAAATTGAGAATACCTGAAAACAAATGCTATTAGTAATATAAGGAAATAAAAAGCCTCATTTACTCTTGATGGGATTGCAAACTGGTACATCCAATCTGGAAATTAATGATGAGACTTCTCAAAACACTAACTGTAGATTTCCCACATAACAGAGCTGTACCACTCCTTGGCATGTGCCCAAAGGACTTGTCAAATTATTTCAGATACTTAATCATGATTTTTGCTGCTCTATTCACAATAACTTGAAATGGAGGAAACCTAAATCCTCTTCAATTTATGGATGAACAATGAAAATGTGGTACATACAGACAAACTAATTTTTGTGAGCTGTAAAGCAAAAGCAAATCATAAAATTTGCAGGCAAATTAAGATAGCTAGAAAATATTATATTGAGTGAGGTAAGACAATGCCAAAAAGGCAAATGCTTTGTTTCTTCTTTTCTTTGAGCATCCTTGCTCTGAGTCTGTAAATGTGAATATATAAACTGAAGTAGCCACAGAAACCAGAAGAGCAAGAGAGGTTGTAAAACAGAGGTCTAAAAATCAGGATAGTGGGAAACAGATGTCATCAATGATGAAATGGAAAAATGGAGGTATTTTGTCTTGGGAGGATCAGATGATAATATAGAGGGAAAAGGGAAAATGATAAGACTTACCAAAAATGATCACAAAGCCATAAAAAGACATGTATGTTCTTTACTTAATATATGTATATAATTAGTATATATATTCTTGGAGTGAGAATATTCTTCAACAGTTCCATCAATTGAAACTGATTATTAAAATATCTGAGTGGGGGAGGCTGCTTCTTGTTAGTTCCTGGCTGCCTGGCTACCTTAGACCTGAAAAAATTACACAGACAGTGTATTAACTAAATCATTGTTTGGTCCATTTGCTCTAGCTTCTTATTTACTAACTCTTACATCTTAATTTAATCCATTTCCAGCAATCTGTATATAGCCATGTGGCAGTGGCTTACCAGCAAAGTTTCGGCATGTCTGACTCTGGTAGCTCCATGGTGCCTCTCTCTCTCTGACTCCACCCTTCCTTCTCTCAGCATACAGCCTAGCTTTTCCCACCTAGTTCTGTTCTGCCCTTGCCATAGGCTCAAAACAGTTTTTTTATTCATTAACCAATAAAAGCAACACATAGACAGAAGGACCTCCCACACCATCTGAGCCAATGAGGGTCATTCTCACTCAAATTACCACAGAAGGGAAATTAAATTCATAAAATTTCAACAATATGATAATTTAAACAAGACCTGAAAAGCAACAGCATACCATTTAAATGTCAATATTGATGGGGGAATCTCACAGAATGTTTCTCCTAGATGAAGAACTGTGGTTAATTAATGGCTGCTGCTAAGAGTAAGAGAATCAGTCATCTTTAGGGATAAATCTACTGATGTACTATTCAAACCCACCTGAATAAATGCATATACACCTTAAACAACTGTAAATAGGAGCAACACTAAATGGAATAAGTGGTATGTAAGTATGTGAAATAATAATTATTTAAGAAGAAGTGATGAATGAAAGGAATTTAGGAAAACAGAACTTGTAGGGAGAGGGAGGAAAATAATGTAAATATATTACACAAGTAGGAATTTCTTAAAATATGTTTTTGAATAAATATGTACAATTAAACAGTAATACAGAGATAAGTCATTCTAGTCCTCATTCATAAACTGTTTGAAATATTAGTTTGAGAGTAATCAATCTATGTTCTAAGAAGAAAGAGTCAAGTATAGAAAAAATATCACATTGATGTTTAAGATTCATCATAAATATTGCAAGGTACAAAAATATACATAGCAATTTTAGATACACAAAGTACATATTGTTATCACATAAAAAGATATTTTTTACAGATCTCTTGCCCCAAATGGTCAACTCATCCTACTATCAACTTAAGTTCTAAATCAAAAATGTTACTTAATCATTACCTAAAACAGATAAAGGTATATTCAAGGTATGATTCATTTTGAAATATATTTCTCTTGTATCATGACCCTGTAAAATCAAACAAGGTAAATTTCTTTAAAATGTAATAGTTAGTTAGGTATAAGCTAGATAGTGTTTTTTTTAAAAAAAAAAAAAAAAAGAATAAGAAAATAGCTTCCAGGCCGGGCGGTGGTGGCGCACGCCTTTAATCCCAGCACTCGGGAGGCAGAAGCAGGCGAATCTCTGTGAGTTCGAGGCCAGCCTGGTCTACAGAGCTAGTTCCAGGACAGGCTCCAAAACCACAGAGAAACCCTGTCTCGAAAAACCAAAAAAAAAAAAAAAAAGAAAGAAAATAGCTTCCATGTGAGACTTAAACACAACAAGACCGAAAATACTGAGTGTCAAGGATTAAAAATAAACCTATTCAATATTAAGTCCCACCTCTGAATACACAGAACTGTAGCTGGATCCAAAATTCCTCATTGAACCTTACTCTAATATCTTTGATTTGTTCAAGCTTTATGCATTGTAGTCATATATCTACAACTCTTTCAGCCTAATATTGCATGCTTGTGGCTTTGTAGTGCTAGAGTGTCAAGATTAGTACTGCTCTCATGCCTCCTTCAAACAGATCTCAACTAGATTTTCTCTACAGTGACTCTGACACGAAAGCTCATAGCCCTATTGGTGGCACTCTGCGGTAGCCTTGATTCCCATAACTCTACTAGGAGTTGTCATTGAAAGACTTTGTGATAATCTCAGCCTGTGGGCCTTTTCTCTTTAGGCCCTGGGGATCGTTCATTCATCTTATGAAATCTAAATAAATATATATTTACTTCCACAGCTCTTAACATTCTATTCATCTGTCGAGTTCATACTATATATACATTACAAAGGTGTTTGATTTAACCTTTTATAGGGGTACTTATTCACACATAGGTACATTTTAAGCATAGCTGAGGTGCTACCCTAACTCTCAATATGTTGTTATTTTCACAACTTTGAGACATACAGCATTGGTGTCCTACTCTGTTAGTAGATTTTCCTCAAGCTTAAAATGGCTTTAATTTTCCAGTTTAATCAACAAGCAGTTTGGAAATGTTCAAAATATATTTTGTATATATTCTATTTTTAAGACAATTATTTCCTTCATGATTCTATATTTTTGTTAATTAATTCTTGTATCACACACACACACACATATATATATATAGATATAGATATACATACATACACTCATACACATAAAATTTGGGATTAATCACTTGGGATATATCTTAATTCAATATAACTTTCACCCCAAATCTTTATCATTTCATAGTGGAAAACTGATGTAGTGTATTGTATATAAAAATGTTTTACCACATGTATGGAGACATGAGTTATTCAGATGGAAGATAATCTTTTCTTTCTGTAGTGATTTTTTAAATTAATTAGCCTTTTATATATATATATATATATTTTTTTTATTGAGAAAAAGAAAAGAAAAAAAAGTTTCCGCCTGCTCCCAGCCTCCCATTTCCCTCCCCCTCGTCCCACCCTTCTCCCTCTCCCCCCACAACTCTCCTCCTCCCTCTCCAGTCCAAAGAGCAGTCAGGGTTCCCTGTCCTGTGGAAAGTCCAAGGCCCTCCCCCCTCTGTCCATGTCTAGGAAGGTGAACATCCAAGGTGGCTAGGCTCCCACAAAGCCCGAACTTGAAGTAGGATCAAAAACCCCAGGCCATTGTCCTTGGCTTCTCATCAGCCCTCATTGTTCGCCATGTTCAGAGAGTCTGGTTTTATCCCATGCTTCTTCCGTCACAGTCCAGCTGGCCTTGGTGAGCTCCCAATAGATCAGTCACACTGTCTCAGTGGTTGGGTGCACCCCTCGTGGTCCTGACTTCCTTGCTCATGTTCTCCCTCCTTCCGCTCCTCATTGGGAACTTGGGAGCTCAGTCCGGTGCTCCAGTGTGGGTCTCTGTGACTATCTCCATCCATCACCAGCTGAAGGTTCTATGGTGCTATGCAAGATATTCGTCAGCATTGCTGTAGGATAGGGTCATTTCAGGTTCCCTATCCTCAGCTGCCCAAGGAACTAACTGGGGACCTCGCCTTGGGCTCCTGGGAGCCACTCTAGGTTCAAGTCTCTTGCCACCCCTAAGGTGGCTCCCTTAACTAAGAATTGAGCTTCTGTGCTCCCCTATCCAACCTTCCTTTATCCCAATCCTCCTGTTTCCCCAAGTTTCCCTCATCCTCCCTTTCTCACTTTTCTCTCCCCATCCCCCGATACTCCCATCCCACTCCACCCCCAAGGTCCCAAATTTTCTCCCCTCAATTTTGTCTACTTCCTGTATCCAAGAGGATAATTATATGTTTTTCTTTGGGTTCACCTTCTTATTTAGCTTCTTTAGGTTCACCACTATATACTCCGTGACCATTATTTATGGCTAGAAACCAATTATGAGTGAGTACATCCCATGTTCCTCTTTTTGGGTCTGGGATACCTCACTCAGGATAGTGTTTTCTATTTCCATCCATTTGCATGCAAAATTCGAGAAGTCATTGTTTTGTACCGCAGCGTAGTACTCTAATGTGTATATATTCCACACTTTCTTCATCCATTCTTCCATTGAAGGGCATCTAGGTTGTTTCCAGGTTCTGGCTATTACAAATAATGCTGCTATGAACATAGTTGAACAAATGCTTTTGTCATGTGATAGGGCATCTCTTGGGTATATTCCCAAGAGTGGTATTGCTGGGTCCAGGGGTAGGTTGATCCCGAATTTCCTGAGAAACCGAAACATTGATTTCCAAAGTGGTTGCACGAGATTGCATTCCCACCAGCAATGGATGAGGGTACCCCTTCCATCACAGCCTCTCCAGCAAAGGCTATCATTGGTGTTTTTGATTTTAGCCATTCTGACAGGTGTAAGATGATATCTCAAAGTTGATTTGATTTGCATCTCCCTAATCGCTAAGGAGGTTGAGCATGACCTTAAGTGTCTTTTGGCCATTTGAACTTCTTCTGTTGAGAATTCTCTGTTCAGTTCACTGCCCCATTTTTTAATTGGGTTAATTAGCATTTTGAAGTCTAGTTTCTTGAGTTCTCTATAAATTTTGGAGATCAGACCTTTGTCTGTTGCGGGGTTGGTGAAGATCTTCTCCCAGTCAGTGGGTTGCCTTTTTGTCTTAGTGACAGTGTCCTTTGCTTTACAGAAGCTTCTCAGTTTCAGTAGGTCCCATTTATTCAATGCTGCCCTTAATGTCTGTGCTGCTGGGGTTATGCATAGAAAGCGATCTCCTGTGCCCATTTGTTGTAGGGTGCTTCCCACTTTCTCTTCTATCAGGTTCAGTGTGTTCAGACTAATATTGAGGTCCTTGATCCATTTGGACTTGAGTTTTGTGCAAGGTGATAGATATGGGTCTATTTTCATTCTTCTACAGGTTGATATCCAGTTGTGCCAGCACCATTTGTTGAAGATGCTTTCTTTCCTCCATTGTATACTTTTAGCTCCTTTATCGAAAATGAGGTGATCATAGGTTTGTGGGTTAAAATTTGGGTCTTCTATTCGATTCCATTGATCGACTTCTCTGTTTTTATGCCAGTACCACACTGTTTTCATTACTGTAGCTCTGTAATAGAGTTTGAAGTCGGGGATGGTAATGCCACCAGAAGATCCTTTATTGTATAGGATTGTTTTGGCTATCCTGGGTTTTTTGTTTTTCCATATAAAGTTGATTATTGTCCTTTCAAGATCTGTGAAGAATTTTGCTGGGATCTTGATGGGGATTGCATTGCATCTATAAATTGCCTTTGGTAGAATCACCATTTTTACTATGTTGATCCTCCCAATCCAAGAGCAAGGGAGGTCCTTCCATTTTATGGTATTCTCTTCAATTTCTTTGTTCAATGCCTTAAAGTTCTTGTCAAATAGGTCTTTTACTTCCTTGGTTAGAGTTACCCCAAGATATTTTTTGCTGTTTGTGGCTATCGTGAAAGGTGAAGTTTCTCTGATTTCCCTCTCTGCTTCCATATCCTTTGTGTATAAGAGGGCGACTGATTTTTTGGAGTTGATCTTGTATCCTGCCACATTACTAAAGGTGTTTATCAGCTGTAGGAGTTCTTTGGTGGAGTTTTGGGGGTCGCTTATGTACACTATCATATCATCTGCAAATAACGAAAGTTTAACTTCTTCTTTTCCAATTCGAATCCCCTTGATCCCCTGATGTTGTCTTATTGCTATTGCTAGAACTTCAAGCACTATATTGAAGAGATATGGCGAGAGTGGACAGCCTTGTCGTGTTCCTGAGTTTAGTGGGATGGCTTTGAATTTCTCTCCGTTTAATTTGATGTTAGCTGTCGGCTTGCTGTAAATAGCTTTTATTACATTTAGGTATGACCCTTGTATCCCTAATCTCTCCAAGACCTTTATCATAAGGGGATGTTGAATTTTGTCAAATGCTTTTTCAGCATCTAATGAAATGATCATATGGTTTTTTTCTTTCAGTTTATTTATATGATGAATTACATTGATAGATTTTTGTATGTTGAACCAGCCCTGCATCTCTGGGATAAAGCCTACTTGATCATAATGGATAATTTTTCTAATGTGTTCTTGGATTCGGTTTGCCAGTATTTTGTTGAGGATTTTTGCGTCAATGTTCATGAGTGAGATTAGCCTGTAATTCTCTTTCCTGGTAGAGTCTTTGTGTGGTTTTGGTATCAGAGTAACTGTAGCTTCATAAAAGGAATTTGGTAATGACTCTTCTGTTTCTATATTGTGAAATATATTAACGAGTATAGGTATTAGGTCTTCTTGGAAGTTCTGGTAGAATTCCGCATTGAAGCCATCTGGACCTGGGCTCTTTTTGGTAGGGAGGTTTTTGATAACAAATTCTAATTCTTCACGACTAACAGGTCTATTTAGATTGTTCAGCTGGTCCTGGTTTAACTTTGGTAAATGGTATTTATCTAAAAAAGTGTCCACTTCTTTTACACATTCCAGTTTTGTGGCATACAGGCTTTTGTAGTAAGATCTAATGATTCTCTGAATTTCCTCTGTGTCTGTGGTTATATCCCCCTTTTCATTTCTGATCTTATTAATTAGTATATTCTCTCTCTGCCGTTTAATTAGTTTGGATAGAGGTTTATCAATCTTGTTGATTTTCTCCAGGAACCAGCTTTTTTTTCATTGATTCTTTGGATTGTTTTCTGCGTTTCTATTTTGTTGATTTCAGCCCTTCCTTTGATTATTTCCAGTCTTCTACTCCTCCTAGGTGAGTCTGCTTCTTTTTTTTCTAGAGCTTTCAGGTGGGCTGTTAAGTCTCCAATGTGTGCTTTCTCTGTTTTCTTTAAGTGGGCACTTAGTGCTATGAACTTTCCTCTTAGGACTGCTTTCATTGTGTCCCATAAGTTTGAATATGTTGTTTCTTTATTTTCATTGAATTCCAGGAAGACTTTAATTTCTTTCTTTATTTCTTCCTTAATCCAGGTGTGGTTCAGTAGTTGACTGTTCAGTTTCCATGCATTTGTAGGCTTTCTGGAAGTAGCCTTGTTGTTGAATTCTAACTTTAGTCCATGGTGATCTGATAAGACACAGGTGGTTACTAATATTTTTTTGTAATTGTGGATGTTTGCTTTGTTACCGACTATGTGGTCAATTTTCGAGAAGGTTCCATGAGTTGCAGAGAAGAAGGTATATTCTTTCCTATTTGGGTAGAATGTTCTATAGATGTCTGTTAAGTCCATTTGCTTCATTACCTCCATTAATTCTCTGCCTTTTATATATTGATTCCCTGTTATTATCCCTATTTTTGTTTCATATTTTCACATTACTAACATTATATTTTTATCTATGTGTGTTCTGATTCTTGTTCTTCTAGTTTAATTATTAATTTCATGACATTGTACAGGCCCTTAATTGTTAACAAAAGTAAATCTCATTTCTGTCTCTCATCAACTAGGTTTGTAAAAAAAAATTATTTTCCCTTTGCCATTTTAGCCTACATAACAATTATGTACATTGTCCTTCTTGGATTATGCTTTAATTCTAGTATTTTTTTTTCTTTCTTGTCCCTTTATATTGGTAGTTATTTGTGCTTTGATTGCCACAGAACATAGTTTTCTATAGCAAATCTCTTTTAGCTTGCTCACACTTTTGAGGCCATAAACCTCAACCCAGGCCAGAACTGTCTTCTTTTCTACATGTCCCCCGTAGGTAACGTTAACTCCCTTACCAATCGTTCATAAATTGAAACACACTGCTTCTAAATTATTCTGTCCTGGGGCTACGAAGATGTCTGCGTGGTTAAGAGCACTTGCTGCTCTTGCAGAGGACACTGGCTTGATTCCTAACAACCACATGGCAGTTTACAACCCATCTATAAATTTCCATGGGGCCCAGTGCTTTCTTCTGACATTTTCTGGCACTGCACACACAATGCATATGCATACATGTAGGCAAACAGTCATACTCAGAAAATAAAATAATTTTGCTAAGTTTTATCTTTTTACTGTTCTTGATACCACTTGCTAAGTATCCCTGCTGTCTTTTCTTATCAATTTTGCCTTTTAAAATTTAATTTTCCTTTTTATTAGGAATGATAAGGTAAAAAAAAATAGAGTTTAGCTGTTTTTCCCTTCCACTAAAATCTGAAAATGCAATCATTTATGTGCTTTTATGTGGTCCAAATGCTGTATTATTAGACAATAAGAGACAACTTTGTTTCTGAGAAAAGTGATATTAAGAAAGCATCAATGTAAATAGTATCTTCTGAACTGTTTTAAAGATGTATAAACTATCATTATTGAAGAATTTCACTATCATAGAAATGATGCAAATCTTGATCAAACAAAATTATATAAAAAGGATTTTTCTCAGAGTATATTTCATATGTATAAATAATTTTAGAAATCTTATTTAAAGCTACAGGCTAAAAGAAATATAGTATCTTCTTTGGAAACATTTATATTTATTTTTCATTATTATTTAATTTTGTTCCTTGTTCTGTATTGCTATCATAGTATTAAAATTTCATATTATATAATGCTTCATTTTTGTATAACTGAATATGACAATGTGAACAAATGAAAAAGATCTAGGATGTGATAATATAAATTAGACTTGAAAAAGAAATATTGATCATCTCACTCAGCTTCTGTTATTTCTAAATATATATCTTGTTTTAATAAGAGACATGATTTTGCTGTGAAACTGAACACACATTGATTTGGTTTTGTGCTGAAGGTTTAATAAAATTTACCCCTACTGAAACAATACAAAATCCCATTTTAAGCTATGATCTTTAACTGATTTCATGAGTTATTACATTTTTCCTAAAAGTCATGTATGTATCTTACATTTTTCAATGAGAAAGTGCTATGGATAAATTATAAGTGACCCTAATGCCAAGTAAATCTGAACAAAGTAAAAGTGATAACAGGAAGAGAATGGGCCTTGCATTAATTTGTTGCAACTCTTATGTCTAGTTACCATTTTTTCATTTAATTGCTTTCTGAGATATACATTTTAAAACAGTATATTAAATGAAAAGACAGTACAATTATTTTTATTTAACTTCATTTCCCTTTCATTTATTTTAGTTATTTAACCTTTTGTTTCCCTATATACAGAAAACTAAATATCAGCAAACACTGAATTTTCATTGAGAAAATTATTAAACTATGAAATTTTAAGTATAGTTTATAAATTTAAAGCCAAAAATAAGAATCTAATTTTTCAAATGTACATTAATATAAGAGGTACAAGTCATCCAAGTAAAACTGATGATGCGTAATTTCAGTTAGTGTTGGACAGCTATCCCTGACAGTTGCAACACCTGGGAGAACAGGCCCTGTACCTCTCCAGGGCAATAGAATAGAGCCACCTCTGTTAGTGCAGGTTTTGGTTAGAAGGTCCCACAATTGTTAGCATGGAAGAACTGTTCTGATTACTCATCTGTCTTGTTGTGGCATGGGCAGGGGAGAATTGCCCTCCTTCCCTGGTTCCCTGTCTATAAATGACTGAGGCAGCTGTAAAAACTGACCCTGAGTTACAAGAGCTTGAGAGCTGTCACTGCCCCTCACCAGATGCAACATTTGGAAAAGCAGGCCCTGCACTTCACCTGAGCAACAAATTAGTACCAACCTTGTTGCAAAGGTGTGGGTGAACCAGCCCCAAAGTTGTAAGTATGGAAAAGCTGTCCCCAATATGTGTCTATCATTTGGCAATGTGGAGTATGGGAGGTGAGAGAGTCCCACAATTACCCCTCATACGTTACTGCCTGCAACAGACAAGAGAGTTGACCCTCCCCCTTATCAGCTGCAGCACTAAGAAAATAGGCCCTGTCCATCACATAGGCAGCACAGAAGAGCTACCTGGTGTTTGAAAGTAAGGAAGACCCAGCTCTGATCTAATGAGCAAAAGAGAGCTGATCCCATTGTTTGGCACGTGGTAGCATGGAGAGATGCCCTCCCCTCTCCTATCAACCATCAATGTCTGAGACTGGTGGAGAAGCAGATCTTGTAGGGATAGGCCCCGCCCATATTGGGCGGGGTTGCCTCGGGCGAATGTTTACTGATAAATTGGGAGCGCAGGAGCTGCAAGCTCTCTGCTTCTTCCTGTTTCCTGTGCTGCGCGGGAACCTTGGATTCGTGAGTTTGATTTTTCCATTAAAGTTGTATATAGTTATTACAATTTGTCTGGATTAATCCCTAACCGCCACAGTTGGCGTCCCAACGTGGGGAAGATTTGCCCCCACCCCGGCACGGGGAGGTCGACCTTTGCCAGCAAGATTAGATACCGGAGCTCAGGAAGCCTTTGAAATCAAGCAGGTAGCTCACTCCGCAGCAGTCGGCTGCCTCCCTCCCCCGCGCCTGCTAGCCGGCTCGCTCGCTCACCCCTGCCCTCAGGCTCACAGCAAGCTTCCCGGGTGTGCTTTTCCCATTCTGCCCCGCCTGCACCACCTTGCGCCCCGCTGCGTGGCCACTCTCTCCCTAAGAGCACTGACGAATGCACCGGCAGGGCTCCAGCCCGCGCCCGCACTGTGTCCTTGGCTTGCACCCACTCGCCAGAGCAATTAGCCCCTCCCTCTCTGCTCTGGCGTTTGGAGCAGAACACGGAAGCTCAAATACCTACGGTTTTGCAACACAAACCGCCACAGCGGCAGAGTTGGTCTGATTCAAAGTGACCCCTCCCACACCCACTCTAATTCCTCAGGCAGAACAATAAATTTCGGTTCTGAGTTGTTTCAGACCGGCTCTCCACGTGGACTCAAGTGGAATCTTCTGCCACCTCTGGCAGGAACCAGTCATTACAGGTAAATTTTTTTTCTTTTATAAATAAAATGTCTGAGAATATCACAGTTCAGAATTTTAACAATCTTTTTGAGTGTGCCATGTGGGAGATCTTGCAAGAGGTGTCTAGCATCACACATCTATGGATATTTCTGGGATTAGTAGTTTTCCTTGGTGCTATGTGGTTTGACAACAAAAGTATGATGGAGTCTTTAAGAGACGAATCCAGGATTCTTAAGGCAGAAGTTGAACGGCTAAAAACAATTGGAGACGAATCCAGGATTCTTAAGGCAGAGGTTAAATGTCTAAAAACTATTAAGCATGACAATGATCTTCTCAAGAATCAGCTTAAAGTTCTACAGGAAGAGAACAGATCTTTAACAAGACTCTGTTGACAGAACAAAATTTAGAAAAGGTTCAGGCTGATGTTACGGAGAAATTCATTGCTATGGAAGAGGGAACAGCTGATTTGAATTGTAAACTCGAATCCCTTTATGTAGGAACTGGAATATTAGTGGCTGATATTAAGGAGAAATTCATTAATATGGAAGAGGGGTCAGTTGATTTGAATCGTAAATTCCAGCAGTCACTTTCTGAAAGGATTGAAACATTAACTGAGAAAATCAAAACTGTTGAATGTGACAATCGAATTTTGTCTAAAGCTTATGACAGACTGGCGGAAAGATTGTCAATACAAGAAGGCACGGTTTATGCCATAAAAATTATGTCCAAAGATGAGAACTTATCTCTAATGAACAAACTTCATACATTAGAATCCTCAATGAAGGCTTTAGAACATAATTCTGGACAGGAGATACAGACATTGCAAAAGGCAATGGTGAATAGAATTGAAAATATTGAGGAATTTCTAAATTCTGATGAAGAAGAACAAACGGTAGAAAGGCAAACTTTAACTACACCTATGGGTAAATCCTTCCGGGACAATTTCTACAAAGCTCTACCTACAGCTTTACCTGCCTTTCCAGTAATAACAACAGAGAAGGTGATTGGTTCCAGAAACCCTAGGGTCATCAAGGAAGATACATGGGAGCCTTCCGTATGAATGATCTCAAGGAAATTAAACAGGCTCTCATGACTTTTGGGATGCATGCTTCCTTTGTTAAAGAGATGCAAAAATCTTGGGCCTCGACAAGCAGAGCATCCCCTTCGGATTGGCTCCAGCTGAGTTCTGCGGTACTTGAGAGCGGGCCGCAATTAAAATGGAAATGCATATTCAGGCAAGAGGCTAGACGTTTAGAACAGCAAGAAAAGGCGAAGGGAAATGACATTTCCATAGATAAAATTCTAGGTGAAGGACTCTTTTCTGACCCTCAAGAACAAGCTAATTTGGATGAAAACACACTCTTCCTGTGCACTACAGCAGCCTTAAGGGCTTGGGAGAGGGTACAAGACCCAGGACAGAAAATGGAATCATTTGTCACCATTAAACAAGGTCAGAGAGAACCCTTTAGTGATTTTTTACAAAGACTTACTAAGGCTGAGCAAATAGGGATACCTGACCCAGACGTAAGACATATATTGATTGAGTCTTTGGCTTATGAAAATGCAAATGTGGAATGCAAAAGGATTTTGGGGTCTTTAAAGTTCAGATCAGCACCCTTGGAAGAATGGGTCTTGCATACACTGGATGTTGATACGTTTGATTATGGCACTGAAGCATGGGTAGAAGAAGCAATTTCCAATGGTAAAAGGAGACACCAGAATACCAAATGTTTTAATTGTGGCAAAATGGGTCATATGAAAAGGAATTGTAAACAATGGATTTTCAGAAATAATAATAATGCATCTTCTAGAAATACCAGAAATAGGAGGACTCAGCCTTCAGGTTTATGTAGAAGGTGTGGAAAGAGCAGACACTGGATGAACGAATGCAGATCTACAAGGGACAGACAAGGCAACCTGATACAGACGGGAAACGTGAGAGGGGGGGCTCACAGGCCCCCATGGCAAACACGCTTCAGTCATTTCCAGTTTCTGCAGAGAATGTGTCTCGTCAGGACAATTAGGAAACCCCATGCCTACTGTTACAAACAATAATGATCAGAAAGATGAGTTACATGTGTTTTGGCAAACTTCTATAAATGATCAAAGACCTAAGCTGAGAGTATGTGTAAATGGCATTTTTATTACTGGCCTGCTGGACACAGGTGCTGATGTAAGTATTATTACCCCAGAATCTTGGCATCCGTATTGGCCTCTTCAGATTTTAAATGTTCAGCTCCTGGGAATTGGAACCCTATCTCGAGTAAGACAGAGCATGAGATGGGTTGAATGTATAGGGCCTGAGGGACAAATAGGAAAATTAAGGCCATATGTAGCCAATATTGCAATGAATTTATGGGGTCGTGACCTATTACAACAATGGAATACCCAAATTAACATTCCTGCTACTTCTAGAGCCTATATTTCTGAAAATAATATTAAAAGATATTACAAATGGAGAAAACCGGCCAATCGGGCCGTACAAGAACAAGCAATTGAAGTCCCTTCAGAGATACCAACAGCCTTGCCTCTAAAATGGTTGACTGAGAAACCAATAAGGACGAAGCAATGGCCTCTAACTGAGGAAAAGTTACAGGCTTTAGAACAGCTGGTACAAGAGCAATTAGATGCTGGACATATAGAAGAATCAACCAGCCCTTGAAATTCTCCTGTATTTGTGGTTAAGAAAAAATCAGGTAAATGGAGAATGGTGACAGATCTCAGAGCTATCAACAAGGTTATTCAACCTATGGGCCCTCTGCAATCTGGAATCCCTTTGCCCTCTTTATTACCAAAAGGATGGCCTCTGATAGTTATTGCTTTAAAGGATTGTTTTTTCACTATACCTTTACAAAAAGAAGATAGAGAAAAATTTGCCTTCACAGTGCCTACTTATAACAATTCTCAACCTTCCAGGAGGTACCACTGGGCCATACTCCCCCAGGGTATGTTAAATAGCCCCTCCTTGTGCCAATATTTTGTGAACCAACCATTGCAAATAATATGCAAGAAATTTCCCAACTCTATTATATACCATTACATGGACGACATCTTGTTATCCGATCCAAACATGGATACCTTGAACAGACTGTTTGAAGAAATAAAGATACTTTTACCTAAATGGGGATTGCAAATTGCTCCTGAAAAGATACAGAAGGGAGATTCTGTTAATTATTTAGGTTATAAAATAGGTTTGCAAAAAATTAAGACACAAAAGGCACAAATTAGGAAAGATCGCCTACGGACTCTTAATGAGTTTCAAAGACTGTTAGGAGATATTTCCAGTCTACGACCAGCTATTGGGATAACACCTGATCTAATAATTCATTTGAACAAAACCTTGGAAGGTGATAAAGATTTAAACAGTCCCAGAGAATTAACAGCTGAAGCAGAAAAGGAACTGACATTGATTGAGGAAAAATTACAACAGGCACATGTGGACAGGGTGAATCCAGAGCTCGATTGTATTCTCGTCATATTACCATCAAAAATTTCTCCTACAGGAATTTTAATGCAGAGAGATGATATTATCTTGGAATGCATCTTTTTACCACATAAACCAAGTAAGAAACTGAAAATTTATGTGGAAAAAGTCTCTGAGTTAATTATAAAACGCAAGCTGAGACTTCGTCAGCTAGCAGGCATAGACCCAGCAGAAATTATAGTGCCTTTCACTGCTGATGAACTAAAGAAATTATGGGAAGATAATGAACCATGGCAAAGAGCTTGTGCTAATTTTTGGGGAGACATTAATAACAACTATCCAAAAAGCAAGAGGCTTAACTTCATAAAATGAACTTCTTGGATCCTTCCTCGAATCATCCGTGATGCTCCAATAACTGGAGCCTGTACATTCTATACTGATGCCAATAAATCAGGGAAGGCAGGTTACAAATCAGAAGACTTGGGTAAGGTGGAACAAAGTCCTTATGATTCTGACCAGAAGGCAGAATTATATGCCATTCTTATGGTGCTAAGGGATTTTAAAGAGCCTATTAATATAGTTACTGATTCACAATATGCAGAAAGAGTTATTTTACATATTGAAACTGCTGAATTTATACCTGATGATACAGAACTAACCTCATTGTTTATCCAGGTTCAAGACTTGATCAGGAACAGGCTTTGCCCTATGTACATAACACACATCTGATCCCATACGGGTCTGCCAGGTCCTCTAGCACAAGGTAATACAGAAATTGATCAATTATTGATTGGTAGTGTGCTACAAGCCTCTGAATTTCATAAAAAAATCATGTTAATAGCAAAGGTTTGAAGAAAGAGTTTTCTATTACATGGCAACAAGCTAAGGAGATTGTAAAGAAATGCCCTACTTGCTCTTTCTATAACCAAACACCACTGCCTGCAGGGCTAATCCAAAGGGCACCCATAGGAATGAAATCTGGCAGATGGATGTGTTCCACTTTGCAGAATTTGGCAAATTGAAATATGTTCATCACACCATTGACACTTATTCAGGCTTTCAGTGGGCAACTGCTTTAAGTTCAGAAAAAGCTGATTCAGTAATCACTCATTTATTAGAAGTCATGGCTATCATGGGTATACCTACACAAATAAAGACAGATAATGGTCCTGCTTATGTCTCTAGGAAAATGAAACGGTTTTGTGATTATTACAATATCAAGCATGTTACTGGTATACCATACAATCCTACAGGTCAAGCAGTCATAGAAAGATCAAATAGAACTATAAAGGATATGTTGAACAAACAGAAGGGGGTGGAAAACACCCCCAGAAATAGGTTACATAATGCTTTGTTAACCTTGAATTTTCTTAACGCTAATGAGAAGGGAACAATGGCTGCAGAAAGACATTGGTTAATGGAAAATCTACTGAACTAAATCAACCAGTTTATTTCAAGGATGTGCTGACCTCACAATGGAAGCCAGGAGATGTGCTGCGTTGGGGAAGGAGTTTTGCTCTTATCTTCATAGGTGAGGAAAAATTATGGATACAGTCAAAATTAATAAAGGTTCGGTATGAAGAAGAGAAGCCATTTGGAAAAGATAAATAACAATTCATTCACAAGGATGGTGATCATACTGATGGTAAGGAATACAAATAGGTTGGGGGGCAGGGTTCTTTTCTTATCTCCACAGGTAAATACTGATCTTCAAAGAATTTAAGAGACCCTGAATATTTAATTATTGATGGATGGAAAATAGTTACAACCCACTAAGGATCAGTAAGTATTGATTTTTTATAAATATATCTATATGTTTTATTGAACACTTCTTTATAAATATGTAGAGCTGGTTTTGGAGTTGGACTATGGCTCAGTCCCTCTTCAATTCCAAGCCTGCTGATAAGAGATATCTCAGAGTTTCTGTCTCAGATCAGGAGCCATGAAATGGGACAGAATAAGAATAATTGTATACTTGATGAACTGTCTTTGCTTTTCCTCATATCTGTGTCTTTCTTTATATGTCAGTATGTGTCCTTGTTGTTAATGTTTAAATTTCCCATAACAAGCAACAAATTTTCCTACAGTAATCTTTGAAGTTTTCAGGATGAAGTTGGGGCCCCACAACATCAACTCAATCTGGTTTTTATGACGTCATGATTATTATTTTTTTTCCTTTTTTAAGCGCTAATATTAGACTTGTTTTTTATTACCAACTGCACGAGACAATTTCGAATGGTGCACATTTTTGACAACACTCTGGCCAGACCTTCTCAAAACGCACAGAGCCTAGTTACAATTTTCTTAGGTCAAAGGTTAATTTGGGAATTTTACCATCATTTGCTTTCACAGGAGCCCCTAAGAAGAACGTTGCCCCCATGTCAGCTTGAAGCAATCTTAGAGGACGACGTCCCCTTTCCCAACAGAATTGCCCTCAGGATTAGGGACATCTTTTAGTGGTTGGTTTGGAGTTGAGGGGATGGGGAGATGTTTTATGGAATTAGGGGTATGTTAAAAAAAGGGGGGATTAACTGGTTTGATAGGATGATTGGTATTTGTGAGTTACTGTTTTTAGAAAATTCTATTGGTACTGTTTCCTGTATATTGATATATTAAATATTGTATATGAGTGTTCCTACCTCTATTTTTGTATAAGAGTATGCTTATATTGTATTGATACATCTACCATATCACAATGTACATTTCTACCTCTGATACTATTTATGTAATAACCTTGTTTACATTTGATATGTAATGACATTGTTTACAGATGAAGATCATTGTTTTCATATATTGCACAGTTGTTTATTCTCTTAGTCTTCAAGTTAGATAGGTATTGAGAATCATATGTTTGTCAGGTTTATTCTCAGGTTAATCAGGTCTTCTAGTTACAGAGAGATTATATTTAGTATAGATAGTATAATCTTCAGCCTCTTTAAAGAGCTGTAGAAAATGGCTTTTAATCTAACCTAGAATCCTGTGCCAACGAGACACAATTACTCCTGGCAACGCCACTCTACTCCCGAGAGAACGTTGAGCACCAAAGACACTCCACTGGGAGCTTGTCTTCTTGGCAGAACTGGCCTTTGGGTTAAGCAAAGCCCATACCTCATCTACTGACAAAGATATGAAACAGGATTGTCTTATCTTGCCAAGACAGGGTAGGATAATTCTAAGAAAGTTCCTTGCATTTGATAATGGTATGTCAGTTATGTTAGGCCTTAGCCAAAGTTGGTTGACTCAACATTGCGAACGAGAATTTGGGTGATTGCCCAGGTAGTCAGTTGTCTCTGTCATTTATGGCACATTTTGGATATCTCTCATTTGTTAAGTAATATTTATTCCCTTCTCAGATCTTTGACGGAGTTGAAGATTATATAATTGTAATTACTCTCTACATTATTTAGACTCCTTGAGATAGAATGTCTGGTAAAACTTTTGTTCTCAATATTGTTTGTTATATTTATTATTTGTTATTATTGTTTATAGTTGTATTTGGTTTAGTTCTGTCTTATTTAGACAAAAAGGGGGAGATGTAGGGATAGGCCCCGCCCATATTCGGCGGGGTTGCCTCAGGCAAATGTTTACTGATAAATTGGGAGCACAGGAGCTGCAAGCTCTCTGCTTCTTCCTGTTTCCTGTGCTGAGCGGGAACCTTGGATTCGTGAGTTTGATTTTTCCATTAAAGTTGTATATAGTTATTACAATTTGTCAGGATTAATCCCTAACCGCCACAAGATCTTGTGCTTACAAATGTGGGAGGGTTGTCACTACCTCTGACTCACTTTAGTAATCAGGAGAGCGGCCACTGTACCTCACCTGGGCATCAGCTGGCCCTAATGGTACAGGTATGTTCTGACCTTGAAGTCATGAAAACAGGAGAACTGGGTCCACCCCTTGCTCATTGCTGCAAGAAGTGAATTAGCCACGGCAATGCTGAAGGGCTCAACTTGGTGGTGAGGACAGAAGAGATGTGGCTGGTGGAACAACTCTACAGATGCCCAGGCCCAAATCCAGAATTATGTTTTTGCCTGCCCCAATATCCACCCCATCTATAATCTGCTAGAGCATGTGAAGTAACCTGACCCACAGGTCCAAAGCTATGAGATCTTCACAACATAGGGAAACAACTGGATATCCAAGAAGAGTCCTAGTGAGGGCCCCAAATTGATAGTATCATAGAAATCAGAGACCTGGACCAGACAAATAACACTTTGTAATGAACATTTGCAACTAAAGATAAATGGATGAAGGGGTTTATAGTGCGACTTCTTAAGTCACACTGGAGCTTCCATTATGAGATTTACTTTTTTTCCTTTTTCTTAACTTTTTTCCTTTTTTCTCTATTTTTTTATTTTGGGGTGGAGTACAGGTGCTTAGGGAAGATTCAAAGGGATGGGGAAATGAATGGGATTAAGACACATGATACAAAAGACACATAGGATAAATAAAAAGATAACATGTCAATTAAATACTTAAAGCCAACAAAAAAAATTAAAGAAAAGTGGATGGAGAATTAGAAGACATGACATCAAAGAAGAATTGGAAATTATTTCTGGAGGGAAATGGTGAGGTTGTGATAGTAGTTTACAGAACTAAACACAAAATTGTAAAAAACTGGTATTATTCTCTAAATTTCATATTAGAATTGTGCATATTCTAGTATAGTAGAAATAATACTATATGCCAGGCGGTGGTGGCACATACATTTAATCCCAGCACTCAGGAGGCAGAGGCAGGAGGATCTCTGTGAGTTCGAGGCCAGCCTGGTCTACATGAGCTAGTTCCAGGACAGGCTCCAAAGCTACAGAGAAACCCTGTCTTGAAAAACCAAAAAAAAAAGAAAGAAAGAAATAATACTATACATTTTGCTTGTTAATTTACTGTGAAAATATTTGTTTTCAAAAATGAAAGACATATCAAAAAGATAAAATTTATGAATTGAGATCTTAAATGATAAAGAAATTGTTTCTTTATTTTTAGATGAGTCTTGATGCTTCCAAATGTTGTTCATTAGATATGAATGCAAATATATTATGGAAAAATACAAAATTTTCTTTGAAAAATTGACAACATTGTAAGCTCAAAATATGTGTCTATTTCTAAATGTTTTACATTTTAATATGGCTTTAAAAAAGGCTTTAATATGCCTTTAATAAGGCAGTAAGTAATTTCAGACATTTTCCCTTGAGCCACGTAGTTCTTTTCATATGCAATTATTTCCTGAGTGCATTAGATAATGTTATTTCCCACAGCTGTATACACATCTATAAATCATTAATGAAGCAGTTAACTGAAACAAAACTATAAAAGATTAGCATGACTTGGCAGAATTCAGCTTTAATTGACTTCTAGTTATTTACAATTAATTTTTTCCTTTTGGAATAATAATTGTAAGTGATTTAAGTTTTTTTGTGTGTGTATGTGTCTGTCTCGAAGAAACTAAATGTTTTCTATTCTTCAAGTTTTGTTTTGTTTGTTTGTTTTTTATAGCAAATCCTCTGTTAGTGACCATTATAAAGCCTAGCTAGGGTAGCATTTATATTTTCTTTTATTGAAAAAAGATTCTTTTCTCACATAATATATCCTGAGTACAGTTTCCCTTATATCTCCTCCTCCCAGGGACCTCCCATACCAACTTAATCCCTTTTCTGTCTTTCATTGAAAAGAACAGGCTTCTATGAGGTAATAATATAATAGAACAAAATAAATAAAATAAGATAAAACAAAAACTATTACATCACATTTAAAGAAGACAAACTAACACAAAGAATAGAGCCCAAGAGAGGGCACAAGAATCAGAGAAGCACTCATTTGCACACTCAGAAATTACATATAAGCACTAAATTGAAAGTCATAATATAGGCAGAGAAGATCTGGAGCAGATCCCAGGAGGCCCTGTGCTTTCTGCTTAAATCTCTGTTAATTTCGAAGAGCTTCGCATACATGTTGATTTAGAGAGTCTTGGGTTTTTTGCGGAGGTGGGAGTTGTTGGTTTTCTTTTTTTTTTTTGGTATTAGGCAT
Organism: Neodon shergylaensis; assembly: GCA_025134845.1. Classification (NCBI taxonomy): domain Eukaryota; kingdom Metazoa; phylum Chordata; class Mammalia; order Rodentia; family Cricetidae; genus Neodon; species Neodon shergylaensis. Next base: position 509,217 of record JABTXL010019748.1, on the reverse strand, counting down.
ACCCTCCAGCTTTTGAACTCTTTCTGCCTCATCTTCCAAGGTGTTCTCTGATATCTGATATGAATCCTTTATTGGAGATATTTCATTCAGGACTGAGTGTTCCAAGGTCAATCACTCTTGGAGCAATGTCTGTCTGTGGGTCTCTATATTTGTGAGGCTTATGCAGGAGGAAGCTTCTCTGCTGGTAGATAGCAAGGAACTGATCTATATGTATACCTGAATAACATTAGGAGTCAATTTATCACTATATTTTTAGACTAGTATTAATTAGGTTTACCCTAAATCCCTAGGCTGTTAAGTCTCAGGTTCCAGGCTGTACCAGGCATGGGTTACATCTCATGAAGTCAAATCAGTTGTTGGTTGGTTACTCCCATAAGCTTTGTACCACCATTGCTTTAGCATACTTGCAGGAAACATTGTAGACCAAAGTGTTTCTGTCTGGCTTGGAGATAGCATTTCTCTTATGGTAATTTGTAGAGTAGCAAAGACACTAGAACCTATGGGTAACGACTCTATGTAGACACCAGCTCTCCTAATTGAATGAGTTGTAGATGATGTATTGCTTCAGCAATGAGACATTGCTATCAGTTTGTAGAGAACATCTTACAGTCTTATCAATAGCATGTGCTATTTGTGGATTAGTGTGGGACTCCTTAAGCCAATAGCTGAATTAGATGCAATCGAATCATAGCATTGGATGCTTTGTTTGGTTACAAGAGATGGCCAGATAGATTTTGCCATTACTTGGTGATTTCATTTAGATCATTTTCATATATGAATATATTTTAAAAGTTTCTATTGTATTAGGTTTCCATAATACCCTTTAATTGCCCCCCTTTTTAGTGGTCCCTCTCTGTATTACCTCTTCCTCCCCCTTCCCACTTGATTCTCCCATTTCAGTCCCCAGTCTGCCCATAAATATATATTCTACTTCCTTTTCCTGGCAAGATCTATCTGTGCCCTCTAGACTCTTACTCTATACCTACCCTCTGCAGTTCTATGGATTGCAGCTGGTTTATTACTGATTTAACAGCTAATATCCACATATAAACTAATACATACTATATTTGTCATTTAGGGTCTAGGACACTTCACTCAGGATAATTTTTTTTCCAGCTTCATCATTTTTAAATAACTGAAATGTTCTTCCATCAGTATGTCTATTTGCCTCCCTCCATCTAAATGGACAAGAAGGAGAAGAATTCAGAAAGGAAAGGAAAATAAAACTGTACCTAAATGGCATTAGGAAAACAGATGAGCAAAGTACATTTCTTGTTTCATTTATAATTTTAAAGTACACATTCCATTGTTTGTCAATTTATGAAAATAATTCTATGTGAAACACAAAGTTGTTTGAATATATATCAGTTTGAAGGAATCATTATACTATGCAATGAATGTTTTCTAATAAGAATTTGTTTTCAAATACAGTGAGCCTTCTTTACTGTATATCAACTCATTTACCCCATTTTCTATAAATGTGTGTATATAATACTGGAAGGTTATTATATGTTTTATATATTTTTATATAGTAATTTTTATATTGTAATTGATCTGCAAGACCACTGGTATGAAACAGTGGTATTTTGATGCCAAAGGGATGGTTTTTCCTCATTGTAACAACAATAATAAAGGAAATACAATGAACAATAAAGGAAAAAGGTAGAAAAACAAATAACTTTTGCTTAGGGATTCATTTAAATTTTGCTGCCTGGGTAATCAGCCTCCAAAAGTGCAAGGCTCAAAGGGAAGTAACAGAGAGGGAATATACTAACAAATTTCTGAGGGGGTTAAGGGAAAAACTCATATACTCTCTTGATAGCTTTCTTCAGACCTTTTCTTTATTCTTCTTTTGTAGTCTCTATTCTTTATATTTTCTTATGATTCCCTTCTCTCACTCTTGATGTTTTCCTTAACTCTATCTTTATTCTTGATGTTTCTCTTTGAGTTCTTTCTATTTCATTCTTGGTGTTTTTGTTTTTTTCTTTTTTATGATTTATTTTTTCACCACTATAATAGGATATTTTTTTTACATTTATTTATTTATTTATTTTTTATTAAAGATTTCTGTCCCTTCCCCACTGCCGCCTCCCCTTTCCCACCCCCCCAATCAAGTCCCCCTCCCTCGTCAGCCCAAAGAGCAGTCAGAGTTCCCTGCCCTGTGGGAAGTCCAAGGACCACCCACCTCCATCCAGGTCTAGTAAGGTGAGCATCCAAACTGCCTAGGCTCCCACAAAGCCAATAGGTGCAGTAGGATCAAAAACCCATTGCCATTGTTCTTGAGGTCTCAGTAGTCCTCATTGTCCACTATGTTCAGTGAGACCGGTTTTAACCCAGGCTTTTTCAGACCCAGGCCAGCTGGCCTTGGTGAGTTCCCGATAGAACATCCCCATTGTCTCAGTGTGTGGGTGCACCCCTCGCAGTTCTGAGTTCCTTGCTCATGCTCTCTCTCCTTCTGCTCCTGATTTGGACCTTGAGATTTCAGTCCGGTGCTCCAATGTGGGTCTCTGTCTCTGTCTCCTTTCATCGCCTGATGAAGGTTAATATTCAGGAGGATGCCTATATGTTTTTCTTTGGGTTCTCCTTCTTATTTAGCTTCTCTAAGAACCTGAATTATAGGCTCAATGATTTATTTTTTCACCACTATAATAAAGAGGATATTTTATTTTTTTTTAAAAAAAAGAAAACAAACTATTGATGTGGGAGTGTCAGCTCCTACTACAAACTATCTCTTTTATTTTACATACCAATCCCAGTTCCTACTCCCTTTCCCTCCACCTAGTCCCCCACCCCACCTCGCATCAACTCCTCAGATAGGGTAAGACGCATTGCTTTGGGGAAGATCCAAGGCCCTCCCTACTATATTTAGGCTGAGCAAGGTATCTATTCAAAGGAAATGGGTTTGCAAAAAGCCAGTACAAGCAATAGGGACAAATCATGGTGCCACTGCTTGTGGCCCTGCAGTTTGCCCCAGTCATACAATTGACACCCACATTCGCCTAACTAACATCCAGAGGGTCTAGTTTGGTCCTATGCTGCTTCCTTTCTTGTCTGGCTGGAGTTGATGAGCTCCCATTAGATAAACTGTTTCAGTAGGTGTCCCAATCATAGTTCTGACCTCTTTGCTCATATTCTCACTCCTTCCACTGTTCAACTAGACTTTGAGAGCTCAGCTCGGTGCAAGACCTTTTTCATGAAAGGATGTTGGTTTTCTCATATGTTTTTTTAGCATCTAATGAGATGAGCATATGTTGTTGTTGTTGTTGTTTTTTATTTCAGCTTACTTATATGGTAGATTACATTGATAGATTTTTGTTTGTTGAACCATCCCTGCATCTCTGGGATAAACTCAACTTGATCATGGTGGATGATATTTTTGATATTCTTGGATTCGGTTTGCCAGTATTTTTTTGAGTATTTTTGCATCTATGTTCATGAGGGGGATTGGTCTGTAATTTTCTTTCTTGGTTGAGTCTTTTTGTGGTTTTGGTATCAAGATAACTCTAGCCTCATGAAAAGAATTTGGAAATGTTCATTATGTTTCTATTATGTGGAACACTTTAAAGAGTATAGGTATTAGTTCTTCTTTGAAGTTCTGGTAGAATTCTACACTGAAACCATCTAGTCCTAGGTACTTTTTTTTCTGGTTGGGAGGCCTTTAATGACTGCTCCTATTTCCTTGCATGTTATAGGTCTATTTAATTTGCTACTTGGTCTTGATTTAATTTTGGTATGTGGCACCTATCCATAAAATTGTCCATTTCTTTCAAATTTTCCAATTTTGTGGACTACAGGTTTTTGTAGTATGTCTGTTGTAATGTCCCCCTTTTTATTTCTTAATTTGGATATTCTCTCTTTGCCTTTTGCTTAGTTTGGATAAAGGATTGTCTATCTTGTTGATTTTCTCAAAAAAAGCTCTTGTTTCATTGATTCTTTTTGCTTTTTTGTTTCTGTTTTATTGGTTTCAGCACTCAATTTAATTATTTCCTGTCATCTACTCCTCCTGAGTGAGGCTACTTCTTTTTGTTCTGCAGCTTTCAGGATTGCTCTTAAGTCACTAGTGTGAGATTTCTCCACTTTCTTTATTACTTTTTTATTGATTTATTTTATTTTTTATTGATTTTTATTGAGTTCTACATTTTTCTCTGCTCCGCTCTATGTATCTTCCCTCCCCTTCAAACCTCTCCCAATGTCTCCATGCTCCCAATTTACTCAGGAGATGTTGTCTTTTTCTACTTCCCATGTAGATTAGATCTATATAAGTCTCTCGTAGGATCCTCATTGTTGTCTAGGTTCTCTAGGATCATGATTTGTGGGCTGGTTTTCTTTGCTTTATGTTTAAAAAACACTTATGAGTGAGTACATGTGATAATTGTCTCTTTGGGTCTGGGTTACCTCACTCAAAATGGGATGTTTTCTAGCTCCATCCATTTTTTCCTGAAAAATTCAATACGTCAGTTTTTTCTGCTGTGTAGTACTCCATTGTGTAAATGTACCACATTTTCCTTATTCATTCTTTGGTTGAGGGGCATTTAGATTTTTTTCAGGTTCTGACCATGACAAAGAATGCTGCTATAAACATAGTTGAGCACATGTCCTTGTGGTATGATTGAGCATCCTTTGGATGTATACCCAAAAGTGGTATTACTGGGTCTTGAAGAAGGTTGTTTCCTAATTTTTTGAGAAATCACCACACTGACATCCAAAGGGGCTGTTCTATCTTGCATTCCCACTAGCAATGCAGAAGTGTTCCCTTTATCCCACAACCTCTCCTGTAAGTTGTCATTAGTGATTTTGTTCTTGGCCATACTTACAGCGTAAGATGGAATCTCCGAGTTGTTATGATTTGCATTTCTCTGATGACTAAGGATGTTGAGCATTTTCTTAAGTGTCTTTTAGCCATTTTAGATTCCTCTGTTGAGAGTTCTCTGTTCACTTTATTCATGTAGGCACTTGGTGCTATGAAATTTTCTCTTAGCACCACTTTCATAATGTTCCATAGGTTTGGGCACATTGTGTCTTCATTTTCATTAAATTTTAGAATATCTTCAGTTTTCTTCTTTATTTCTTCTTTGACCCAGAGGTGATTCAAGTGAATACTGTTCAATTTCCATAAGTTTGTAGGCTTTCTGAAATTAGTGTTGTTGTTAAATTCTAACTTTAAACCACTGAGATCTGATAAGATACAGGAGGTTATTCCAATTTTTTTATTGAAAAAAAAAAATTCCTGCCTCCTCCCAGCCTCCCATTACTCTCCCCCTCCTCCGGCCCCTCTCTCCCTCCCCCCTCTCCTCTCCCCCTCCCTCTCCAGTCCGAAGAGCAGTCAGGGTTCCCTGCCCTGTGGAAAGTCCAGGGCCTCTCCCCTCCCTCCAGGTCTAGGAAGGTGAACATCCAAACTGGCTAGGCTCCCACAAAGCCAGAACATGACGTAAGAACAAAACCCCATGCCATTGTCCTTGGCTTCCCATCAGCCCTCATTGTCCGCCATGTTCAGAGAGTCCAGTTTTATCCCATGCTTTTTCAGTCACAGTCCAGCTGGCCTTGGTTAGCTCCCAATAGATCAGCCCCACTGTCTCAGTGGATGGGTGCACCTCTCGTGGTCCTGACTTCCATGCTCATGTTCTCCCTCCTTCTGCTCCTCATTGAGACTTTGGGAGCTTAGTCCGATGCTCCAGTGTGGGTCTCTGTCTCTATCTCCATCCATTGCTAGATGAAGATTCTATGGTGATATGCAAGATACTCATCAGTATGGCTATAGGATAGGGTAATTTCAGGTTCCCTATCCTCAGCTCCCCAAGGAACTAACTGGGGACATTGCCCTGGGCACCTGGGAGCCACTCTAGGTTCATGTCTCTTACCAACCCTAAGGTGGTTCCCTTAATTAAGTTATGTGATTCCCTGCTCTTCTATCCATATTCCAATTTTTTGTATCTGTTGAGGTTTGCTTTGTTACCAAGTACGTGGTTAATTTTAGAGAAGGTTCCATGAGGTGCTGAGAAGAAGGTATATTCTTTTGGGTTTGGTTAAGAGATGTAGACATCTCTTAAGTCTATTTGAATCATGACATCTATTAGTTCTCTTATTTCTCTGTTAAGTTTCTGTCTAGTTAATCTGTCCTTTGGGGAGAATATTGTGTTGAATCTCCTACTATTACTGTGTGGGGTTTGATGTGTGATTTAAGCTTTAGTAATGTTTTGTTTGCATATGTGTGTGCTCTTGCATCTGGGGCATAGATTTTAAGAATTGAGACTTCATCTTGATGGGTTATTCCTTTTATGAGTACAAAGTGATGTTTTCCATCTCTTCTGATTGATTTTAGTTTGAAATCTACTTTCTTAGATATTAGGATAAATAAACCTACTTGTTTCGTAGGTCCATTCGGTTGGAAAATTTTTTCGCAACCCTTTACTCTGAGGCAATGTCTGTTTTTTTTTTTTTTGAACTTTTTTTTATTGAAAAAATATCCCTGCTTCCTCCCAGCCTCCCATTTCCCTCCCCCTCCTCCCGCCCCTCTCCCCCTCCCCCCACTCCTCTCCCCCTCCCTCTCCAGTCTGAAGAGCAGTCAGGGTTCCCTGCCCTGTGGAAAGTCCAGGGTCTTCTCCCCTCCATCCAGGTCTAGGAAGGTGAACATCCAAACTGGCTAGGCTCCCACAAAGCCAGAACATGAAGTAGGAACAAACTCCATGCCATTGTCCTTGGCTTCTCATCAGCCCTCATTGTCCACCATGTTCAGAGAGTCCGGTTTTATCCCATGCTTTTTCAGTCACAGTCCAGCTGGCCTTGGTTAGCTCCCAATAGATCAGCTTCACTGTCTCGGTGGATGGGCGTACCTCTCCCAAAGAAAAACATATAGTTATTATCCCTGCTATGGGAAATAGACAAGATTGCTGGGCAAAAAATGGGGACCTTGGGGGTGGGTGGGATAGGGGAAGGGGAGATGGGGAGAGAAAAGTGAGAAGGGGAGGATGGGGGGAACATGGAGAAACGGGATGATTGGGGATAAAACAAGGTTGGATAGAGGAGCAGGGAATCACATAACTTAATTAAGGGAACCTCCTTAGGGTTGGTAAGAGACATGAACCTAGAGTAGTGTCAAGGTGCCCAGGGCGATGTCCCCAGTTAGTTCCTTGGGCAGCTGAGGATAGGGAACCTGAAATGACCTATCCTATAGCCATACTGATGAATATCTTGCATATCACCATAGAACCTTCATCTAACGATGGATGGAGATAGAGACAGAGACCCACACTGGAGCATCAGACTAAGCTCCCAAAGTCCCAATGAGGAGCAGAAAAGAGGGAGAACATGAGAATGTCTGTTTTTTTTTAAGTTGAGGTGTGTTTCTTGTATACAACAGCAAAATGAATCCTGCTTTTGTATCCATTCACTTAGCCTATGTTTTTTTAAAGGTAAAAATGAGTCCATTGATATTAAGAGATGTTAATGACCAGTGGTTGTTAATTCCTGTTATGTTTTCGTGGTAGTATTTGTGTATTTCCCTGATTTGGGGTTTGCTGGTGTAAAGTTATCTGTTGTCTGTGTTTTTGTGGGTGTAGCAAGCTTCCTTGGGTTGGAATATTCCTTCCAGTACTTTCTTTAAGGCTGGATTTGTGGATATGTATTCTTTAAATCTGATTTTGTCATGGAATATCTTGTTTTCTCCATAAATGGTAAGTGAAAGCTTTGCTGTGTATTGTAGTCTGGGCTTGCATCCATGGTCTCTTTATGTCTGTAACACATCTGTCCAGGATCTTTTGGCTTTCATGCTTTCCATTGAGAAGTCAGGTGTAATTCTGATAGGTCTGCCTTCATATGTTACTTGACCTTTTTCTTTTGCAGCTCTTAGTGCTCTTTCTTTATTCTATATGTTTTGCATTTTGATTATTACATGATGAGGAATGTGTTTTATTGGTTTAGTCTATTTCATCCTCTATAAGATTCTTATACCTTCATAGGGATATCCTTCTTTAGGTTGGGAAAGTTTTCTGCTGGGATTTTTTGAATATATTTCCTGTGCCTTGAATCTGACGTTCTTCTTTTTCTTCTATTTCTATTATTCTTAGGTTTGTCTTTTTATGGTGTCCCAGATGTTCTGATATTTTGTGTTAAGAGTTTATTGGATTTAATATTTTTCTTGACAAATGAATCCATTTCCTCTGTAGTATCTCCAACACCTGAGATACTCTATTTCATCTCTTGTATTCTGTTGGTTATGCTTGCCTCTGTAGTTCCCATTCATTTAACCCAGATTTTCCATGTCCAGAGTTCTCTAGGTTTTTGTTTTCTTTATTGCCTCTATTTCAGTTTTTAGGTCTTGAACGGCTTGAAATATTTGCTTCACTTCTTTGATTGTTTTTTTTTCTTGGGTTTCTTTGGAGATATATTTATTTATTCCAAATTTTTGTTTAGTCTTTTCCTCCATAGTAAAGGGAATTTTTCATTTAAAAAAATGATCCCCATCATCCTCATAAAGTTATGTTTAAAATTATTTTCTTCTGCTTCTTCTGGGTTAGGATGATTAAGTCTTCCTGCTGTATGACCACTTAGTTCTTGAGTTACCATTTTGCTTTTTAGATTATTGAATGAATTCTTGCATTGGCACCTACCAGCCTCTTCTTCCAACTGGTGCCAGTAGATTCATTACTCTTGGTTCAATTCTTGCAGTGGTTTTCTGTGTCTTCTGGAACTATTCTTGGTCTGCACTGAACTGTTACTGTCTGTTTCTCAGGGAACCACTGTGGTCTCTCTTGGCCTACTCTGTTGGCCCTTTTCCTTCGTCTTATCTCTTGGTTCACTCTCTTGGTTCTCTCTGTGCCACCACAACTTGTGCTTCAGAGTTTCTCTCTTGGTCCTCTCCATGTAGTTGCAGCTTGTGTTTCAGAGTTCCTCAGAGGTTGCAGGGGCTAGGAGGGTTTGGGTGTAGAATGAGACTTGTAGTTGCAGGATCCGGTTGATGGTGTAGGGGTGTTGGAGCTGCCTACCTAGAGAAAGTTTTCTTGTTGGCTGGATAGAGAAGCTGAGGCAGGTAGAAGAGGGGCCTGGGGTTTTGCCCCAGTACGGAGGGCCTAAAGAGTAGGGTGCACCATAGGTTGGGTGGTCACTCACCCCTTGGTCTTCTCTGTGTATTTGCAGCCTGTGTTTCAGAATTCTTCTGAGGTTGCAGAGGATAAGAGAGTTTGGGTGTGAAGTGGGACTTGTAACTTACAGGGCATGATTGATGGGATGCGGTATTGCAGCAGCCTACCTGCAGGAAAATTTCAGTTGGGGGAGGGGCCAAGGATTTTGCCCCAGTATGAAGAGACTAGAAAGTGGGGTGTCCCACCGAGTAGGTGGTCACTCACTTCTTGGTCCTTTCTGTGTATTCATAGCCTGAGTTTCAGAATTCCTCCGAAGTCATGGGGGATAGGAGGGTTTGAATGTGGAGTGGGACTTGTAGCTTATTGGGTCCAATCTATGGAATGGGGGTGTTAGAGTTGCCTACCTGCAGGAAACTTACGTGCTGGCTGGTTAGAAAAGCTGAAGCAGGTGGGGAGGTACCTGGGATTTTGCCCCAGAATGGATGGTCTAGAGAGTGAGTGGGGTGTCCCGCCAGGTGGGTGGTCACTCACCTCTTGGTCCTCTCTGTGTAGCAGCAGACTGTGTTTCAGAGTTCCACTGAGGTTGATCTTGGTGTTTTTCTAAATCTAATGTTCTGCTTCTTATTCATTTTAACACTCTTGTTCTTCATACTTTCCCTCTAGCCTATTTTAAATCTTTGTTCTTACCTTAACAGCTTATATACCCTAGCAAAATCTTTCAGGCAATATCAAAATTACACTGCAGTTACATTTGGCTTTTCTGGTGAAGGATTACAATGAATGCAAAACAATAAAGCAGCATGTTTTCCATATTCCTTACATGATTATACATTTTATGTATTACAGGTAAAAAAAATTATTCCAAGAACCCACATACATTCATACCCAAGTAACTTCTTATATATTAATGGTGTGGGTAAGCAAGGTGTTCCTCTCATTCAGGTCTTTTAGTGGCAGGCTGCATTTTGCAGTTACAAAGAAAGGGCCATTTACATTATTACTTACCTTGAAAGGTAATCTTATAAGGAACTTTAAAGCAATCACAAACCTAAACTATTATGTATGAAAAAGAATCTGTCAGGTCTATTTTAAATCGTTAGGATAAATACCCACTCAACAATAGTTTCTTAAAGCAGGAGACTGAAGGCAGAAATAGGTATAAAGAATTAATCATCACCTTTGGCCATAAACAAATCTTAGCAAGAAAGGCATGTAAGCTAATGATAATTGAACTGCTTTGTTCTTGCTCTCTGACTTTAAAATTTTTCTCATTCAACTATGAGGCTTTTTAAAACTTTAGATTGTCCTTTTGGTTTTTTTTTTATTTTATTTTAACCTCAGGTATTTGACAAAATCATCTAAGTTTAAGTTATTTTCACAGCTTTGTTTCAATGATTGTATACTCTGAAACCTGTGAACACACGTCCCAACATTAAGAAAACAGAGAAAGCACACATTGGAGACTTAACAGCCCACCCAAAAGCTCTAGAAAAAAAGAAGCAGACTCACCTAGGAGGAGTAGAAGACTGGAAATAATCAAACTGAGGGCTGAAATCAACAAAATAGAAACACAGAAAACAATCCAAAGAATCAATGAAACAAAAAGCTGGTTCCTGGAGAAAATCAACAAGATTGATAAACCCCTATCCAAACTAATCAAACGACAGAGAGAGAATTTGCAAATTATTAAGATCAGAAATGAAAAGGGGGACATAACCACAGACACAGAGGAAATTAAGAGAATCATTAGATCTTACTACAAAAGCCTGTATGCCACAAAACTGGAAAATGTAAAAGAAACGAACACTTTTTTAGATAAATACCATATACCAAAGTTAAACCAGGAACAGGTGAACAATCTAAAGAGACCTGTTAGTCGCGAAGAATTAGAAGCTGTTATCAAAAACCTCCCTACCAAAAAAAGCCCAGAACCAGATGGTTTCAATGCGGAATTCTACCAGAACCTCTAAGAAGACATAATACCTATACTCCTTAATGTATTTCACAATATAGAAACAGAAGAGTTATTGCCAAATTCCTTTTATGAAGCTACAGTTACTCTGATACCAAAACCGCACAAAGACTCAACCAAGAAATAGAATTATAGGCCAATCTCAATCATGAACATCGACGCAAATATCCTCAATAAAATACTGGCAAACCGAATCCAAGAACACATTAGAAAAATTATCCATTATGATCAAGTAGGCTTCATCCCAAAGATGCAGGACTGGTTCAATATACGAAAATCTATTAATGTAATCCATGATATAAATAAGCTGAAAGAAAAAAACCATATGATCATTTCATTAGATGCTGAAAAAGCATTCGACAAAATTCAACACCCCTTTATGATAAAGGTCTTGGAGAGATTAGGGATACAAGGGTCATACATAAATATAATAAAAGCTATTTACAGCAAGCCAACAGCTAACATTAAATTAAACGGAGAAAAACTCAAAGCCATCCAACTAAAATCAGGAACACGACAAGGATGTCCACTCTCTCCATACCTCTTCAATATAGTGCTTGAAGTTCTGGCAATAGCAATAAGACAACAAAAGGGGATCGAGGGGATTCGTATTGGAAAGGAAGAAGGTAAACTTTCGTTATTTGCAGATGATATGATAGTATACATAAGCGACCCCAAAAACTGTACCAAAGAACTCCTACAGCTGATAAACACCTTTAGTAATGTGGCAGGATACAAGATCAACTCCAAAAAATCAGTTGCCTTCCTATACACTAAGGATAAAGAAACAGAGAGGGAAATCAGAGAAGCATCACCTTTCACGATCGCCACAAACAGCATAAAATATCTTGGGGTAACCCTGATGAAGGAAGTGAAAGATCTATATGACAAGAACTTTAAGTCTTTGAAGAAAGAAATAGAAGAGGACACCAGAAAATGGAAGGACGTCCCTTGCTCTTGGATTGGGAGTATCAACATAGTAAAAATGGCAATTCTACCAAAAGCAATCTATAGATTCAATGCAATCCCCATCAAAATCCCATCAAAATTCTTCACAGATCTGAAGAAGACAATAAGCAACTTTATATGGAAAAACAAAAAACCCAGGATAGCCAAAACAATCTTATACAATAAAGGAACGTCTGGAGGCATTACCATCCCTGACTTCAAACTCTATTACAGAGCTACAATAGTGAAAATAGCTTGGTATTGGCATAAAAACAGAGAAGTCGACCAATGGAATCGAATAGAAGACCCTGACTTTAACCCACAAACCTATGAGCACCTGATTTTCGATAAAGAAGCTAAAAGTATACAATGGAAAAAAGAGAGCATCTTCAACAAATTGTGCTGGCAAAACTGGATGTCAATTTGTAGAAGAATGAAAATAGATCCATATATATCACCATGCACAAAACTCAAGTCCAAGTGGATTAAAGACCTCAATATCAATCCGAACACACTGAACCTGATAGAAGAGAAAGTGGGAAGTACTCTACAACACGTGGGCACAGGAGACCACTTCCTATGTATAACCCCAGCAGCACAGACAGTAAGGGCCTCATTGAATAAATGGGACCTCCTGAGACTGAGAAGCTTCTGTAAAGCAAAGGACACTGTCGCTAAGAGAGAAAGGCAACCCACTGACTGGGAGAAGATCTTCACCAACCCCGCAACTGACAAAGGTCTGATCTCCAAAATATATAAAGAACTCAAGAAACTAGACCGTAAAAGGCTAAGCAACCCAACTATAAAATGGGGCACTGAGCTGAACAGAGATCTCTCAACAGAAGAAGTTCAAATGGCCAAAAGATACCTAAGGTCATGCTCATCTTCCTTAGCGATCAGGGAAATGCAAATCAAGACAACTTTAAGATACCATCTTACACCTGTCAGAACGGCTAAAATCAAAAACACCAATGATAGCCTTTGCTGGAGAGGTTGTGGAGTAAGGGGTACTCTCATCCACTGCTGGTGGGAATGCAAACTGGTGCAACCACTCTGGAAAGCAGTGTGGAGGTTTCTCAGGAAATTCGGGATCAACCTACCACTGGACCCAGCAATACCACTCTTGGGAATATATCCAAGAGAGGCCTTATCTTACAACAAAAGTATATGCTCTACTATGTTCATAGCAGCATTGTTTGTAATAGCCAGAACCTGGAAACAACCTAGATGCCCTTCAATTGAAGAATGGATGAAGAAAGTATGGAATATATACATATTAGAGTACTACTCAGCAGTAAAAAGCAAGGACTTCTTGAAGTTTGCAGGCAAATGGATGGAAATAGAAAACACTATCCTGAGTGAGGTAAGCCAGACCCAAAAAGAGGAACATGGGACGTACTCACTCATATTTGGCTTCTAGCCATAAATAAAGGACATTGAGCCTATAATTCGGGTTCTTAGAGAAGCTAAATAAGAAGGAGAACCCAAAGAAAAACATATAGGCATCCTCCTGAACATTAACCTTCATCAGGCGATGAAAGGAGACAGAGACAGAGACCCACATTGGAGCACCAGACTGAAATCTCAAGGTCCAAAGCAGAAGCAGAAGGAGAGAGAGCACGAGCAAGGAACTCAGGACCGCGAGGGGTGCACCCACACACTGAGACAATGGGGATGTTCTATCGGGAACTCACCAAGGCCAGCTGGCCTGGGTCTGAAAAAGCCTGGGTTAAAATTGGTCTCGCTGAACATAGTGGACAATGAGGACTACTGAGACCTCAAGAACAATGGCAATGGGTTTTGATCCTACTGCACGTATTGGCTTTGTGGGAGCCTAGGCAGTTTGGATGTTCACCTTACTAGACTTGGATGGAGGTGGGAGGTCCTTGGACTTCCCACAGGACAGGGAACCCTGTTTGCTCTTTGGGCTGACGAGGGAGGGGAACTTGATTGGGGGAGGGGGAGGGAAAGGGGAGGCGGCAGTGGGGAAGAGACAGAAGTCTTTAATAAATAAATAAATAAAAATTAAAAAAAATAAAATAAAATAAAACTGTTGACTTTAATAAATATAATGAATATAATAAAGTCAGTTTGTGGAAAAAAAAAGAATAAAACCATATGGTCATTTCATTAGATGCTGAAAAAGCATTTGACAAAATTCAACATCCCTTTATGATAAAAGTCTTGGAGAGATTAGGGATACAAGGGTCATACCTAAATGTAATAAAAGCTATTTACAGCAAGCCGACAGCTAACATCAAGTTAAACGGAGAGAAACTCAAAGCCATCACACTAAATTCAGGAACACGACAAGGCTGTCCACTCTCTCCATACCTCTTCAATATAGTGCTTAAAGTTTTAGCAATAACAATAAGACAACAGAAGGGGATCAAGGGGATTCGAATTGGAAAGGAAGAATTTAAACTTTCGTTATTTGCAGATGATATGATAGTGTACATAAGCGACCCCAAAAACTCCACCAAAGAACTCCTACAGCTGATAAACACCTTTAGTAATGTGGCAGGATACAAGATCAACTCCAAAAAATCAGTTGCCTTCTTATACACAAAAGATATGGAAGCAGAGAGGGAAATCAGAGAATCATCACCTTTCTTGATAGCCACAAACAGCATAAAATATCCTGGAGTAACTCTAACCAAGGAAGTGAAAGGTCTATTTGACAAGAACTTTAAGGCATTGAAGAAAGAAATTGAAGAGGATACCAGAAAATGGAAGGATATCCCTTGCTCTTGGATTGGGAGGATCAACATAGTAAAAAATGGCAATTCTACCAAAGGCTATTTATAGATTCAATGCAATCCCCATCAAGGTCCCATCAAAATTCTTCACAGATCTTGAGAGGACAATAATCAGCTTTATAAGGAAAAACAAAAAACCCAGGATAGCCAAAACAATCTTATACAATAAAGGAACTTCTGGAGGCATTATAATCCCTGACTTCAAACTCTATTACAGAGCTACAGTACTGAAAACAGCATGGTACTGGCATAAAAACAGAGAAGTCGACCAATGGAATTGTATAGAAGACCCGGATTTTAACCCACAAACCTATGATCACCTCATTTTCGATAAAGGAGCTAAAAGTATACAATGGAAGAAAGAAAGCATCTTCAACAAATGGTGCTGGCACAACTGGATGTCAACCTGTAGAAGAATGAAAATAGACCCATATCTATCACCATGCACACAACTCAAGTCCAAATGGATCAAAGACCTCAATATCAATCTGAACACACTGAACCTGATAGAAGAGAAAGTGGGAAGTACCCTACAACAGATGGGCACAGGAGATCGCTTCCTGTGTATAACCCCAGCAGCACAAACATTGAGGGCAACATTGAATAAATGGGACCTACTGAAACTGAGAAGCTTCTGTAAAGCAAAGGACACTGTCACTATGACAAAAAGGCAACCTACTGACTGGGAAAAGATCTTCACCAACCCTGCAACAGACAAAGGTCTGATCTCCAAAATATATAAAAAACTCAAGAAACTAGACTTTAAAATGTTAATTAACACAATTAAAAAATGGGGCACTGAACTGAACAGAGAATTCTCAACAGAAGAAGTTCAAATGGCCAAAAGACACTTAAGGTCATGCTCAACCTCCTTAGTGATCAGGGAAATGCAAATCAAAACAACTTTGAGATATCTTCTTATACCTATCATAATGGCTAAAATCAAAAACACCAATGATAGCCTTTGCTGGAGAGGTTGTGGAGGAAGGGGTACCCTCATCTATTGCTGGTGGGTATGAAAACTTGTGCAACCACTTTGGAAATCAGTGTGGCGGTTTCTCAGGAAATTTAGGATCAACCTACCCCTGGACACAGCAATACCACTCTTGGGAATATACCCAAGAGATGCCCTATCACATGACAAAAGCATTTGTTCAACTATGTTCATAGCAGCATTATTTGTAATAGCCAGAACCTGGAAACAACCTAGATGTCCTTCAATGGAAGAGTGGATGAAGAAACTGTGGAATATATACACATTAGAGTACTACTCTGCCATAAAAAACAATGACTTCTCGAATTTTGCATGCAAATTGTTGGAAATAGAAAACACTATCCTGAGTGAGGTAACCCAGACCCAAAAAGAGTATCATGGGATGTACTCACTCATAATTGGTTTCTAGCCATAAATACAGGTCACTGTGTCTATAATTTGTGATCCTAAAGAAGCTAAATAAGAAGGTGAACCCAAAAAAAAACCATATAGTTATGATCCCTGCTATGCGAAATAGACAAGATTAATGGGCAAACAATTGGGATCTTGGGGGTGTGGTGGGATGGGTTAAGGGGAGATGGGGAGAGAAAAGTGAGAAGGAGAGGATGGGGGGAACTTGGGGAAATGGGATGATTGGGGATAATACAAGGTTGGATAGAGGAGCAGGGAATCACATAACTTAATTAAGGGAACCACCTTAGGGTTGGTAAGAGACATGAACCTAGATGGGCTCCCAGGTACCCAGGGCAATGTCCCCAGTTAGTTACTTGGGCAGCAGAGGATAGGGAACCTGAAATGACCCTATCCTATAGCCATACTGATGAATATCTTGCATATCACCATAGAACCTTCATCTAGGGATGGATGGAGATAGAGAAAGAGACCCACACTGGAGCATCAGACTAAGCTCCCAAAGCCCCAATGAGGAGCAGAAGGAGGGAGAACATGAGCATGAAAGTCAGGACCACGAGAGGTGCACCCATCCACTGAGACAGTGGGGCTGATGTATTGGGAGCTCACCAAAGCCAGCTGGTCTGTGACTGAAAAAGCATGGTGTTGTAATTGGAGCAGCGGGGCTGCGTCCCCAGCACCCCAGCTGCCTGCTAGCTTATGCCTCGAAATAATTACACGGACACTGTATTCTTTTAAACACTGCTTGGCCCATTAACTCTAGCCCTTATATGCTAATTCTCATATCCCGATCAACCCATCTCTAATAATCTGTGTAACATCAGTCTTACCGGGAGTATTCTAGCCTACATCCATCCTGGGTCAGAGTTTCATTGCATGTACCTCAGAGATCAGAGTTATCTAGTCTGAGCTCACTTCCTCTTCCTCCCAGAATTCTGTTCTGTTTACTCCTCCCACCTATGTTTTAACCTATGAGGGCCAAGCAGTTCCTTTATTACTTAACCAATGAAATCAACAGATTGATATATGACACTCCCACATCACTTCTCCTTTTTCTGTTTAAACAAAAAGGAAATGCTTTAACTTTAACATAACAAAATTACATATAGCAAAACAGTTATAAAGCAAGAATTACAGTTACAATATTTACATCTACTTTATCTTTTATCATAACTAATGAAAACTTTAACTCTCTGTATATTCTTTAACTCCATCAAAGACTCAAGAAGGATACAATATCACCTAAGCAAACAAGAAATAAGCAACTTCCAAACTCTAGAAATAACAGAGACATCTCGCTGCCTGGAGAGTTACACAAAGTTCCTTTGTACCACTGGGTCATCCATCTTCGGCCTACAGGCCTATAGTTTCCAGCAGACATTTCAATGAAGCAGTAAATTTCAAAGGCAGTTCAGTCACTATCTGCTGTGTCCTGCAGAATGTCTTGCAGACTCTTTCATAAGTCAGAAACCCCAAAAGATCATCTCACCTTTAGGTAAGTTCAGCCGTCCTCTTTCTGTGGGTTCTCTGTGTCCAGTTTATGCAATAGTCCAGGCAAGAGCAGTTTCTTGCCCAAATGATTATCAAACTCCATAAGGATCCTCTTCGATGCCCATCTTCCTCTTGAAGTAGATTGGTGCTGCCAGGAGCAGAGTGTCTCATTGTCATAAAAAGTCCCAAGTTATTAAAACATTTAAAATGCCATATTCTATAATCTTTGAAATATATGAAGAATGCCTATCTAAAATATATCCATGCACATCTAGAAAATCTAACTAACATGACTACAAACTTGACTATTATAGATGATTATCTATTAACAACCTATATACATTACATTTTTAAATTAACTACACAATCATGATACCTTAATCAAGATCAGAAACACATACATATAACAAAATTGACCTTAAATTTAAATCACTAAAGCAAAATCCATATCAATGCAAATTATTCATATCTGTATCATATCCCCCTTTAAATGTAAAAGAACATTTATAAACAATATTTGGGAATATGGGCGCAGTTATTTCTCTCCAAACTGCTTCCTGCTGAATGGGGGCGCTGTTATTTAGGTCTTTCATGGTATAACCTGTGTGCTAGTTTCATCTCAGTTGGCAGTTGAGTGAAGCAATTTCCTTAAGATGTTTACAGTAACCCTTCAGGAGGGCGTGGTCCATCATACCATATTCGGATTGAAGAAATCCACAGACTCTCACCCTCTGTGAAAACAAAATAAGAAACTCCTTTCCAAAGCATCATGTCCTTAGATCCAAATTTCAAAGTCAAAGCATTTTCAAAAAATCTATGTTGGATTAGTTCAGCAGCATTTATAAACAAATATCTTTTAGCAGCTGTTTCTCCTTCCTCAGCATTCAAATAATTCAAAGAGAGCATAATAGCATACAGTATCAATATTTTCTGTGTATTTTCCATCTTTGTGCACTTTATTTTAACCTCTATTTTTTATTTTTACTTTTAACTTTTTGCTTTTTGGTCTGTATATCTTTGACCTGGAATAACTCTGTAGACCAGGCTGTCCTTGAACTCTTAGAGATCCATCTGTCTCTGCCTCCCAGGCATTGGGATTAAAGGCATATGCTACTACACCTTGAACTCACAGAGATCTGTTTGTTTCTGCCTTCTGGGCACTGGGATTAAAGGCGTGTGCTACCACACCTTGAAGTCACAGAGGTCAATCTCCCTCTGCCTCCCAAGTGTTTGGATTAAAGATGTGTACTACCACACCCCACTACTCTCTTTCTTCCTTTTTTTTACTTTTAAGAACCTTAACTTTTAGCTTGCATATATTTTTAACACACTGTAAATCATTTAGAAATTTTCTTTGTCTTTGAATTTCCTTTTACTGTATCTCTCTCTGTGAGCGCCAAATGTGTAGCGGCGTAGATTAATGCAGACAAATTGTAAGAAATATATACACAGCTTTAATGGGGAAAATTAGACTTACAGATCCAAGGTTCCCGCAGAGCACAGGAAACAGGAAGGGGTGCGCGGGAGGCCGCGCGCCCAATTTATAAGTAAACCTTCGCCCGAGGCAAGCCCGCCCCCCAAGGAGGGGCTGGCCCAACTCTACATCTCCCGCTTTTGTCTAAATAAGACAGAACTAAACCAAATACAACTATAAACAATAATAACAAATCATAAATATAACAAACAATACTGAGAACAAAAGTTTTGCTAGACATTCTATCTAAAGGAGTCTAAATAATATAGAGAGTAACTACAATTATATAATCTTCAACTCCGTCAAAGATCTGAGAAGGGAATAAATATCACTTAACAAATGAGAGATATCCAAAATGTGCAACAAATGACAGAGAAAACTGACCACCTGGGCAATCACCCAAAGTCTCGTTTGCAATGTTGAGTCAACCAACTTTGGCTAAGGCCTAACATAACTGACATACCATTATCAAATGCAAGGAACTTTCTTAGAATTATCCTACCCTGTCTTGGCAAGATAAGACAATCCTGTTACATATCTTTGTCAGTAGTTGAGGTATGGGCTTTTCTTAACCCAAAGGCCAGTTCCGCCAAGAAGACAAGCTCCCAGTGGAGTGTCTTTGGTGCTCAACGTTCTCTTGGGAGTAGAGTGGCATTGCCAGGAGTAATTGTGTCTCGTTGGCAGAGAATTCTAGGTTAGATTAAAGGCCATTTTCTACAGCTCTTTAAAGAGGCCGAAAATTATACTATCTATACTAAATATAATCTCTATGTATCTAGAAGACCCGATTAACCTAAAAAATAAACATGACAAACATATAATTCTCAATACCTATCTAACTTGAAGACTAAGAGAAAAAACAACTGTGTTATATATGAAGACGATGATATCAAATGTAAACAATGTTATAACATAAATAGTATCAGAGGTAGAAATGTACATTGTGATATGGTAGATGTATCAATACAATATAAGCATACTCTTATACAAAAATAGAGATAGGAACACTCACATTTAATATTCAATATATCAATATACAAGAAACAGTACCAATATAATTTTCTAAAAACAGTAAATCACAAATACCAATCATCCCATCAAAACAGTTAATCCCCCCCTATTTTTTTTTATTCTTACCCCTAATTCCATAAAATATCTCCCCATCCCCTCAACCCTAAACCAACCAATAAAAGATGTCCCTAACCCTGAGGGCAAACTCTGTTGGGAGAGGGGACGTTGTCCTCTAAAATTGCTTCTAGCTGACATGGGGGTGACGTTCTTCTTAGGGGCTCCTGTGAAAGCAAATGATGGTAAAATTCCCAAATTAACCTTTGACCTAAGAAAATTATAACTAGTCTCTGAGCATTTTGAGAAGGTCTGGCCAGAGTGTTGTCAAAAATGTGCACCATTCGAAATTGACTCGTGTAGTTGGTACCAAAAAACAGGTCTAAAATTAGCGCTTAAAAAAATATTCATGACGTCATAAAAACCAGATTGAGTTGATGTTGTGGGGCCCCATCTTCATCCTGGAAACTTCAAAGATTACTGTAGGAAAATTTGTTGCTTGTTATGGAGAGTATAACATTAACAACAAGGACATACACTGACATATAAAGAAAATCACAGATATGAGGAAAGGCAAAGAAAGTTTATCAAGGATATAATTATTCTTATTCTGTCGCATTTCATGGCTCCTGACCTGAGACAGAAACTCTAAGATATCTCTTATCAACAGGCTTGGAATTGAAGAGGGACTGAGCCATAGTCCAACACCAAAACCAGCTCTACATATTTATAAAGAAGTGTTCAATAAAACATACATATATATATATATATATATATATATATATATATATATATATATAATCAATACTTACAGAATGTACAGAATTTTATTGTGGATCCTTAGTGGGTCGTAATTAGTTTCCATCCATCAGTAATTAAATTCAGGGTCTCTTTAATTCTTTGAAGATGAGTATTTTCCTGTGGAGATAAGAACCCTGCCCCCAACCTATCTGTATTCCTTACCATCAGTATGCTCGCCATCCTTGTGAATTAATTGTTATTTATCTTTTCCAAGTGGCTTTTCTTCTTCAAACCGAACCTTTATTAATTTTGACGGTATCCACAACTTTTCCTCACCTGTGGAGATAAGAGCAAAACCCCTTCCCCAACGCAGCACATCTCCTGGCTTCCATTGTGAGATCAGCACATCCTTAAAATAAACTGGTTGATTTAGTTCAGTAGACTTTTCCATTATTCAGTGTCTTTCTGCAGCTGTTGTTCCCTTCTCATTAGCGTTGAGAAAATTCAAGGTTAACAAAGCATTATGTAACCTATTTCTGGGGGTGTTTTCCACCCCTTTCTGTTTGTTCAACATATCCTTTATAGTTTGATTTGATCTTTCTATGACTGCTTGACCTGTAGGATTGTATGGTATACCTGTAACATGCTTGATATTGTAATAATCACAAAACCGTTTCATTTTCCTAGAGACACAAGCAGGACCATTATCCGTCTTTATTTGTGTAGGTATACCCATGATAGCCATGACTTCTAATAAATGAGTGATTATTGAATCAGCTTTTTCTGAACTTAAAGCAGTTGCCCACTGAAAGCCTGAATAAGTGTCAATGGTGTGATGAACATACTTCAATTTGCTAAATTCTGCAAAGTGGAACACATCCATCTGCCAGATTTCATTCCTATGGGTGCCCTTTGGATTAGCCCGTGCTGGCAGTGGCGTTTGGTTATAGAAAGAGCAAGTAGGGCATTTCTTTACAATCTCCTTAACTTGTTGCCATGTAATAGAAAACTCTTTCTTCAAACCTTTGCTATTAACATGATGTTTTTTAAGAAATTCAGAGGCTTGTAGCACACTACCAATCAATAATTGATCAATTTCTGCATTACCTTGTTCTAGAGGACCTGGTGACCCGTATGGGATCGGATGTGTGTTATGGATATAGGGCAAAGCCTGTTCCTGATCAAATATTGAACCTGGATAAACAATGAGGTTAGTTCTGTATCATCAGGTATAAATTCGGCAGTTTCAATATGTAAAATAACTCTTTCTGCGTATTGTGAATCAGTAACTATATTAATAGGTTCTTTAAAATCCCTTAGCACCATAAGAATGGCATATAATTCTGCCTTCTGGTCAGAATCATAAGGACTTTGTTCCACCTTACCCAAGTCTTCTGATTTGTAACCTGCCTTCCCTGATTTATTGGCATCAGTATAGAATGTACGGGCTCCAGTTATTGGAGCATCACGGATGATTCGAGGAAGGATCCAAGAAATTCTCTTTATGAAGTTAAGCCTCTTGCTTTTTGGATAGTTGTTATTAATGTCTCCCCAAAAATTAGCACAAGCTCTTTGCCATGGTTCATTATCTTCTCATAATTTCTTTAGTTCATCAGCAGTGAAAGGCACTATAATTTCTGCTGGGTCTATGCCTGCTAGTTGACGAAGTCTCAGCTTGCCTTTTATAATTAACTCAGAGACCTTTTCCACATAAGTTTTCAGTTTCTTACTTGGTTTATGTGGTAAAAAGATGCATTCCAAGATAATACCATCTCTCTGCATTAAAATTCCTGTAGGAGAAATTTTTGATGGTAATATGACGAGAATACAATCGAGCCCTGGATTCACCCTGTCCACATGTGCCTGTTGTAATTTTTCCTCAATCATTGTCAGTTCCTTTTCTGCTTCAGCTGTTAATTCTCTGGGACTGTTTAAATCTTTATCACCTTCCAAGGTTTTGTTCAAATGAATTATTAAATCAGGTGTTATCCCAATAGCTGGTCGTAGACAGGAAATATCTCCTAATAGTCTTTGAAACTCATTAAGAGTCCGTAGGCGATCTCTCCTAATTTGTGCCTTTTGTGTCTTAATTTTTTGCAAACCTATTTTATAACCTAAATAATTAACAGAATCTCCCTTCTGTATCTTTTCAGGAGCAATTTGCAATCCCCATTTAGGTAAAAGTATCTTTATTTCTTCAAACAGTCTTGTTCAAGGTATCCATGTTTGAATCGGATAACAAAATGTCTTCCATGTAATGGTACACTATAGATTTGGGAAATTTCTCGCATATTATTTGCAATGGTTGGTTCACAAAATATTGGCACAAGGAGGGGCTATTTAACATACCCTGGGGGAGGACGGCCCAGTGGTACCTCCTGGAAGGTTGAGAATTGTTATAAGTAGGCACTGTGAAGGCAAATTTTTCTTTATCTTCTTTTTGTAAAGGTATAATGAAAAAACAATCCTTTAAATCAATAACTATGAGAGGACATCCTTTTGGTAATAAAGAAGGCAAAGGGATTCCAGATTGCAGAGGGCCCATAGGTTGAATAACCTTGTTGATAGCTCTGAGATCTGTCACCATTCTCCATTTACCTGATTTTTTCTTAACCACAAATACAGGAGAATTTCAAGGGCTGGTAGATTCTTCTATATGTCCAGCATCTAATTGCTCTTGTACCAGCTGTTCTAAAGCCTGTAACTTTTCCTCAGCTAGAGGCCATTTCTTTGTCCATACTGGTTTCTCAGTCAAACATTTTAGAGGCAGGGCTGTTGGTATCTCTGAAGGGACTTCAATTGCTTGTTCTTGTACGGCCCGAATGGCCGGTTTTCTCCGTTTGTAATATCTTTTAATAGTATTCTCAGAAGTATAGGCTCTAGAAGTAGCAGGAATGTTAATTTGGTTATTCCATTGGTGTAATAGGTCATGACCCCATAAATTCATTGCAATATTGGCTACATATGGCCTTAATTTTCCTATTTGTCCCTCTGGCCCTATACATTCAACCCATCTCATGCTCTGCCTTACTCGAGATAGGGTTCCAATTCCCAGGAGCTGAACGTTTACATTCTGAAGAGGCCAATATGGATGCCAAGATTCTGGGGTAATAATACTTACATCAGCACCTGTGTCTAGCAGGTCAGTAATAAAAATGCCATTTACACACACTCTCAGCTTAGGTCTTTGATCATTTATAGAAGTTTGCCAAAACACACGTAACTCATCTTTTTGATCATTATTGCTTGTAACAATAGGCATGGGGCTTCCTATTGTCCTGACGAGGCACGTTCTCTGCAGAAACTGGAAATGACTGAAGCATATGTTCCATGGGGGCCTGTGAGGCCCCCCCTTGCACGTTTCCCATCTGTATCAGGTTGGCTTGTCTATCTCTTGTAGACCTGCATTCATTCATCCAGTGTCTGACTTTTCCACATCTTCTACATAAACCTGAAGGCTGAGTCCTCCTATTTCTGGTATTTCTAGAAGATGCACTATTATTATTTCTGAAAATCCATTGTTTACAATTCCTTTTCATATGACCCATTTTCCACAATTAAAACATTTGGTATTCTGGTGTCTCCTTTTACCATTGGAAATTGCTTCTTCTACCCATGCTTCAGTGCCATAGTCAAATGTATCAACATTCAGTTTATGCAATACCCATTCTTCCAAGGGCACTGATCTGAGCTTTAAAGACCCCAAAATCCTTTTACATTCCACATTTGCATTTTCATAAGCCAAAGACTCAATCATTATACGTCTTACTTCTGGGTCAGGTATCCCTATTTGTACAGCCTTAGTAAGTCTTTGTAAAAAATCACTAAAGGGTTCTCTCTGACCCTGTTTAACTCTGACAAATGATTCCATTCACTGTCCTGGGTCTTGTATCCTGTCGCAAGCCCTTAAGGCTGCTGTAGTACACATTGAGAGTGTGTTTTCATCCAAATTAACTTGTTCCTGAGGGTCGGAAAAGAGTCCTTCACCTAGAATTTTATCTAGGGAAATGTCACACTTCCCTTTGCCTTTTCTTTCTGTTCTAAAAGTCTAGCCTCTTGCCTGAATAAGCATTTCCATTTCAATTGCAGTCCACTCTCAAGGACCGCAAAGCTCAGCTGAAACCAGTCGGAGGTGGTTGCTCTGCTTGTTGTGGCCCAAGATTTTAGCATCTCTTTAACAAAAGAGGTGTGCATCCCAAAATTCATGACAGCCTGTTTAATTTCTTTGAGATCATTCATACAGCAAGGCTCCCATGTATCTTCCTTGATGACCCTAGGGTTTCTGGAACCAATCACCTTCTCTGTTGTTATTACTGAAAAGGCACTTAGAGCTGTAGGTAGAGCTTTGTGGAAATTGTCCCGGAGGGATTTAACCACAGATGTAGTTAAAATTTGTCTTTCTACTGTTTGCTCTTCTTCATCAGAATTTAGAAATTCCTCAATCTTTTCAATTCTATTCACCATTGCCTTCTGTAATGTCTGTATCTCCTGTCCAGAATTATGTTCCAAAACCTTCATTGAGGATTCTAAAGTATGAAGTTTGTCCATTAGAGATAAGTTCTCATCTTTGGACATAATTTTTATGGCATAAACCGTGCCTTCCTGTATTGACAATATTTCCGCCAATCTGTCATAAGCTTTAGACAAAATTCGATTGTCACATTCAACAGTTTTGATTCTCTCAGTTAATGTTTCAGTTCCTACAGAAAGGGACTGCTGGAATTTATGATCCAAATCAGCTGTTCCTTCTTCCATAGTAATGAATTTCTCCTTAACATCAGCCTGAACCTTTTCTAAATTTTTAAACAAAGATCTGTTCTCTTCCTGTAGAACTTCAAACTGATTCTTGAGAAGATTATTGTCATTCTCAATAGTTTTTAGACGTTCAACCTCTACCTTAAGAATCCTGGATTCATCTTGTAAAGTCTTCATCATATTCCTATTATCAAACCACCTAGTACCAAGGAAAACTACGAATCCCAGAAAGATCCATAGATGTGGGATGACAGACCTCTGTTGTAGTAATGGGCGGCTGGGCTGCGTCCCCGGCACCCGGCCGACCACATGGCCAGCTTATGCCCGAAATAATTACACAGAAACTGTATTCATTTAAACACTGCCTGGCCTCTTATTGGCTAGCTCTTACATATCGATCTAACCCATTTCTAGTATCCCTGTAACACCACGAGGTGCGCTTACCAGGGAGGATCTTAACCTGCGTCTGGCTGGAGTGGGAGCATCATGGCGACTCCTCACTCAGCTCTTTCTCCCAGAATCCTGTTCTGTTTACTCCACCCACCTAAGGGTTGGCCTATCACGGGGCCTAGGCAGTTTCTTTATTAATAAGAAATCACTCCCATATCATTTCCCCTTTTTCTGTTTAAACAAAAAAGAAAGGCTTTAACTTTAACATAGTAAAATTACATATAACAAAACAGTTATCAAGTAAGAATTACAGTTACAATATTTATATCTATTTTATCTCTTATCATAACTAAGGAAAACTATAACTATTTATTCTTCAACTCCATCAAAGACTCCAGAAGGATATAATAATACCTAAGTAAACAGGAAGTCCAAAACTCTAGAAATGACAGAGACATCTCACTGCCTGGACAGTCACCCAAAGTTCCTCTGTACTGGTGGGGCATCCATCTTCGGCCTACAGGCCCACAGTATCCAGAGACATTTCCATAAAGCAGGAAATTTCAAAGGCAGTTCAGTCACTGTCTGCTGTGTCCTGCAGAATGTCTTGCAGACTCTTTCATGAGTCAGGAACCCTGAAAGACCATCTCACCTTTAGGCAAGTTCAGCAGTCCTCTCTCTGCGGGTTCTCTGTGTCCAGTTTATGTATCAGTCCAGGCAAGAACAGTTTCTTGCCCAAATGGCTATCAAACTCCATAAGGATCCTCTTCGATGCCCATCTTCCTCTTGAAGTAGATTGGTGCTGCCAGGAGCAGACGTGTCTCATTGTCATGAAAAGCCCTAAGTTATTAAAACATTAAAATGCCATATTCTGCAGTCTTTGAAAGATATGAAGAATGCCTATCTAACTAAAATATATCTATATATATCTAGAAAATCTAACTAACATGACTACAAGCTTGACTATTATCCATTAACAACCTATATTTCCTAATTATACATTACATTTTAAAATGAACTACGCAATCACAATATCTTAATCAAGATCAGAAATGCATATACATATAACAAAATTGACCTTAAAATCCATACCAATGCAAATTATTCATATCTATATCATATCCCCCTTTAAATGTAAAAGAGCATTTATAAACAGTATTTGGGAACATGGGCGCAGTTTTTTCTCTCCAAACTGCTTCCTGCTGAATGGGGGCGTTGTTAATTAGGTCTTTCATGGTATAACCTGTGTGCCAGGGTCATCTCAGTTGGCACACTCAAAAAGACTGTTAAAGTCCTGACTTGTAATGTTCTCAGACATTTTATTTATAAAAGAAAAAAAAATTTACCTGCAACGACTGGTTCCTGCCAGTGGTGGCGAAAGAGTCCACTTGAGTCCACGTGGCGAGCCGGTCTGAAACAACTCAAAACCAAAATTTATTGTTCTGCCTGAGGAGTTAGAGTGGTTGCAGAAGGGATCACTTTGAATCAGACCAAATCTGCCGCTGTGGCAGCTTGTGTTGCAAAACCGCAGGTATTTGAGCTTCCGGGTTCTGCTCCAAATGCCAAGGCAGGCAGGGAGGGGTCGGGCGGCGAGTGGGCAGGTGTATCTCAGACTCGGCAGTGAGGCCCGAGTCACAAACTAAAAGCTAAAGCAGCACCCAGAAGCGTGCTGTGTTAGCTAGCGGGCTACGCGCTTGATTCCAAACGTGCTTTCTGAGCTCCAGTAGCTAATCTTGCTCTCAAAGGCTGGTAAAGATCGAGCTCACGGCCCCTGTGCCGGGGCGGGGGCAAGATTGCCCGAACGTTGGACGCCAAATGTGAGTGCCAAATGTGAGTGCCAAATGTGTAGTGGCACAGATTAATGCAGACAAATTGTAAGAAATATATACACAGCTTTAATGGGGAAAATTAGACTTACAAATCCAAGGTTCCTGCAGAGTACAGGAAACAGGAAGGGGCGCGTGGGAGGCCGAGAACCCGATTTATAAGTAAACCTTCGCCCGAGGCAAGCCGGCCCCACAAGGAGGAGCTGGCCCAACCCTACATCTCTCTCTTTTTCTGACCACATGAGCCTTTAAATTACTGAGCAATATGGGGAGGATTAAAGCCGTGGCTTTGCCCGCTGGATCCACCCCATTCCTTAGCTTTCTGCCATTCTAACCTTGTGGCTGAGGTACCGGCCAGAGCCGCATTCAGTGCCACAAGTCTACAGTGTTTCAAGGTCCTTGCCAGCAAGTAAGTTGCAGCATTATGTCCACAGACAACACTCAAGTCCTCTCTCTGTAGTCAGCCCTCCTGCCTCAAGCAGTCAGAGTTTGCCCTGGCAGGACGGCCCAGAAAGCCAGCATTTTTAAACGGCACAGCTTTTTTCCTGCTATGGCTGAAAACCGAAAAGCATGCGTTCAGCTTTTTGTCAACACAGTTTAAGTGTTTCGTGGCAGGACCTCTTAATGAGCTGCAGGGTTTTGCAGCTAAAGCTGAGTCAGGAAGCCTCTCTTAGCTGAGAGTGCTTGCTTGCCTCTAGCAAGCAGAGTAGACCCAAGAAATTGCCGCTACCAAGAAAACATGCTTTACTCTTTCCCAAGCTTTCTCAGACTTTCTGTGGATTCAGTTGTCCACACGTCTGGGTGCCATTCTGTTGTAATAGGAGTGGCGGGGCTGCGTCCCCAGCACCCCAGCTGCCTGCTAGCTTATGCCTCGAAATAATTACATGGACACTGTATTCTTTTAAACACTGCTTGGCCCATTAACTCTAGCCCTTATAGGCTAATTCTCATATCCTGATCAACCCATCTCTAATAATCTGTGTAACATCAGTCTTACCGGGAATATTCTAGCCTACGTCCATCCTGGGTCAGAGCTTCATTGCGTGTGCCTCAGAGAGCAGAGCTATCGAGTCTGAGCTCACTTCCTCTTCCTCCCAGAATTCTGTTCTGTTTACTCCTCCCACCTATGTTTTAACCTATGAGGGCCAAGCAGTTCCTTTATTACTTAACCAATGAAATCAACAGATTGATATATGACACTCCCACATCAGCATGGGATAAAACCGGACTCTCTGAACATGGCGGACAATGA
Organism: Neodon shergylaensis; assembly: GCA_025134845.1. Classification (NCBI taxonomy): domain Eukaryota; kingdom Metazoa; phylum Chordata; class Mammalia; order Rodentia; family Cricetidae; genus Neodon; species Neodon shergylaensis. The sequence continues at coordinate 480,062 of JABTXL010019748.1, read as the reverse complement.
GGGCTGATGAGAAGCCAAGGACAATGGCATGGGGTTTTGTTCCTACTTCATGTTCTGGCTTTGTGGGAGCCTAGCCAGTTTGGATGTTCACCTTCCTAGACCTGGATGGAGGGGAGAGGTCCCTGGACTTTCCACAGGGCAGGGAACCCAGACTGCTCTTTGGACTGGAGAGGGAGGGGGAGAGGAGTGGGGGGAGGGGGAGAGGGGCGGGAGGAGGGGGAGGGATATGGGAGGCTGGGAGGAGGCAGGAATTTTTTTTTCATTAAAAAAAGAATTTAAACTAGCTGGGCTACTGCAACTCATTTGTTTTTCTTAATCATTAAAGTAAGCTACAATCTATATGGCTTCTCAACAGAAACTCATACTCTAGCTGTGTAACACTTCCTTATTTATATTTTGTCATTAAAACTCTATTTAAACTAACATTGCTATTATGAATTAGACAGCATAGCAAAAGAAGAAAGCATCTTCATAGCAATCCACAGGTAAAAATGCCCAGTAGAACAAGATGTTTCCATGATATAAACACACTATATTAGAGTATTCTGTTGTTTGCATTTAAGTACCTATTACTCTTACTAACTTTATACATTTTTATTTTTAAAACAGTTTAATATTCAAAGCAAAATTGAACAAAAAGACAAATACCTACTGTGTTATTGTTTTTCTCCACATCATAACCTCTTGCTATATGTACCTCTCACAGTACGAACTGAGAAAATATAAAATTATTTTAATCAAATGATTTTAATATCATATAGGATAGTTTTATTTCCTTAAAGTTCTTTGAGGTTCTATTTATTCACCCTTATTTACTTTTCAATTCCTCTTGAACACCTTTTTATTATTTTTCCAATTTGACTTTTCCCAGAAAGTTATAGGGTTAAACTCAGATATTATTTGCTGTGAAATAATTCTTTCATACACTGTGAAGTTTTGTCACTCAAATTGGTTTAGTAGAATGCTGATTTAAAGTAGCCAGGCAGGAAGTATAGGCAGGGTGATCAAACTAAGGGTGAAGGGAATAAGAAGAGCAGATTTTAGGAGACAACAGCCAGCTGCCAGGCAAGGAGGATATGTAAAAATTGGAGTAACAAACCATGAACCACATGGCAAAGCAAAAATAGAAATATGGGCTTATTTAAATGTAAAACTTAGTTTGTTACAAGCCTGAGCTATAGGCCAAACATTTGGTAATATGAAAAATGGCTGCCGGGTATTTGGGAACTGGCAGGTGGAAAAACATGTCCATTTACATATGGTGTTCCAACATGTGACCAAAATTTTCACATAAAACCTGAGAAAGTTTAAAAATGGGACTATAAACACACAAAAATAGAGTGAAATGTAGTTTCTTGGTAATCATTTTTTCTTGGGTAGTCTCTGTTTGCTAGCAGAGGCATGGATTCTTATGAAATGGCTTCCTGTCTCAATAGTAGTGGCAAAAAATGCATGGTTCTTTTAAGAGACCCTGCTGCTATACACCTAAATTGGGTTTATGAGCAGCGGGTGGAGCACTGCACAGTGGTAGTGTAGAACCAGAGACTTCCCAGAATTGGAGAGCTGACTGCAAACTTTCCTCCACAATAGGACTGGCCTCACAAGGACCCAAGGAATGGGGTAAAGACAGCTTCTAAAACTGCCACTTTGGTCCTAGCCACACCACTTAGCAGTTTAAAGGTTCACATGGTGAGCAAAAGATAGAGATATGCAGTAAGAACAGATTCAGACAAAATGAGACTGCTACATGGGTTACAGTGTATTTAAAAATATATGTAGGCTTGGGAGAGAAAATAAAAAGGGTAAAGAATGTCCTTTAAAAAATAGAGAAATAAAAATTATAATAAGCCACATAAAGATGGAAAATGTACAGAGTCTGGAATATGTATATTATTGTGGTATTCATGTGGACAAAGAAACTGCCCTTATCTGAATTGTTGACAGTTACTATCAAAACTGGACTAGCAGGATGCAAGAAAGGCAACTGTTGAACTTTTTCAAGACAGGATAGGACAATCCTTCTAAATTCCCTGCTTCATATGAAACTCTGTCAGATATGAGAGACCTGTAGGCCAGAGTTGGATGTCACAATGTTCCAAAGGAACTTTGGGTACCTTTCTAGGAAGCTTCAGGTTCCTGTCATTAGGTAACAGTTCACCCTTCTGAGGTCTTTGATGGATTGAAGAGTAGGCAGTTATAGCTATAGTTTTCTTTAATTAAGATAAAAGACAAATTAGGTGCAAAACATAGGAATCAAAAGATAAGATATATAATAAAATATTTTCTCTAATTTTGCCAAACACAAATACATTGGATATTGGAACTTTAATTTATACTTAATTACTGTTTTGGTTAAATGTAATCTTAACTATGTTAAAGTTAAAAACCTTTTTTAATTAGAGAAAACAGGGTAAATGCTGTGGAATAATCCTCTTGTACACCATAAAGTTTTGTCACTTGAACTGATTTAATAAAATGCTGATTGGACAGTATCCAGGCAGGAAGTATAGGTGGAATGGCCAAACAAAGGAAGTTAGGAAGGAAAAAAGCCAGAATCAGAGAGACTTTAGCCAGCTGATGTACAAGTAGGACATGTAAAAATTAACTTAGCAAGTCATGGGTCATGTGCCAAATAATAAATAGGAATATGGGTTAATTTTAGTATAACAGCTAGTAACAAACCCTAGCTATTGATTGAGCATTTGTATTAATATAAGCCTCTGTGTGGCAATTTGGGAAGCAGCTCCAGGGATTTGGGAAATGGCAGGCAGAAGAGAAACATTCCCTTACAATTATTCAAATATGTTCTTTCTCTTAGAAATATGGGTATAAATTTATTTTACATGTTTCCATGGCTTGAAAGTTCCATTTTAGCCTTAACTGAAATTCTAGTACCTGCATGTACTACTTATAAGCTACTACATTTTATGTCCTACATTAAAAAAATGCCTCAGATTATACTTCATATAGGATACAAGCTAATAAAATATTCCAGTTATATTAAGAACTGAGCAAAATACAAAATCTTTTAGTTTAATTTTCTTCTATGAAATCCAAAGTAAAAGAGAGTGACTGCCTCTTAAAGTTAACATATATAAAAATTAAATTATAGTACCAAAGTGTACAGTACATACCAAATAACATTAAACCCCTGCAGAAATAATTATCAATCTTTTGTATTTGGAAATTGTCATGTTTTTGGACAGTAATTCAGCTCTGTGTCTTAACAAAACTTGACTAACATGCTTTTTTAACAAAATCAACAATAACAAAGCCTGTCAGGCACTTCTTCAAATTGTAAGGATTTACTGTCCCACAAAGTTTTTCTTTAAAAAAATTTTTTTTTGGTTTTTCAAGAAAAATTTGAGTGACCACATAGAACAGATGAATAGTTGAGTGATTGAGTGATCAGCTGCCTAGGGGGCAACTCAGACTCTAGTCCCTAGATCAGGGCAAAATCTTTCCTTGACACATCTTAGCCATACTAGGTGATCATCAGACAAGAATTCTGTAGGCAAGCTACTCCATCACCTCCACATCAGACACTATAATCTACAAGTTGCACTCTTCCCCCAAATTCACCCATTCCCCATGACCTCAATAGCTCTCTGAGACAGAGATAGCTACTACACAGAACAGACCAAGAGGTAAGTGCCATGCCTTCCTGCTGGACAGCCCAGTTGCTTGGTCCACGGCTCAGGGCCAAAATCCCATTCCCGTCCCTACCCATCTAAGCCATAGTAGTCAGACAGTAAGCAAGACACCTGAAGGCAGGCTGCTCCACCACCCAACGTCAGATGCTGTAATCTATAAGTCTCACTCCACGACCAAACCCATCCACCAAGATCTCTGTGACACAAAGAGATACAGACAGTAAATGCACTAATAGCTCAAAAAAAATTAACATCCCTAAGACACAGACACTAACTGCAACTATAAGGCTAAGAGACAAAGACTGCCCGCACCAACTGGTGAAAAAAAATGGGAAGACACCACTGCAAGAATACATTCAAAAACCTAAAGAGCAATATGGCACCAACAGAAACTAGTGGACTACAAATTAAGACCTGAACATCCCAATCCAGAAGAGGCAGAGGAAAAATGACCTAAAAATAATGCTACAATTACCCTGATACCCAAACCATAAAAAGGCATTACTAAGACAGAGAATTACAGAACAATTTCACTCATGAACATTGATGCAAAAATACTAAATAAAATACTAGCAACTCAAATACAACAACATGTCAGAACCATCATCCACCATGATCAAGTCATCTTCATCCCAGAGATGCAGGGATGGTTCAACATATGTAATCCACCATATAAACAAGCTGAAAAATAAAAACCACATGATCATCTCATTAGATGCCAAGAAAACTTTTGACAAAATACAACATCCCTTCATGATAATGGCCTTAGAGAGAGCAGGGATACAAGGAACATACCTAAATATAGTAAAGGCAATATACAGCAAGCCAACAGCCAAAATCAAAATAAATGAAGAGAAACTCACAGCGATCCCACTGAAATCAGGAACAAGACAAGGTTGTCCACTTTCTCCATATCTATTCAATATAGTTCTTGAGCTTGTAGCTAGAGCAATAAGACACCAAAAGGAGATCAAGGGGATAGAAATCAGAAAAAAGAAGTCAAACTCTCACTATTTGCTGATGATATGATAGTTTACATAAGCGATCCCAAAATTCTACCAAGGAACTTCTACAACTCATAAATACTTTCAGTAATGTAGCAGGATACAAGATTAACTAAAAAAAAAACAGTAGCCCTCCTGTACACAGATGATAAAAGGGCTGAGAAAAAATCAGAGAATCATCACCTTTCAAAATAGTGACAAACAGCATAAAATATCTCAGAGTAATTCTAACCAAACAAGTGAAAGACTTGTATGACAAGAACTTTAAATATTTGAAGAAAAAAATTGAAGAAGACACCAGAAAGTGGAAAGATGTCCCATGCTCTTGGGTAGGTAGAATTAACATAGTAAAAATGGCAATCTTACAAAAAGAAATAAACAGATTCAATGAAATGCCCATCAAAATCCTAGCAAAATTCTTCACAGACCTCAAAAGAATGGTACTCAACATCATATGGAAAAAGAAAACTACAACAAAAAAAAAACAGGATAGCCAAAACAATCCTGTACAATAAAAGAAATTCTGAAAGCATCACAATCCCTGACTTCAAATACTACAGAGCCACAGTACTGAAAACAGCTTGGTATTAGCATAAAAACCAACAGGAGGACCAATGGAACTGAATTGAAGACCCGGATAGTAATCCACATACCTTCAAACTCCTGATTTTTGACAAAGAAGCAAAAGAATATCAAGTGGAAAAAAGAAGCCATATTTAACAAATGGTGCTGGCATAACTGAATATTAACATATAGGAGAATGAAAATAGATCCATCTCTATCACCATGCACACAACTTAAGTCAAAATGGATCAATGACTTCAACATGAAGCCAACCACACTGAACCTCACAGAAGGGAAAGTGGGAAGTACATTTGAATGCATTGGCACAGGAGACCACTTTCTAAATATAACCACAGTAGCACAGACACTAAGAGAAACAATTAATAAATGGGATCTCCTGAAACTGAAAAGCTTCTGTAAAGCAAAGGACATGGTCAACAAAACAAAATGACAGCCAACAGAATGGAAAAATTTTGCACTAACCCCACATCAGACAAAGGTCTGATCTCCAAAATATACAAAAAACTCAAGAAAGTGGTCATCACAAAAACAAATAATCCAATAAAAAATGGAGTACAGATATAAACAGAAAACTCTCAACAGAGGAATCTAAAATGGCTGAAAGAAGGAAATGTTCGACATCCGTAATCATCAGAAAAATGCAAATCAAAACAACTAAGAGATTCCATATTACACCTGTAAAAATGGCCAAGATCAAAAACACTGATGACAACTGCTGCTGGAGATGTTGTGGGGTTAAGGGAACACTTCTGCATCGCTGGTGGGAATGTAAGCTGGTACAGCTCCTTTGGAGGTCAGTGTGGTGATTTCTCAGAAAATTAAGAAACAACCTCCTCAAGACCCAGTAATACCACTTTTGGGTATATATCCAAAGGATGCTCAATCATGTCACAAGGACATGTGCTCAACTATGTTCATAGCAGCATTGTTTGTCATAGCCAGAACCTGGAAAAAAACTAAATGCCCTTTGATCAAAGAATGGATAAAAAAATATGGTACATTTAAACAATGGAGTACTACACAGCAGAGAAAATAATGACATCTTGAATTTTGCAGGAAAATGGATGGAGCTAGAAAACGTTATTTTGAGTGAGGTAACCCACACCCAGTAAGACAATTATCAAATGTACTCACTCATGAGTGTTTTTAAACATAAAGCAAAGAAAACCAGCCCACAAATCACAATCCCAGGGAATCTAGACAACAATGAAGATGCTAAGAGAGACATACATAGATCTAATCTACATGGGTAGTAGAAAAAGACAAGATCTCCTGAGTAAATTGGGAGCATGGGGACCATGGAAGAGCATTAAGGGGAGGGGAAAGCCATGGAGGGGAGCAGAGAAAAATATAGAGTTCAATAAAAACCAATTTTTAAAAAGTTACAAAAATAATGTTATATAATGTTATGAAGATGATAGAGACACTTAAGGAGGAAATTATCACCAAAAAAGAAAACAAAACAAAAACCAGGAATTAACAATCCCTGGTCATTAATATCCTTTAATATCAATAGACTCAACTCACCTATAAAAAGACATAGGCTAACATAATGGATTAAAAAAAGAATCCATCCTTATGCTTTATAAAAAAACACACCTCAACTTCAAAGACAGACATTTCTTCAGGGTAAAGGGTTGGGGAAAGTGCTTCCAATCAATTGGGCATAAGAAGCAAGCTTGTGTAGCTATCCAAATATCTAACAAAATAACTTCAAACTAAAAGTAATTTAAAGAGATGAAAACTGATATTTCACACTCATCACAGGAGAAATCTATCAAGATGAAGTCTCAAATCTGAACATGTATGCCCCCACAAAAGGCATACATTTGTAAAAGAAACATTACTAAAGCTTATATCACACATCAAACCCACATACTAATAGTGGGAGACTTCACTATCCCACTCTCACCAATGGACATGTCTGCCAGACAGAAAATTAACAGAGATACATGCAAACTAACTAACAGATGTTATAACTCAAATGGGCTTCAGGAAATTGCACCCAAAAACAAAAGAATATGCCTTCTACTCAGCACTTCATGAAACATTCTGTATAAATAATCACATACTCTCTCACAAAGCAAATCTTAACAAATACAAAATATTTGGTTAAAAAAATGTATCTTATCAGATCACCATGACTTAAAGTTAGAATTCAACTACAACACAGATTACAGAAAGGTTACCAACCCATGGAAACTGAATAATGTTCAACTGCATCATCCCTGGTTCAAGGAAAAAATAAAGAAATTAAAGACTTCCTATAATTCAAGGAAAATGAAGGTACAACATAGCCAAGCTTATGGGACACTATGGAAAGCAGTACTAAGAGAACAGTTCATAGCACTAAATGCCTACACAAAAAATGTTGGAGAAATACCCCAATAGTGAATTAACAGAACACCTGAAAGCTCTAGCACGAAAAGAATCAAACTCACCCAGGAGGAGTAGATGCAGGGAAATAATCAAATTGAGGGCTGAAGTCAATAAAATAGAAACAAAATAAATAATACAAAGAATCAAGGAAACAAAGAGTTGGTTCTTTAAGAAAATCAACAAGATAGACAAACCCTTATCCAAATTAGCTAAAAGACAGACAGAATTTTCAAATTAAACAAATCAGAAGTGAAAAGGAGGACATAACAAAAGACATTCAGGAAATTCAGGGAATCATCAGATGATGGAGGTGGGTCTTGTATCTTATCTGTTGCTTTCATTGGTTAAGTAATAAAGAAACTGCCTAGGCCCATTTGATAGGCCAACCCTTAGGTGGGTGGAGTAAACAGAACAGGATTGGGGGAGAAAGAAGCTGAGTCAGAGAGTCGCCATGATGCTCCCACTCCAGCAAGACGCAGGTTAAGATCCTCCCTGGTAAGCGCACCTCGTGGTGCTACACAGAATATTAGAAATGGGTTAGATCGATATGTAAGAGCTAGCCAATAAGAGGCTACAGATAATGGGCCAGGCAGTATTTAAATGAATACAGTTTCCGTGTAATTATTTCGGGTACAAAGCTAACCATGCGGGCGGCAGGGTGCAGGGGACGCAACCCCGCCGCCCCTGATACTACAGAGTGGCGCCCCACGTGATGGGCTAAATCCACTTAAAAACCTGAGAAGGCTTAAAAATAAGGGAGAGAGAGTTTAACACAGATTTTTGCTGTTTGTGGGTTGTGTACCGCAAACAAATTGCCCTGACTCAGCAACAGGAAAAAACTGGCTGTTTTAAAATACCGGATTTCTGGGCTGTGCCGCCATTGCGATCTCTGTCTGGCTCCGGCAGGAGACAGAGCTTTTAAATAGAGCATTTGAAATAAAGCTCTAAGGCTTGCTTGGCGCCAATGTGGACTTGCTGTGTGCCTGGAACTGTGCTCAGCTCAGGTGCACCAAATGGCTCTGAGGCAGGAGCGGCTCAGCTTCACCATGCTGAACTGAGCAGGTCTCAAGCAGGACCTACCGTAATTACTGTGATAACAGCGCAGTTAAGGTTTAGACTGGGCAGGACACAGGCAATACCGTATTACTTGTACATGGTGCAACTTAAGTTTTTAAGAACTGCTTAACATTTTAAGAAATGCTCCTAGATAGTAAAAAAATGTTACAGATTCACAATAAAACAGATTCTGGCATAAAAGACCACACTGTTGGATGAATTTACGTAGGCTTGAGAGAGAAAAGAAAAAGAATATAGAGAATAAAGTTAATGGTTTAAAAAAACGGTAAAGTCTTTAAAGAGACAGACTACAGAGTTATAGATTAAAAGAAATAAAGAAAAATAAGCCACGTAAAAATGGAAAATTCTCAGAGAGTCTGGATTCTTTGTATTATTGTCTTTTCTTTAAAATTTTTGACGGTAAAGGAACTAAGTACAGAGAGACATTTCATTACATGGGCTGCCAAGCTAAACCAGAATGGATATAAGGGTATTACGATTTCAAAATTTGGGTCTAAGGATATGATACTTTGGAAAGGAGTTTCTTCTTTTGTTTTCACAGAGGATGAGACCCTATGGATTTCTTCTATTCCGATTTGGTATGATAGACCTCGCCCTCCTGAAAGGTTGCTGTGAACACCCTCAAAAAAATTTACTTCACTCAACTGCCAACTGAGATGAACCTGGCACACAGGTTACCCCATGAAAGATATGATTAACAGCGCCCCCATTCAGCAGGAAGCAGTTTGGAGAGAAAAAAACTGCGTCCATGTTCCCAAATATTGTTTATAAATATGCTTTTACATTTAAAGGGGGATATGATATAGATATGAATAATTTGCATTGGTATGGATTTTAAGGTCAATTTTGTTATATGTATATGTATTTCTGATATTGATTAAGGTATTGTGATTGTGTAGTTCATTTAAAATATAATGTATATTAGGAAATATAGGTTGTTAATGGATAATCATCAATAATAGTCAAGCTTGTAGTCATGTTAGTTAGATTTTCTAGATATATAGAGATATATTTCAGTAAGATAGGCATTCTTCATATCTCTCAAAGGCTGCAGAATATGGCATTTAAAATATTTTAATAACTTAGGACTTTTTACGACAATGAGACATGTCTGCTCCTGGCAGCACCAGCTACTTCAAGAGGAAGATGGGCATCGAAGAGGATCCTTATGGAGTTTGATAGTCATTTGGGCAAGAAACTGCTCTTGCCTGGACTGTTGCATAAACTGGACACAGAGAACCCACAGAGAGAGGACTGCTGAACTTGCCTAAAGGTGAGATGATCTTTCGGGGTTCCTGATTCATGAAAGAGTCTATAAGACATTCTGCAGGACACAACAGAAAGTGACTAAACTGTCTTTGGAATTTCCTGCTTGATGAAAATGTCTGCTGGATACTATGGGCCTGTAGGCCGAAGATGGATGCCCCAACGGTATAGAGGAACTTTGGGTGACTGTCCAGGCAGCGAGATGTCTCTGTCATTTCTAGAGTTTTGGACTTCTTGTTTACTTAGGTATTATTATATCCTTCTGGAGTCTTTGATGGAATTGAAGAATAGTTAATAATAGTTATAGTTTTCCTTAGTTATGATAAGAGATAAAATAGATATAAATATTGTAACTGTAATTCTTACTTGATAACTGTTTTGTTATATGTAATTTTACTATGTTAAAGTTAAAGCCTTTCTTTTTTGTTTAAACAGAAAAAGGGGAAATGATGGAGGTGGGTCTTGTATCTTATCTGTTGCTTTCATTGGTTAAGTAATAAAGAAACTGCCTAGGCCCATTTGATAGGCCAACCCTTAGGTGGGTGGAGTAAACAGAACAGGATTGGGGGAGAAAGAAGCTGAGTCAGAGAGTCGCCATGATGTTCCCACTCCAGCGAGACGCAGGTTAAGATCCTCCCTGGTAAGCGCACCTCGTGGTGCTACACAGAATATTAGAAATGGGTTAGATCGATATGTAAGAGCTAGCCAATAAGAGGCTACAGATAATGGGCCAGGCAGTATTTAAATGAATACAGTTTCTGTGTAATTATTTCGGGTACAAAGCTAACCATGCGGGCGGCAGGGTGCAGGGGACGCAACCCCGCCGCCCCTGATACTACAATCAGAACATATATCAAAAATCCGTACTTCACAATATTGGACAATTATTAAAAAAATCAATTTTCTGGATAGGTTCCACATACCAAAACTAAATCAAAACCAGATAAAAAATTTAAATAAGCCATAACCCTTAAGGAAATAGAAGCAGTCATTAAAAGTCTTCAAACCAAAAAAAAATGCCCAGGACCAAATTATTTTAGCATAGAAGTCTACCAGAATTTCAAGAAAAAGCTACTTCAAATACTCCTCAAATTGTTTCACACAATAGAAACAGAAGGAACATTTCCAAAGTCCTTTTACCAGACTATAGTTACCATGATACCCCAAACATACAAAGATACAACAAAAAAGAGAACTACAGAGCAATTTCCCTCATAAATATTGATATAAAAATACTCAATAAAATATTATCAAAGCAAATCCAAGAACACAACACTAAAATCATTCACCGTGTTCAAGTAGACTTCATCTAAGAGATGAATGGTTTGTTCAACATACCAAAATCTGACAATGTAATTCATCATATAAAGAAACTGAAAGGAAAAAATGCATGAACATCTCATTAGATTCTGAAAAATCCTTTGAAAAAAACCAATACCCCTTTATGATAAAGGTCTTGGAGAGACCAGGAATGCAAGGAACATAACTAAACATAAAATGAGCAATTTAAATGAAGTCAACAGCCAATATCAAATTAAATGGTGAGAAACTCAAAGTGATTTCATAAATCAGGAAAAAGACAAGGCTGTCCACTCCCTCCTTGTCTACTCAATATAGTACTGGAACTTCTACCTGGAGCATTAAGACACCAAAAGGACATCAGGGGGATACAAATTAGAAAGGAAAAAGGCAAACTTTTGTTATCCAGAGATGATATGATAGCATACATGTGTGACACCAAAAACTCTACCCGGGAAAGCCGACAGCTGATAAACATCTTCAGTAATGTGGTGGGATACAAGATTAACTCAAAGGAAAAAAATCGGTAGCCCTCTTATACACAAGTGATAAATGGACTGTGAAAGAAATCACCCTTTATAATACCACAAATTTAAAATATCTTGGGGTAACTCTAACCAAACAAATGAAACACCTGTCTGACAAGAAATTTTAGTCTCTAAAGAAATTGAGGAAGATATCAGAAAATGAAAAGATCTTCTATGCTCTTGGATCCATAAAATTAGCATAATAAAAATGGTGATCTTACCAAAAGCAGTCTACTGATTCAATGCATTTCCCATCAAAATTCCAACACAATTCTTCACAGACCTTGAAGGAACAATACTCAACATCATATGGAAAAACAAAAATCATGAATAGCTAAGACAATCCTGGACAACGAAGGAACTGCCAGAGGCATCACCATCCCTGACTTCAAACTCTACTACAGAGCTATAGTAATAAAAACAGTTTAGTGTCAGCATGAAAACAGACATGTAAACCAACGTAATTGAATCAAGGCCATGTCATTAATCCACACACCTATGAACACCTGATTTTGGACAAAGAAGCCAAAATTATACAATTTTTCCATCTTTAACAAATGGTGCTGGCATAACTGGATGTCAACATATAAAAGACTGCAAATAAATACATATCTATCGCCATGCACAAAACCCAATTCCAAGTGGATAAAGTACCTAGACATAAATTGAGTTACATTGAACATAATAGAAGAGAAAGTAGGAAGTAACTTGAACACATTGGTAGAGGAGACCTCTTCCTAAATATAACACCAGTAGCACAGACAGTGAGAGCAACAATCAATAAATGGGATCACCTGAAACTGAGAAGCTTCTGTAAGGCAAAGGACATAGACAAAATGACTGCCTACAGAATGGGAAAAGATCTTTATCAACTCACCTCTGACAGAGTGCTGATCTTCAAAATAATAAAGAACTCGAGAAAGTAGACATCAAAATACAAAATAATCCAATAAAAAATGGGGTACAGAGCTCAACAGAGAATTCCTAGCAGAAGAATCTCAAATGGCTGAAAGACATTTAAGGAACTGGTCAACACCCTTAATAATCAGAAAAATGTTAACCAAAATGACTCTGAGATACTATCGTATACCTATCAGAATGGCTAAGATCAAAAATACTGAAGACAGCTTATGTTAGGGAGGATGTGAACTCAGGGGAACCCACCTCCACTGCTAATAGGAGTACAAACGTGGCCAGCCACTTTGGAAATCAGTATGGCAGCTTCTCAGACAAGTGGGAATAAATCTCCCTAAAGACCCAGCAATACTACTTTTTGTTTTATACCCAAATGATATTCCATACCACAAGGACATTTGCTCAACCATGTTCATAGCAGCATTTTTCACAATATCCAAAACCTGGAATCAACCTAGATGCCTCTCAACTGAAGAACTGATAAAGAAAATGTGATACATTTACACAATGGAATAGTACTGAGCTTTAAAAATAAAATAAAACAATTACAACACGAAATTTGCAACAAAAGGATGGAACTAGAAAAAACCATCCTGAGTAAGTTACCCAGACTCAGAAAGACAAATATGGTGTGTACTCACTCATAACTGGATTTTAGATGTAAAGCAAAGGATAAGAAGAATACAATCCACAGATCCAGGAAAGCCAGGGAATAGAATTACCCTAAGACGGACACATGGATCACACTGTGAAGGGGTATTAGATGAGATCTCCTGGGTAAGCTGGGATCAAGGGGGCAGTAAAGGAGATGGGGAATGACAATATGAGGAAATGAGATGCTAAAGGGGGACAAAGAGACAGAGAGGGAGAGCAATGAAAGAGAGATCTTGATAGAAAGTGTCACTATAAGCGTAGGGAGAAATCTGGTGCTGGGGAAATTCCCAAGAAACCAGAAGGATGACCCCAGATAAGGCCCCTCGCACTAGTGGTGAGGGTGCCTGAACTGTTCTTCCTCTGTAATCAAATTGGTGATTATTCCAACTATCATCATAGAACCTTCATTCAGTAACTGATGGAACCAGGCACAGAGATCCATAACCAAGCACCAAGCCAAACCCCAGAAATCCAAAGAGAGGGAAGAAGGAATATATGAGCAAGGGAGGTCAAGTTCAAGATGGAGACATCGAAAGAGACAGCTCAACTAAGCTCATGGAAACTCATGAACAATAAGTCAACAGCTGTAGATCCTCCATGGTACTTAACTATGCACTCTATATTTTGGAGACAATGTTGAAGCTTGGACTATCTGAAGGGTCCCTGGTAGTAGGACAAGGATCTATCCCTGGTGCATGAGCTACTTTGTTGGAGCCCATTCCCTTCAGTGTGATGCCATGCTCAGCCTTAATGCAGACGAGGGGGAAGTGGCTTGGTCCTGCCCTAATTTAATGAGTCAGACTTTGTTGACTCCCAGTGGGAGCCCTTACCCATTGGGAGGAGGAAATTGGGGGTGTGTTGGGGTGGAAACAAGGCGGGTAGAAGGAGTGGTGGGAGGAAGAATTGTGATTGGAATGTAAAATAAAGAAAAAAAACAAAAGGCTTATCTGTATAACCCTCTGTCCTGAAATGCCCAATTCCCTCTGTAGACCAGGCTGGCCTTGAACTCAGAAATCTGCCTGCCTCTGCTGTGATAATGGGATTAAAAGTGTGTGCTGCAACCATCTGGCAAGATTTATATCTTAAGAAAATCTAACTGTTTATATAGTATATAGAAAATGCAAGAAAAAGATACATGTGGTTTGAATGAGAATGGTCCCTGTCCTTTCTATGTTAGAATCTTTTGTGCCCAGTTGGCAGAACTATTTAAGAGGAATCAGGATGTATGGTCTTGTTGGAGGAAGTATGTTCTTTTTGGTGAGGGTGTGTCATTGGAGGTTGACTTTGTGGTTACAAAAGCCTAGTCTCTCTCTCAGCCTACAACTTGCAAATCAGATGTGCTCAGCAACTGTTCCAGCACTATGACTGCCTATCTGCCACCATGCTTCTCACCATGATGACCAGGGACTCATTCTCTGAAACTGAAAGCAAGTTTCTGATTAAATGCTTTGTTTTATAAGTTGTATTAGTCGTGATTTTTTTCAAAGATAGAACAGTAACTAAGAAAGACAATATTAGATACATATGAAATTCATTAACCTAAGCTAAGAAACAAAGTAATGAAATTGAGATGTAAAGTGTGACATCTGCATAGTTCAGGAACATAAAGTTCTTTGCTATATTTGAGTACTGACACAAAAATGTTAACAGTGAAATGTGTGTGTGTGTGTTTTCACAAAGGTAACAAAAGAATTAATGGGATGCTGTTAGTCTTACTGTGAAGTGATTTGTGCTAGGTGGTAATATTACAAAGACTGGTCTGGTTGAGGTCTGAGTGTTGTAAGTTGCTGAACAAATTTAAATTTCATTCAGAGTAAGATGGAAAAGGATTCTTGATTTGAGACAGATACATGATATGATCTGGCTTATATTTAAAAATATTATTTGGCAGACTTCTGCTGCCTATGTACAGGCCACACCAGTCAGAAAACAGTTGAGTGAACCACCTACCTGCAATACTTCTCTACTCCCTACATTCAGCTCTCAAAGACCCATTTCACTACCCTCCCACCTGCCCCACTACCTCCTGGCTACTGTGCCTCTTTCCCCAATGCGGGTAGACTTCTGCTGCCCAGGATTATGTCATGCCAGTCAGAAGAAGAGGTTCAGAGCGCAACAGTTTGGAAAACTTGTGCAGGTCAAGCAAACCAGAAAAACAGATAGGCAAACTCAGGCAGACTCCTACCTCCTTACTATCCAATTACTCATTATATTTATGCTTTCTAATTTAGCAGTAGCAATTCCCATTTTCACTTCAAACTTACACAGCAACCATAGTGATTCAGCTTCTGAAAATCCAATCTAAAATCTAAGAAGTTATGTTTAAAATTAACTCCCTTGCTACTGCAGTAGCACTTGCTTACAGTCTCAGTTACTCAGGAAGCTAAGAAAGGAGAAGAGCTTCTGGCTTCACTTCCTCTACAATCATTCTCAGTACCAAAATTTATATTTGTGTTAATCATGAGCTTCCAAAGAATCAAAACAGGAAACTAATGCATTGTGAGCACATATGTGGAATTAATCAAGGCCCAGAGCTTCTGATCATGCTGTCAAGCTAACAATACCAGCAAGAATTTCCTTTGTAGTCTTAGTTCCAAAATTCATACTGAAACAGAACTCCTTCTTCTAGTGAAGTTCCCAATATTTATAAGTGAAACAAGACATCAATACACACACACATACACACACAAAGAGAGAGACAGAGACAGAGAGAGAGAAAAAAAGAGAGAGAGAGAATGTGTATAGACCAGAAGTTGACATTGATGTCTTTATCAAGTGCTTTTTACCTTAACTTTTTTTTAGCAGAATTATATTTATTAATAAGTTAGAAAAGAAGTAGGAGTTGAGGGTAGGAAGAAAAGAATGGGAATAGACAGATCCTCCAAATGTAAATAATTGTGTGTTATTGATAGTTTTTATACTGTTGAGTGTAATTCTCCCATTAGCTTTACTGTGCCCCACCCAGGCATGAACTTTACTGAACTCTAAGGCCAATAGTATTCTTTTATATTAGAATGAGCATAGGATTAAGGTGATGCCTTGTTAGCAATCAGGTTTTCTTTGTTTAGGAGATGTAAACTCTAAGAATATGATGATGATATTGATGACGATGATAATGATAATGATGATGAAAGACATTATGAGCAACGAAAGACATTATGAGCAACAATACTTGAAATTCATATTAGTTTAACTGAAAGTCTTAAAATAGCATTTTTTGTCCTACAAAGGATGGCAATCCTTTGAAAATGTGTTTTTCTCCTAGCTAAACTTCTGTTAGAAAGATACACTGCCAAAGAATAAGATCCCTACCCTAAGCATATAATACCATCAAAGTGACCCATGTCAAAGTAGAACTAGGCTGTAGTAAGTTGTAGCCATGTTATCTTCAAGATAGATGAAGAGTTATGTGTTTGGTAACTTAAGAAGTATTTCTTGCAGTTCTTCTTTGAAAGTCTGGTAGACTTCATCCATGAATTCATATGGATCTGGGATTTTTTTCAACCAGAAGGCTTTTATTGCTGTTCCAATCATTTTGTTTCTAGTGTCTGTTTATATTGTTATATCTTCTAATCAAGAAGAAACTTAAGAAATGGAACAATTAGTGGATTTACCTTAACTTTTGAGACAGGGTCTCTTAATAGATCTGGAATTCACTAATTTAACTAAATTGGCTAGGCAGGATGCTCCAAGAATCTGCTTGTCTCTGCATTCCACATACCCAGAGTTGAGGTTACCATGGCAATCTTTTCACTCAGTTTCTAGGGACTCAGAATCTGATTATCATGATTTGCCTACTCAACCATATCACTAGCCCTACAAAATTTACCAATGATGAAAATATGTCCTTTTACAAAATATGATCCTAAGTTAAAATAGGCATAGTTAGTTAGGAAAGAGGGTACCAAATAAGACTAGCCATTTTTATTTTCCTGGATAAATATGAACAAATGTGTACTCACTACTAATAGGGTACCAATAATGGAACAAAGTATTGATTCCAATCAAATAAACTTGGTGAAGCCAAGAGTTTATTGGAATTTCATTACATGAGTTTGAGGAAGAGGTTACATATAGGAGCATGAGTAACTTAAACATGGCCATACATCAAAAGGTCCATCCCAGCAAGAATGTTGAATCACCAAACTTCATCTATAAAACTGCCTGAAAGTTAGATTGACACCTCTCTAGAAGACCTTACTGCTTGTATAAGCCTAGAGAAACACTTTTTGAGGCTAATAAGTTTCAGAAACCTGAAACTTGTTTTTTACTTACTTCCTGTGTCTTAGGAATATCCCTCAAGAATGGACTATCTCAATTAAGAGGAATTTTCTGCACAATGCCATTATTTAGTGACTTTGCCATTACATTTTAATAATACTTTAGTTCAATTAAGGTTTATACTTCATTTTGTTGTTTTTTTCTGGAATTTTTCATATTCGTGTCTCACCTGAATTAAAAATAACCAAAAAAAATCTTTCCTGCTTTTCACTATGTTTTGGCTTAAGATATCTTCTTAGAAACTGTTCCTGAAATCTCTAATAACATTTTATTTACATTATTAATTGTTAGTAATAATTTAAAGTTCAATATACATAATACATATAAGCACCTTTATAAAGCATTCTCTTACACTATTCTGTCAAGTGTGATGTCCAGTTCCTTGTTTGTTTGTTCATATGTTGGTGTTTTGAGACAGTTTCTCTATGTAGCCCTAGCTGTCCTAGAACTCACCCTGTAGAACAGGCTGGCCTCAAACTTATAGAGATGTACCTGGCATTACCTTCCAATCCCCTGCTGGGGTTAAAGATGTATACCACCACCACTTAGCATTAACTATTCATTTGCATTTTCCCTTTTAAACTATGTTTACTAAAACTCTGAGACAAAATAATGCTCCTTATTAACATGGTATAGAGTAAATTATGATACATTGTGATTACTCAAATTATTTTAAATAAAAATTGATACTTATTACAAATCTACTTCAATATAAATTATTTTCTGGTAAACTAAAAGAAGAGACAGAAAAATACTCACCTTTAATAAATTTACATGAAAGTTACTAATTCAACATACAGGACCAAATAAAAGTACATGACTATAATGAATTAGTTATATTATAATAAAAGGTAAGTTTTGGACAGTATAGACAAGAAAAATCTATTGGCATATCTACTAATCAGAAGTTAGATATATTAACATATAGTTATATATGTATGTTTATATGTATACATTATTTATTTACTGGAGTCTATATATTCCATCATCTGGACTGGCATTCTACATTATCATAATGAACAAATAAACAAGATAGTGCAGTTCTTTTGATGAAGTCTGATTAGTAACTGGAACATTTCAAAGCACAAAATACAGTTTCATGATTGTAGGTATGAGTGGAGCATTAGTATCTTGAGTACCTGACTGTAGCCTAAGGAAATGGAGCCTTGAGGGCATAGCATTTATGAGAGTCAGTAGAAGAGGCCTTCTAAGGCAAAAAACAAAACTGTGACATATATAAATATTTTATTTACCATGTATACATCCTTTTTTACCTTTTTTTCTTATTCTAGGTCCTCTTTCCTCCTTTCAACACAATAAGATACTCAAAATTTTCCCATTTCTACCTCTGTAAGTGACCTATTACCATTACTCAAAGTGTAAGCTGCACTTAGATAATAAAACCCTATAGTAACAAAAGATTCTTTTTCTTGGGCTGTATTTTGCTCCTAACTTGCCCATGTGCAAACATTGAATTCTAAATAATAATCCCATAACCTGAAATCACCTATAAACGATACTGTGAATGCTTAAAATGCATACAATTAGAAACTAAAGGATACAGTATCTTGTCAGCTTTCTTCTCATTTCAATTAGTAAATTGCTTATTTGTCAGCATATGGAAACACTGAAAACATACTTCACCTATACCATGTATTTAACTCAGGTTAAATCTGGTGTGAATAATTATGGATGTAATTTTTGTCTTAGATTTTATATATTTTAATTCAGATATCTTAAAAAATTATAACATCATATTTTCTTTAGAAAGAGTTAAATACTTCCTCTATTGCATATACAGGAATGTCTTGTTTAACATGTCTAGATTTTTTTGTCTTGGTGCAAAATTGAACTGGGTTGTTGGCAATAATTCTTCTCCAGCAATCTGCAAATCATCTTCAGGTACTATGAATGTCAGTGTGGGGTGGATGGGGATTTCCAAAATATTCCAGCTCTAATTTTTCCTGATTCATGTTCATAGCATGCAATGTCTTAAGTAATAGGGTTTTACCATCTAGTTCTGACATGCAAACAAAATTAGCTTTGGGATCCTCTGGGATCTCCATGGCCAGCATTTCATGAGAGACTGATGTGGGAGTGTCATATATGAATCTGTTGATTTCATTGGTTAAGTAATAAAGGAACTGCTTGGCCCTCATAGGTTAAAAACATAGGTGGGAGGAGTAAACAGAATAGCATACTGGGAGGAAGAGGAAGAGAGCTCAGACTCGACAACTCTGTGCTCTGGAGCAGAGACGCCATGCAGCTCTCTCCAGGGCAGACATGCAGCCAGCCACCAGGTCAGACATGCTGAATCTTTCCCGGTAAGACCGGTGCTACAGTTTATTAGAGATGGGTTGATTGGGATATCAGAATTAGCAAGTAAGGACTAAAGCTAATGGGCCAAGCAGTATTTAAATGAATACAGTTTGTGTGTTGTTATTTCGGGCATAAGCTAGCCGAGCAGGCGGCTGGGGTGCTGGGGACGTAGCCCCGGCCGCTCCTATTTCAACAAGAGACCATCTCAGCCCTGGCACTAGGGTTCTCATTTTGAAATCATATCATTTCATGGAGGAATTTCTTCCACCTATGTATTCCTGTTTTAACAACCCATTTTTTTCCTCCCAATTAGCCCTGCCATTTTATGATTTTAGGGGAGGTGTAAGTACCATTATACATTAGTGTCTCCAGTCTAGGTTTGCATATTAATGTTCCTGAAATGTGTGCCTCTGTCACTATCAATTGTACATAGGTATCCATACATAACACTGAGTTGGGTAAGGTCCTTGATGGTAGCCTTATTTCTCTCTTGCAGGGAAAGGCCTGTTTAAGTCCTTTGACAAAATCTATACAGTAGCAAACATACTTAAAATCTTTCTAGATAGCAGGAACTATATATAATCCATATGTGAATTCCTTGTAGTGTCACATTTTAGCATCCATCTAACCATTCTGTTAATGGGCCAGGCCTCAAAGGACTAGACAGAATTGTGCATGAATAGAGTATTTTACTGGAATACTAGCAACATTTTCTATTTTCTATCCATGCTAGTCCCCAGACTTTATGTGAATCCAGTGATCTACTAGAAGTGTCATCTGGGGGCATCTGGCTTTCTCCTTTGTAAGGTTGTCAGTTTCATGATTTCCCACAGGACTCATACAGTTGTGAGCTGACACCTGAAAATTCACCTGTGGCTCGGGCTCCTGTTGAAACTTATGGTGCATTTCTTTCTACAACTGTTACCCTGATGAGGTCTTCCCCCTACTTCCCAATTTTTACTCTTCCATTGGGTCATCAACATAGTCAGACATTTACATACCACACAATTATCAGAACAGATCATCATGGTCTTATGCTAATACTAGCCATTCAGCTTTTAGTTGAACCCACTTTCAACTTCCTCCTTCCCGTTCTAGACACATAATGTTTGTGTTTATTTATGTCTTCACCACCACTCCTCCCTGTTTTAACCTCTTGCTGGTACCATTCATATACCTGACATCAGTAAGAACTGGGTTTGTTCCTTCTAGAACTTAATAGGATGGCCAGTTACAGGAAGAACATGGGGCTACTTGATGACTTGAAACAATACTGTCTCAGAACTGCTCGAATGTCATTGGTGATTGGGGTGTTTGACATTGCCTTTAGCTGCTGTAAGTATACATGCCACCTTTGTAGTATATGGCTTTTAACCACCTCCTAAGGCCTCTAATTCACCCTTTATGGAATATGCAGTTTTAATGTAAATTGGAGTATGTTATGGACTTCTCTTGTTTTGTTGTCATATGTAGTACAATTGCCATTCTAATGCTGTATGAGTGACTGCACCTTCCCATTACCAGGACGAAAACCCTTTTGGTATATATGCCAAAATCACAGAGTCACAAACACAAACCACTGGGTTACTAGTGACTTCTAGTAGGATGGGAAACTAGTAGATTTGGGGACGTGGGTGATTAGCTTGTTCTATAAGTATCTCATATTTCTGGAAGGCTTCTTGAACCTTCCCACCCCAATACCATATATAGCACCTCTTTTAATCAGATTATACTGAAGCTTAATGACCCAGGTGAGGTAGGCTATGACAGCTAACCAATATCCTAAAAGACTCAAAAACACCTGAAATTGTTTTGCACTGATAGGTACAGGATGCTTCAAAATCTTTTCAATAGCCTTGTCATGTATATCCTTCCTGACCACAGGACTCCCCAGAATTTGCTTTAGTACTGGGGCCTTCTATATAATGGGGATTGATTTCTTATCAATGTTCCATCAGGTTCATTTGTAAGACTCCCAAATGGTTTTCAAAATCTGCAGAGCACTCCGAAATTAGCATTACATCATCTATATATTGAAATCTCATTACAGAGCATACATAGGGTAACAAGGTCAAACCATAGGGCACCATTCCATGATAAATGGTGGATCCATGGAGATTAACCTTATTGAAGTACTCTGAAAATTTGTTGTCATTTTGTGTCATGTGAATACAAAATAGTCTTGGATAGTTAAGGGATACTGAAAACCATTGTCTATAAAAATCCATAGCCACATGGAACAACTCCATTACCTGCACCAACTGCTCAGTTAAAAGAGTAATGTTGGACACAGCTGCATGAATAGAAGAAACTAACTTCCTCAGCTACCTGTATGAACCCTTATTCTCCAGGTGCCATCTGTGTCCCTTATTTGCCCCACCATGTTTTTGTGAAAGGGTTGCAGGTTGAGTAGATGACAGTGATCATTTCTAGCTTTTAGGTAGTTTTTGTAATTTCATCTTGATTCCAGGAAGCCTACACTATTTGATATTTACTGTTCTTTGGGGGTAGGAAACTTTATGGCCTGCCAACTTATCCTCCCTCTACAGTTTCTTTTACCTTTCACACCCTAATTTGACTTTTCTCCAAAAGTAATCAGGGTGTGTTTTAGTAAGGCATGTAACACCAGAACATTTTCTTATAAAAACAAGGTACACACAGTATATTTCTGGGGATCATAATTGCCAACCCATATAATTAATCCAGTTTGAGTAACCCAAATGATTTTCTCCATACCCATCTGCTACCACCCATTGGCCACAATGGTTACCTTGACTGTGGACCAAGTATTCTTCATAGTTGTGAGAAACCAGTATGCAAGGCCCTATTCCCTCTAAATGGACCCCATCTGTTGGCAACCTTTCCCACTCCATCAAAAAAGGAACTGGAGAGGCCTTCCTCTATAGCAAGTCTGGGTAGTAGGAATTACCTATACCTCCTGTTCCTCTTACGTTGGTGGTGAGTTGCAGGCCTGGTCTTAAGGCTTCCAAAAGACTAACCAAAACAGTATTGGATTGCCCACCAATTTTGTCCCTAGAGACTTATGAGTAATAAAAAAATCAAGCCACATGCATGTGTTTGGGTGACATGGAAAGGACTTTTTGCTTGGTCACTTTCCTTCTGCCTCATTCAGTCTTGGTTTCACATATTACACACTCAGTTTACATGCTGGTCTAGATGGGTAAAAGCCTCTCCTAACTTATACAGGTTTTGTCATACCATGGGGCCCAGCATTGCCTCCAATGCTCCATAATAGTCTTGTGGTCCTTACTGAATCAACTTCTTTCTTAGTTCTCCCATAAGCACAGTCTACTCTGGGCCTGAGAACTGAGCATCAGATATTGCTTGCCATATCCCCAGGTGCCCTAGGAGTGTCTGCCCTTCTATTGTTTTCCAGTCCTCAATAGTCATAGGTACCTTCCCTGAAGATAACCAGGTATTCCCCCTAATGATTCACATGAGCCAACCCATCAGTGACTAAGTCTCCATGTACTGGCTTAGATGTTAAAGCCTTTGTCTCAAGGAGCGATGGTTATATTGCTTCAGCTGATTCCATCTGTCCTACAAACTCACAAGTCAGGTTGCAAGGATCTCCTTTATTGTTTGTTTGAAAGTCTTCCCTAGCTCTAACAGTTCTGATTCTGAACACTCTAATTACCAAGGTATTCTGCACCAGCTCATAGTTAAAATTTTAAATTCCCTAATTACCATAGTTTCTGCACCAGACTATTATTAAGGCCTCCATCAGCATGCTAGCATACTTTCTCTTTATTAGAGGTCAGTTATAAGGGACATTTACTGTCAATTCTAGGTTACACCTTTCTCATCCTCCCCAACTCCCACCAGCAGGTGTCAGGTTTTCGGATCCCAGGAGGGTCTCTGTGTTACTTGTCAAATCTGGGACTTCTTTTGCTTTTAACCCCTAGATTTAATGAAAACACGACAGACCAACATCTCCATGCTCCACCTCTTTTATGCAGTTTACCTAGAAAATCAAAGGCCAGTGTTGAAGCTCTTACCTCCAAATCCCTTTCTTACTGCAGTTTTTCCTTTGTACCTACAATATCCCTCTGGGTTCTTCTTTCGGTCTCATAGAGATTTGTTATTACATATGGCAGCAACCAAGTTGCCTCTGCAGCTGCTTGCTAACACTTCTGTCTCTGATGTGTTACTCACATGGTGTATAATATCTGTTGTAGGCCTTTTGCAGTTCTCAAAGCATTTATGTACTCTGGAGGCAGAACAAGAATGGTACTCCATACCCCCTGGAATTTCCCCAACTTGTAGCTTCTGCCTCAGTGACCACAGCTGAGTTACATGTCTCACTACTCTCTGCTCTTTCCATGCCCTGGCTATTACCCCACAAACCATATGAGCACAAACTACCAGCACAACATTTCTTCTGTATACACCACTCCACCTCAACCAATTTGTCTGTGTCTATGTATCTCATTCTCTATATCACACATACCATTGCTCTTCCTCAACTCATCCTCAGATTTTTATCATATTCTGCCAATTATGCCAAATACTGCTAAAATACTCCCTTGTAAGAAGAGAGATATCCAATGTTTACCCCTTCCTCTAAGGTATTGATGACAAACTGAGGCAAGATTCCAATAAAGTTCACCCTAGAAAACCATGGGCTGTTTGTAGAGCACAAGGGAGGGATGAATTACAGGGGTGTAGGTATTCCTCCTCCAATGGACTAGACCTAAAATACCCAGAAGGGATGATGGCTTCCCTATAGCCACCTAGATAGAATATTGCTCCCCTAGTATTCACTTAACTCAATACTCTATTTCTTTCCTGATTAATGCAGTTAATGTAGTTAATTTCTCAGTTAATGCAGAATTGTGTACAATAGGTGATCAGAAACAGCAGGATACTCAGGCTAGGGTCTTCTGATTATCCTATCCCTATCCCTCCACAAGGAAATATAAACAGTTAACAAGCCAAACTAGAATAATCTTTTACAAGAGGGAGCAGATGAATGTCCAAAGATGTATGTTTTGCTATAAGACAGTCACTCATGACATACAGAGAAAATGTGTTGGTGGAGACTGCTCATTCATTCCCTGCACACGCAAACCTGAAATAATCACAAAGAAACTATATTAATTGCAACACTGCTTATCCTTATTAGCTCACACTTCTTATTGATTATCTCTTATATCTTAAATTAACCCATTTCTATTAATTTGTGTATTGTCACATGGTTGTGGTCCAGCCTCTGGTGTCTATCTCCTGTGGTAGCTACATGGCTTCTCTTTGACTCCACCTACTCTCTCCTCCTCTATCTGCTTGAAATCCCTATCTATTATGAGTTTCAATGGGCCAAAGCAGCTTCTTTATTAACCAATTTAATTCACAGCTTACAGAGGGGATTCTCACATCAAAAATGAGTAAATAGATATCTAAATTTTCTATTAACTAATCATAAAGAAAACTAACAAAACATAAAAAGTAACTGTAATAACCTGACCCCTTTAAAAGCTATAAGTCATGTACCTCTTGAAAATATCTACAAATAAAGGAAATATGGTCACCATATTCCCTCTTGTAATGTGACAACATTGTGTAATTAGAAAACATACTGGCCATTTCTCAAAAACGGAAGCCTGTCTTTTATGAAGAGAAAGAAGGAAGAGTGAATTTGAGGAAAGAGAAGATGTGGAAGCATGGGAAGAGAGGGAAGAGGGAAAACTGTTGTTGGGATGTAATATATGAAAGGAAAATAAATTAATTTTAAAAAGAAAAAATAAATTGCCTCCATAAGACCAGGCTGTAGGCAGGGAGAGGACCCAACCCTTGTGGGAGGTTCCATCTCTGGGCTGGTGGTCCCAGGTTCTATAAGAAAACAGGATGAGGAAACCAGGGTAAGTAAGCCAGTAAACACCACTCCTCCATGCCCTCTGCATCTGCTCCTGCCTCCAGGTTTCTACCAGGTTTGAGTTCCTGTCCTGACTTCCTTTGCTGATGAGCTGTGATATGAAGTATAAGCCAAATAAACCTGTTGCAGAATACAATACGTGTTTAACAAAGTAAAGTTGTATTATATTTGTTTATGTTGTAGAACAATTATTTAACTATGTAAAAGTATGTTATTTTTATTTATACTCATTTGTTTAACTATGTAAAGTTGTGTTGCTTTTGTTAGTGCTACATTTGTTTAACTATACAAAGATGTGTTTTTCACCTTTCCTACCTAAGAAACCCAATTGGTTTAATAATATCTGAACAGCTAATAGCTAGGTGGAGGATGTATAAGTATGGTTGGCAGGCAAAGAGAAAAGGAGCAGCCAGTCTTGAGCCAGACAGACAGACAGGGGAAGAAGGAAAGCAGGATGGACAGTACATATATGAGGTAAATAAGCCTCATGGCAGCATATGTTTTAATAGAAATAGGTTAATTTAGGATATAAAAAGCTAGTTAGCAGAAAGCCTAAGTTAAGGTCAGGCATTTATAATTAATAAAAAGTTTCTGTGTCATGATTTGGGGACTTGTATTCCAAGAAAGCCTGAAATATTTGGTGGTCAACATGGGGACCAAATTTTCATATAGTGACATAGAAAGCTAAAAAAAAAAATATGATTATGGCTCCTTTAGGAAATACTGCCATGTAACAAAACATATGAACAGACAGCAGTTTTAGGAGAAACAATATGCTAAGTAAAACTGTCTGCCATAGTATAGGTACCAATGTCCTAGAGGTAGGGTCATTAAATGCAGATTATGGGTGAATGCAACTCCCAGTTAATTACAGTTCTTGGCCTGTCCAAAGGTACATAAATCTTGACTTGGAGCCAGCCACCAGCACAAAGTCACACAAAGAGTTTAAGGTTTGGCTCACAAGGTCAGAGAATGCTAGAGGTGAACAATAAAGCATGACCAGACCAAAATAATCTCTAAACAGATTATAGTGTGTTTTAAAATGTATGTAGGTGCTTAAGAAAAAAAAGAAAATGGGTATAGACCAACATAAAAAAATAGTTCAAAGCATAATTAATTCTTTAAAGAGAAAGTTGTAACTGGTGGTTTCTCTCCTTTTTGACAGTTCCCAAATAACCACTCTAAAGCTTAACATTGGTTACACACTGTTTAATCTATTTGCTCAAGCTTATTATTAACTTGCTTTTACAACTTAAATTAACCCATTTATTTTATTTTGTATTTTACCATGAGGCTCGTGGCTTGATACCTTTCATCTTGTCTCTCCAGTAGCTTCAGAGGTCTCTCAGACTTTTTACTTAAATTTCCTGTCTGTCTCTATTCTGCCTGGCTAATAGCCAAATTAGCTTCATTATTAACCAGTGGTAATAAAGTACATTTACTGCATACAGGGGGTATCCCACATCAGACAGTAAAGAAATATAAATGAAAAAGTGGTGTGATGATAAAAAAAAATATACAGGGAGTCTGGATAACGCATGGTGTTGTGGTGACCTTGAACTTTTTGAATGCCGATGAGTGAATGACAGATGTTGAGAGACATTGAATTAAACCAGATTAGATCTTTAGGGATGTCTTAACTTTAAAATGGAATTCAGAAAATGCATTGCATTGGGAAAGACGTTTTGTGTTTTCACAAGAAATGAAGGGTTGTAAATTCTTGCAAGGTTAATAGACATTTGATTTAATCAGGGAGACCTGCTCAACATTTTGACTACAAGCATAAGGAAATAAATAATGAAAAAAAACCAAGACAGGTGATATCTAAAAACAAATGTTACTAGTTTTCCTGCCCATATACACAAAAGGTAGGATGGGTGGATTTTGGACATTTTGTCAGTTATGAACACTTGTTGATGTTTAGGATGGTTTGTTCCAAATTCCTACAGTTCACGGTAATGTTGAAAACTAAGCAAGGAAGTAGGAGTCAAGAATATCTTTATGAAAAAGAAGGATAATATGGAAATGGTAGGATAAAAGAGTAGATTATTGAATCTACTTTAAACTAAAAGCAACTATTAATCTCAAATATTTTACATTGGTATGAATTTTTGTATATTGATACAAATTCAATATTTTTGATAGATTATTGAGCCTACTTTCGATCTAAAAAGGCAACTAATAGTCTCAAATAATTCACAATGGTATGGATTTTTGCATATTAATACAAGTTTAAGGTTATTTTTGTTATACTGTATATATATTTCCATTCTTGTTTAAGGTATTTTACCTATGCAGCTTATTAATTAAGTAATGTATAATTAAGTAATACAGATTAGTAGTTAGTCATCTATAATGATCAAACTTATAGTCATATTAAGTATGTTTTCAAGGTTAAGCACAGATATATTAAGATAGATAAGTGGTCTTCACACATTTCAGAGACCTATGGAACATATTTAAGATGTTTAATAACCTAAGGCTTTTCATGAAAGTAAGACTCATATGCTACTAGCAACCCCAATCTACTTTATAAAAGGACATTGGGCATTAAAGATCCTTCATATGGAGTTTGTTTTCATTTTGACAAAGCTAGCCATTTTGGAAAGAAACTGCCATTGCATCAACTGTTGACAGTATAGCATCCAATCTAGACAAGCAAGACACAATCTAAAAAGACTGCTGAATGTTGCTAGGAGAAGGTGGGAGGGTCCTTCAATATTCCTGCATCCTAAAAAAGTCTACCAGATATGCTTGGCCTGCAATAAAAAGATGGATGCCCCAATGTTGCAGAGGAAAGTTGGGTGACTGTCTAAGCAGTCAGATGTGTCTGTCATTTCTATAGTTTTGGAACTGTCTTTCACTACACTTCCTATTTAATCAGGTAATATTATATCCTTTGGGATGTTTGATGGGGTTGAAGACTGGATAGTTATAGTTACAATTTTCCTTAGATATGATAGGAAATAAATTAGGTACAAAACTTTAGACTCACCAAGATAAGGTAAATATGAAGGATTTTCTCTGAGTTTACCAAATACAAATGCATTGAATATTGTAAATGTAATTCTTACTTGATAATTGTTTGTATTGTATATAGTTTTACTATGTTAAAGTTAAAACTTTTCCTTTTTATGATGGAGGAAGGTCATTCGTTAATTAATAAAGAAACTGCTTGGCCCTGATAGGTTAAAACATAGGTGGGTGGAGTAAACAGAACAGAATGCTGGGAGGAAGAGGAAGTGAGCTCAAATGCCATGCTCCCCTCTTCCAGGCAGAGGCGATGAAGCAAGCCGCCAGGTCAGACATGCTGAATCTTTCCCGGTAAGCGCACCTAGCAGTGCTACACAGATTATTAGAAATGGGCTAAATTAGTACGTGAAAATTAGCCTAGAAGAGGCTAGATATAATGGGCCAGGCAGTGTTTAAAAGAATACAGCTTGTGGCTTGTTATTTTGGGGCATAAGCTAGCCAGGCGGCCAGGAGCTGGGTGGCAGAAAGCAGCCCACAGCTCCTACAACAGAGTGGCTCCCAACGTGATGGACTAAATCCACTTAAAAACCTGAGAGAGAGTTTAATACAGCTCTTTGCTGTTGCTAGGACATGCCATAGAGAGATTTCCTGATTCAGAAACAGCAGCAAAAAAGAAAAAAAGCTGCGTCATTTTAAAGCGCTGCTTCCTGGGGCTGTGCTGCCAGTGCAAACTCTGGCTTTAAAGCATTTCAATGGCTTTTATGGGACTGGATGTTTGTGTTCCTGCTTGGGATCGGAAGGAGAGTGCTCTGAGACCGTGCCGATGGCTCAGAGCTCCCCGCCCGCACCTGGGCAGACCACAGAATTAGGCTTAGGGCAGAAGAACATGGCAGATTCCTGCCGCCATACAGAGACATGTTTTCAGACTGTGCAGTGCTCTATGTGTCAGATTTGGCTGTAACTTGGATGAAAAGAGTTTCTGTGCCACACCCTCAGTCTCAGAGTTAAAGTGCTGAGTGCGGCTCCTACCTGGCAGCCCCAGAGCTAGTAGAAAATGGTATGTCCTCCATTTTAAAATGGGAGAGAAGTAGAGCCAACATCCAGAGCAGCCCTTCTCCCTGCAGCTCAGAGGCGCAACTGATTCAGTCACAAGTGGCTCCGCGATGTTGGACTGGGCGGGGCAAGCTGGCAGTACCTGTTTTTGACCTAGGAATGTCACAGCTTAGATTCTTTTTTTTATTTTATTGAAAAAAATTTTTTGCCTCCTCCCAGCCTCCCATTTCCCTCCCCCAACTCCTTTCCCCCTCGCCCCACTCTTCTCCCCCTCCCTCTCCAGCGCGAAGAGCAGTCAGGGTTCCCTGCCCTGTGGAAAGTCCAAAATCCTTCCCCCTCCATCCTGGTCCAGGAAGGTGAACATCCAAACTGGCTAGGCTCCCACAAAGCCAGAACATGAAGCAGGAACAAAACCCCATGCCATTGTCCTTGGTTTCTCATCAGCCCTCATTGTCTGCCATGTTCAGAGGGTCCGGTTTTATCCCATGCTCCCTCAGTCACAGTCTAGCTGGCCATTCCACCCAAATAGGAAAGAATATACCTTCTTCTCTGCAGCTCATGGAACCTTCTCGAAAATTGACCACATACTCGGTAACAAAGCAAACTTCCACAGTTACAAGAAAATATTCGTAACCTCCTGTGTCTTATCAGATCACCATGGATTAAAGTTAGACAAAGCTACCCCTAGAAAGCCTACAAACTCTTGGAAACTGAACAGTCAACTACTGAACCACACCTGGATCAAGGAAGAAATAAAGAGAGAAATTAAAGTCTTCCTTGAATTCAATGAAAATAAAGAAGCAACCTACTCAAACTTATGGGACACTTTGAAAGCAGTCCTAAGAGGAAAGTTCATAGCACTAAGTGCCCACTTAAAGAAAACAGAGAAAGCACACATTGGTGACTTAACAGCTTAGATTCTTAAGTGCTTAGTGATTTAAGGGCACAAAACAAAGTGCTCCTGGATAAAAAAAATTACAGATTCACAATAGGAGAGATTCAGACCACTAAATGGATCACAATGTTGGATAAATGTACGTAGGCTTGGGAGAGAAAAGAAAAAGAATATAAAGAATAAAGTTAATGCCCTTAAAAAAACGGGTAACGTCTTTAAAGAGACAGAGTACAGATAGTTAAAAGATTAAAAGAAATAAAGAAAAATAAGCCACGTAACAGTGGAAAATTCACAGAGAGTCTGGATTCTGTATATTGTGTTTTCTTTAAAATTTTTGACTGTGAAGGAGTTAAGTACAGAGAGACATTTCAATACATGGGCTGCCAAGCTAAACCAAAATGGATGTAAGGGTATTATGATTTCAGAATTTGGGTCTAAGGATATGATGCTTTGGAGAGGGTCTTCTTTTGTTTTCACAGAGGATGAGACTCCATGGATTTCTTCTATTCCAATATGGTATGATAGACCACGCCCTCCTGAAAGGTTGCTGTGAACACCCTCAAAAAGTTACTTCACTCAACTGCCGACTGAGATGACCCTGGCACACAGATTATACCATAAAAGACTTAAATAACAGCGCCCCCATTCAGCAGGAAGCAGTTTGGAGAGAAAAAACTGCGCCCATGTTCCCAAATATGGTTTATAAATGTTCTTTTACATTTAAAGGGGGATATGATATAGATATGAATAATTTGCATTTGTATGGATTTTAAGGTCAATTTTGTTATATGTATATGTATTTCTGCTCTTGATTAAGGTATTGTGATTGTGTAGTTCATTTTAAAAATGTAATGTATAATTAGGAAATATAGATTGTTAATGAATAATCATCAATAATGGTCAAGCTTATAGTCATGTTAATTGCATTTTCTAGATATATAGAGATATACTTCAGTTAGATAGGCATTCTTCATATCTTTCAAAGACTACAAAACATGGCATTTATGTTTTACAAACTTAGGGTTCTTCGTGGCAATGAGACACATCTGCTACTGACAGCCCCAGCTACTTTGAGAGGAAGATGGGCATTGAAGAGATTCCTTATGGAGTTTGATAGCCATTTGGGCAAGAAAATGCTCTTGCCTGTACTGATGCATGAACTGGACACAGACAACCCACAGAGAGAGGACTGCTGAACTTGCCTAAAGGTGAGATGGTCTTTCGGGGTTCCTGATTCAAGAAAGAGTCTGCGAGACATTCTGCAGGACACAGCAGATAGTGACTGAACTGCCTTTGAAATTTCCTGCTTCATGGAGATGTCTGCTGGATACTATAGGCCTGAAGGCCGAAGATGGATGCCCCAACGGTGCAGAGGAACTTTGGGTGACTGTCCAGGCAGCGAGATGTCTCTATCACTTCTAGAGTTTTGTGAATTGCTTACTTCTCATTTACTTAGGTAATATTATATCCTTATGGAGTCTTTGATGGAGTTGAAGAATAGTTAGTTATAGTTTTCCTTAGTTATGATAAAGATAAAATAGATGTAAATGTAATTTTTACTTGATAACTGTTTTGTTATATGTAATTTTGCTATGTTAAAGTTAAAGCCTTCCTTTTTTTGTTTAAACAGAAAAAAGAGAAATGATGGAGGAAGGTCATTGGTTAATTAATAAAGAAAATGCTTGGCCCTGATAGGTTAAAACATAGGTGGGTGGAGTAAACAGAACAGAATGCTGGGAGGAAGAGGAAGTGAACTCAGATGCCATGCTCCCCTCTCCCAGGCAGAGGCGATGAAGCAAGCCACCAGATCAGACATGCTGAATCTTTCCCAGTAAGCGCACCTAGCAGTGCTACACAGATTATTAGAAATGGGCTAAATTAGTACATGAAAATTAGCCTAGAAGAGGCTAGATATAATGGGCCAGGCAGTGTTTAAAAGAACACAGTTTGTGTGTTGTTATTTTGGGGCATAAGCTAACCAGGCAGCCGGGAGCTGGGTGGCAGAAAGCAGCCCGCAGCTCCTACAACATTTTTATTTAGACATAAAGGGAGAGATGTTGTGGAATATAATATTTGTTTAACTAAGATTTGTTACACTTTTGTGTTGCAGAATAATTGTTTAGATATGTAAAGGTGTGTTGTTTTTGTTTATGCTGCATTTGTTTAGCTATGTAAAGGGGTGTTGCTCTTTTGTCTGCTTAAGACATCTAATTAATTTTTAAAAAGCTGAATAATCAATAGCTAGGCAGAGGAAGGATATGAGAGCCTGTTGGGAAGAGAGAAAGGACCAGAAGTTTGAGATCCAGTCAACTAAGGGTCATACAGACAGACAAAAAAGAAGGAGAATAGCAAGATGGGCAGTATTTAGATGAGGTAAATGAGTCTTGGCACAGTACATATATTAACAGAAATGGGTTAAGTTTAAAAAGGCTAATTAGAATCAAGCCTAAGCTAAGGCCAAGCAATCATATTTAATAATAAGTGTCTGTGTCATGATTTGTTAGCTGGCAGTCTAAGAAAGCATGCTATATGAACATTTTCCTCCTGAACTTTCTTTTGGCCATGGTGTTTCACTGAAACAATAAAAACCCTAACTAAGACGCTTAAACTTCCATGATCAACCATTCCAAATGAATTTTCATGTGCCTAGTACTAGTAGAGTTGTGCAGATAGAATAAGGGTAATTCCTAGTATTTTCACTTTAAATTGTCACCTTGAGAAGAGATTTTTTTCTTCTAGAAAACTAAATTTAAATTCAGTCAGTAGCACTCCATTGTTACAGTGTGTCATTAGCCATGAAAAGACAGGTCACATTACAAAGTAATACACTGAACATTAAATTTCATAATGCATAATAACTGAGGATGGCAGTAGGTAGATTCATATCTTCTATGACATTCTATGACATGAAAATTGCTATAGTGCTGTAGGCCTCTACAAATGACAGTTTTAGACTGCAATCACTTTGTTTTCTACATTCATCACTGAGGGCTACTTCAAATAGGGAAGTATTTACCCTGTTTGAAAATTTAACCAAAAAGCATTTCTACTTCAATACTCCTTGGAATCCTTGAAATTGAATTGTTATTTATTGTTCAGAAATATTTTAGCAACATGTTTTACATGGGAGCTATACAGAGACAATGTTTTGGTGCTTATTAATTAATTTGAATATCACAATTTGGAATTAGTGTCTGTTCTCATATACTCTTAACTTACTAAAGTTGGCAGTAAAGTAGTAATTTAGCAATCAAAGCATTAGTTACACATTTCATTTGGTAAAACAAAGATAATTGAATTTCTTGGATTGTAAATACTTCTCAGAGGGAAGTTAATGCAAATTTATAAGCATATTTGTTCTGCAAATCTTATCAGTTCTTTAACCTTTATTTTCCAGTAGATTGACATCTAAAATTCATCTTTGAAAGGCCGATTAGAAATAAATAACATACATATTGTTATTCTTTTTAAAAAATGCTGCAAGATCCCCGCGGCAGTAGGCAGCAGAAATGCTGTAAGTCCCAAATGGTGGTAGCGGGCCATGTGGTGGCAGGCAGCGGGCTCTGTGAGCAGCCAGTCCCAGGCAGAAATGGCTGCTGTTCCCAGAGCGGTGGCCTGAGCGGTGGTGGCAGGCCATGTGGCGGCAGACAGCAGGCCCTGAGAGCAGCCAGTCCCAGGCAGAGACGGCTGCTGGTCCCTGAGAAGTGGCTGGTCCCAGGCAGGGAGACACATGGCGGGAGGGCAGAAGACAGAAACATGGATAGACACGACATGCAGGGTGAGGTTGAATGTTTATTCAGGGGGTTATGGAGATGGAAGGGTGAAGGGGGGACAGAGAGAGAAGGAAAGAGAGAGAGAGAGAGAGAGAGAGGAGGAGAAAGAGACAGAGAAGGGGGGAAGCAGAGAAGTGGGGAGAGAGGCAGAAGCGAAGCTGCCTCTCCGAGAGGAAGATGGAAAAGAGAGCGAGCTCAGGCCGGAAGCTGGAGATCAACCTGCCTCAGCGGATGGGGGAGGGAGCGGAGTGGGAGTGGGCGTGGCTTGTCTCTTAAAGAGACAGAAAACCATAACACATATCATACTTACTACAATTTTTGAAATGTGAAGCAGATTTGAGGAAAAAACAGGATGATAGCAGTTATTAAATGCAAACAAAATTTAAAATACTTGACTCAATGTTCTTTGTGAATGTTTGTTATCACAAGTGGCTAACCTTTAGTATTTTCATAAGACAAGGTCTGCAAAGGAACAAATAAGGAGAGTTCACACATCAAGAGATTCTAATGGGCTTTGATTTAGACATTTAAAAATATTCTCTGTTCTTATTCCTCCTAGTTCCCTGCCTAGATCAAGTAACTCCAATAACACTTACCTTTATTTCTCCTTCACATCATTTCCTCCCTAAATCTAACAGTCATGAAAGTAAAATCACTGATATACTGGTATACTTTGACTTATTTTTGATAGCCCTCTTGAGGGGTACTGCAACTGCCACATCTGATGTACCCACTCATCTTAAGACTCCAGATCAGACACTGACTGAATTCTATAATGGCCACAAGGTTCACTTCTTTACTGGAAAGAATGATTAAAAGGAAAAGGTAGAAATTAACTAGGTAGTGTAATCGCCACAAAGAAAAGTGAACAGTTTCTATCTTGGCTAAAGGCCACGAGTATCCTTTTGGCAACATCTTTGACAGATGTCAGAGAAATCAGAGGTACTTGAAAGTTCTCATTCCTGATATTATTCTTAAATGATTTACAGTTTTTCCCTTAAGTGGGGGGGGCATTAGAATAGTAGTTTTGGTGATATTTTGTTTGTACTTTAACAAATAAAGATTATACAGAGATCAGAGTGTAGAGCTAGCCACTTGTTAACCATAGAGGTCAGCCAGTCATGGCACACACATTTAATCCCAGTGCATGGGTGAATGAAATGAAATGATAAGGTTGAGTAGAAAGAGGAAGTTATAAGGCAGGGTGGAGACAGGAGTTTGGCCCCCTTTCAGCTGAAAAGTTGGCAAGGTAAGAAGTGATGTGGTTTGTTCCTTTGTACCTCTGAACTTTCAGCATTTACCCCAATATCTGACTTAGTTTTTTATTATTAAAACTTGTTGGGGACCAGCTTTGACAAAAATACCTTTCTTCCAGAGTGGAGGCTTGGGAATTTAGAAATATAGTAAGGAATACAAAGACTCCAATGAAAATAATAAAACGTAGAAACACATAGGATAGTATCAGGAGGGAGTTTCAGTGAGTACTGAAAATTCATCCGTGTTTTATTTTCCAACAGCTTAATGTACCCCCAATTTCAAAAGGTAGAGTAGAACAAAAGGACCGCATTAACATACAAATTGAAAGTCATGGGGTATGTTCATTGCTCATGCCCTGTACTTATGCCCTAGACCAAACATTCTGTAGGCAAACCACTCCCTGGGTGGAATCCCAATTTATTTCCATAAAGGGAACTAGAACTTAGTTGGATCCTTAGATTTTTGTTTTAGGTAGGAACCAACCCCTTCCCCATTTCAGGAGCAAGAGGACTGGCAACTAACTATGTCTGTTGATAATAGCCTTGAGAGAGCAGAACTCTGCTTTACAACTAAGTGGGACCTTTGTTTGAGTCAGGAGTGCAATAATCTTGAATGAACTAAAAACGAGTCCCAAACTCTCTGACCTGTGGCCTCTTTGGGCCTCCACAATTTCTCCCTTTTTTATTAATTTTAATAAAGCCTGTGTTTCTGCAACATAACAGATGATTGCAGCTGCCTTGGGATGAACACTTCTCCATTTCCCAGTCTTACCCATCTTTGGAATGTGAATGCTAACTGATGCAAGTCCACGTCATAGGTGCCTGGGGGGAGGGAAAGGATCAAATCCCATCCTTGAATATGACCTCTGTAAACCAAGGGTTAAGGGAGAAAGTACTGGACTGTATCTTTGAGCCATGTTTCTGTCAAGAGAATTCATTAGCAATGAGCTAATGGTAAACAAGCAATTAATACTTTGTGCTATGCATACCTCAATGGCCAATATAGCTCCTTATTAAAGTAGTAGAGTATCACCAGGGTTGGAAATGCACACTTGTGAATTGTTCTAGAGGATTCACCTCTATCAAACTCTAAATTTGTCTTATCAAACATATAAGATTCAAGAATTCATTGCTAGTGTCAACCTTTTGTCAGAAAATTTCTATACATTATCTAATCATTAACATATTTTTTAATTGATTTTTATTGAGCTCTACATTTTTCTCTGCTCTCCTCCCTGCCCCTGCCCTCCCCTTGAACCCTTCCCCAAAGTCCCCATGCTCCCAATTCACTCAGGAGATCTTGTTTTTTTTCTACTTTCCATGAGGATTGGATCTATGTAAGTCTCTCTTAGGGTCCTCATTGTTGTCTAGATTCTCTGGGACTGTGATTTGTAGGCTGGGTTTTTTTTTGTTTTATGTTTAGAAACCACATATGAGGGAGTATATGTGATAATTGTCTTTCTGGGTCTGGGTTACCTCACTCAAAAGGATGTTTTCTAGCTCCATCAATTTTCCTGCAAAATTCAAGATGTCACTATTTTTTTCTGCTGTGTATTACTCCATTGTGTAAATATTCCACATTTCCCTTATCCATTCTTCAGTCGAGGGGGATTTAGGTTTTTTCCAATTTCTGGCTATGACAAACAAAGCTGCTATAAACATAGTTGAGCACATGTCCTTGTGGCACGATTGAGCATCCTTTGGATATATACCCAAATGTGGTATTATTGGGTCTTGAGGAAGGTTGTTTCCTAATTTTCTGAGAAATCACCACCAGGAATGCAGAAGTGTTCCGTTTACCCCACAACCTCTCCAGAATAAGTTGTCATCAGGGTTTTTTCTTTTTATCTTGGCCATTCTTTTATTTATTTATTTATTTATTTATCTATTTATTTATTTATTTATTTATTAAAGATTTCTGTCTCTTCCCCGCCACCGCCTCCCATTCCCCCCCCGCCACCAATCAAGTCCCCATCCCTCATCAGCCCAAAGAGATATCAGGGTTCCCTGACCTGTGGGAAGTCCAAGGACCACCCATCTCCATCCAGGTCTAGTAAGGTGAGCATCCAAACTGCCTAGGCTCCCACAAAGCCAGTACGTGCAGTAGGATTAAAAACCCACTGCCATTGTTCTTGAGTTCTCAGTAGTCCTCATGGTCCACTATGTTCAGTGAGTCCAGTTTTATCCCAGGCTTTTTCAGACCCAGGCCAGCTGGCCTTGGTGAGTTCCCGATAGAACATCCCCATTGTCTCAGTGTGTGGGTGCACCCCTCGCGGTCCTGAGTTCCTTGCTTGTGCTCTCTCTCCTTCTGCTCCTGATTTGGACCTTGAGATTTCTGTCCGGTGCTCCAATGTGGGTCTCTGTCTCTGTCTCCTTTCATCGCCTGATGAAGGTTAATATTCAGGAGGATGCCTATATGTTTTTCTTTGGGTTCTCCTTCTTATTTAGCTTCTCTAGGATCACTAATTATAGGCTCAATGTCCTTTATTTATGGGTAGAAACCAAATATGAGTGAGTATATCCCATGTTCCTCTTTTTGGGTCTGGCTTACCTCACTCAGGAGAGTGTTTTCTATTTCCATCCATTTGCATGCAAAATTCAAGAAGTCCTTGTTTTTTACTGCTGATTAGTACTCTAATATGTATATATTCCATACTTTCTTCATCCATTCTTCCATTGAAGGGCATCTAGGTTGTTTCCAGGTTCTGGCTATTACAAACAATGCTGCTATGAACATAGTTGAGCATATACTTTTGTTGTATGATAGGGCATCTCTTGGGTATATTTCCAAGAGTGGTATTGCTGGGTCCAGGGGTAGGTTGTTCCCGAATTTCCTGAGAAAGCGCCACACTGATTTCCAAAGTGGTTTATCTTGGCCATTCTTATGTAACTCTAAGACAACTCTGAAGCCACTTCTGACAACTCTGAGGCCATTTCTGAGGCCTCTCAGCCTCAGTGCTTCCCCCCCTTCCCTGGGAAGCTAACAACTACACATGCATGTACTAGAATGTTGTAGACTCTCCATCTCCCTGTGTCCTTGTATGTTCTCCAAATAGAGCTCCATTCCGAGAATTGGAACAAGATAACCCACAGATGTCCACAGATGTTTTGACTCAGTCCAGAGAAAGGGGTCAATGTAACCCTCAGATGTTTCCTTTTACCTCACCTGATCTGTCAACTGCTTTCCAGCCCTGGCTCAGACCAATTATTGTTAGTAGCCCTTTGAATAAGCCAATCCTAATAGTTGAAAAACAACCCCTGAGTTTCTCCTCCCTTGTTTCTATGGCTTTTTACTTTAAAAGTAGCTGTGACACTCATTCAGGGTCTTTTGGCTTCTGGAATGCTGAAGGACCCTGTCACATCAGAATTAAATCCTCTTGTTTTTGCATCAACTGTGGTGTGAAAATGGTCTCTTGGGGAACTCCTCCTCAGTAATTGGACTTTAGGGTCCAACACTTACAGGTGTAATATGGGAATCTCCAAGTTGTTTTGATTTGCATTTCTCTGATGACTAAGGATGTTGAACATTTCCTTAAGTGTCTTTCACTCATTTTAAATTCCTCTGTTGAGAGTTCTCTGTTTAGGTCTGTACTCCTTTTTTTATTGGATTTTCTTCTTTTGATGACCAATTTCTTGAGATCTTTGTATATTTTGGAGATCAGACCTCTGTCTGATGTGGGGTTAGTGAAGATATTTACCCATTTTGTAGGCTGTTGTTTTGTTTTGTTGACCATGTCCTTTGCTTTACAGAAGATTTTCAGTTTCAGGAGGTCTCAATTATTATTTGTTTCTCTCAGTGTCTGTGATGCTGGGCTTATATTTAGGAAATGGTCTCATGTGCCAATGTGTTCAAGTGTACTTCCCACTTTCTCTTCTATAAGGATCAGTGTGGCTGGCTAAATGTTGAGGTCTTTGATCCATTTGGACATGAGTTTTGTGCATGGTGGTAGATATCGGTCTATTTTCATTCTTCTACATGTTGATATCCAGTTATGACAGCACCATTTTTAAATATGCTTTCTTTTTTCCATTTCATATTTTTTTGCTTCTTTGTTAAAAATCAGGATTTTGAAGTTGTGTGGCTTAATATCTGGGCCTTTGTTTTGGTTCCATTGGTCTTCCAGTCTGTTCTTATGACAATACCAGGCTGTTTTCAATACTGTAGCTCTGTAGTAGAGTTTGATGTCAGAGATTTTAATGCCTCCAGAAGTTCTTTTATTGTACAGGATTGTTTTGGCTATCCTGGTTTTTTTTTGCTTTTCCATATAAAGTTTTTTTTTTCCATATAAAGTTGAGTACTGTCCTTTCAAGGTCTATGAAAAATTTTTGCTGAGATTTTTATGGGCATTGCATTGACTCTGTAGATTGCTTTTGGTAAGATTGACATTTTTACTATGTTAATTCTACCTACCTATGAACATGGGAGATCTTTCCATTTTCTGGTATCTTCTTCAATTTCTTTCTTTAAAGATTTAAAGTTCTTGTCATACAAGTCTTCCACTTGTTTGTTTAGAGTTACTCTGACATATTTTATGCTATTTGTGGCTATTGTGGCTATATGTTTCTCTGACTTCTTCCCCAGCCTTTTTATCATCTGTGTACAGGAGGGCTACTGATTTTTTTTGAGTCAATCTTGTATCCTGCTACATTACTATAAGTGTTTGTGAGTTCTAGAAGGTCCTTGGTAGAATTTTTGGGATCACTTATGTAAACTATCATATCATTAGCAAACAGTGGGAATTAGACTTTCTGAATTGTATCCCCTTGATCTCCTTTTGGTGTCTCATTGTTCTAGCTAGGGCCTCAAGAACTATATTGAATATATATGGAGAGAGTGGACAACCATTTCTTGTTCCTGATTTCAGTGGAATCACTGGAAGTTTCTCTTCATTTAGTTTACTCTTGGCTGTTGGCTTGCTGTATATTACCTTTACTATATTTAGGTATGTTCCTTGTATCCCTGCTCTCTCCAAGACCTTTATCATGAAGGGATGCTGTATTTTGTCAAAAACTTTTTAGGCATCAAATGAGATGATCATGTGGTTTTTATTTTTCAGTTTATTTATATGGTGTATTACATTGACAGATTTTCATATGTTGAACCATGCCTGCATCTCTGGGATGAAGCTGACTTGATCATAGTGGATGATGGTTCTGATGTGTTCTTGGATTTGATATGTCAGTATTTTATTATTTTTGCATCAATATTCATGAGAGAGATTGGTCTGTAATTCTCTTTCTTAGTAATGTCTTTCTGTGATTTGGGTATCAGGGCAATTGTAGCTTCATAAAAGTGTTTGGCAATGTTCTTTCTGTTTCTATTGCATGGAATAATTTGAGGAGTATTGATGTTAGTTCTTCTTAACATCTTATAGTGAAAATTACTAGTGTCAAACTTTTCTTAAACAAGTCCTGATCATTTTCTAACCATTAACATCTTATAGTGAACTAAAGCATTAACAGCTCAATAATATAACATGATTTAACAGGTCAATACCATAACATGATTTAAGAAATCTTAATTCTCTTAAATCCATTTTAACCAAAAGACAAGAAGATTTTTGTAATGGGTAAGAGTCCAAATACAAGGCTGCTTTTAAGCAACTGTCCCAGTCTCTGAGCAGCAGAAAAAACCCTTAGGCTACCCTCCTTTTATCTAAAGAGGGATTTCAGTCTTTTTTTTCCCTGAAGGGAAACTTGAGATCTCAGTTCTCAGGCTCTGTTAACATTTCAACAGCAGATTGAATACCTCATTGGCAATCTGAGTTCTGTGTTATTAGTTCGGCTCCAAAGTTAACAGGATTCAGACTGTAAGAAGTTGTAATTATCATGGCCACTGCAGCAGGGGCTCAGTAACTATGTGGATCCTGAGTGTCTGGAAGCAGCCCAGTGTCCTGCAGTGCAGAATGGCAACCACTGTGTAGAAAGGTGGCAGCAGGTCCCATGGATCACACATTGCTCTCCCTCGGGTCAGGAAAGTAGGACCATGAACTTTCATTCCAACTTGTCCATTCTGATGTTAGCAGCTATGTTGCCATCGATTCTGGTGTTCTGCTGGACACATTGAACCAGGTGTTCTGGAAGCCGTCTTGTTTGATCCTCACCCTGTGAAAAAACACAGACATATCCTCGACCCCAAATTAATACAGGGCCCAGTCCTTTCCATCTTCCAGTGCAAGGGTCTCTCCATCTTATTTAGCAAAGGTCACTTTCATGCTATTATTCCATAATCTGTCTCCTGCTGATCACTCATTGGCATCCATATTCAACAAGTTTAGTGTAAACAGTGCATGATTTAAGGCATTATGTAGAATTTGAGAATATAATTCCCCTGTTTTTATCTTTTGATATTGTGTTTTCAAGGAGCTATGAGCATGCTCCATAATACCTTGCCCTGGGAAGTTTATCTCCTGGTATGATAGGATCGATCCTTCCCTTATTTTCCTTGCCTAGACCTTGATTAGGTAATAATCCTTGTTGGAACATTTGATTAGTAACAGCTGTGCTGGGGGAATACAAATATACCCCCATTCTGGAAATAATATCTTGGCCCCATAAATTTATGGGTAAATGAAGAATAATATATGGCCAGAAAGTTCCTTCATGACCTTCATCATCCTTCCAGTACAACTCATTACTACTTTGTTCAGGATTTCAGGTCTGACCAATGCCCTGTAGCTATGTAATAGTCTCCATCTTGGGCCATTTCGAAGGCCACTGACTAGCAGTTATAACTGAAATATTTGTGCTAGTATCTAGAAGACCAGAAAATCTTTTTGCATTTATAACCAAGGTGAGTACTGGTCTCTGAGTACCTATTGCTTATAGCCAATAGACGTCAGATGAATCGAATCCATTCTTTCCTCTTTTTTTCTTTTTAATGTGATTTTTTTTACATATGCTGCCACATCATATTCTAACTGTCAATCTTTCCCTGTATAAGGTCTCTTACCTGTAAGCATTTCATATAAATTATGAACTTGCTGAGCTTTGTTTCTCTCAGCTGTGAGCTGACAGTTTTCCGCGAACTTAGTTTTCCATAATAGGTAGTCACCTCCTGACAAGCAAGCTTAGGCTATCTGCCTCCAATCTCCTAGGGGCAGAGCCATGGGGCCATATTGAATACATGAAGATTTAATTCTTTGAGTAACTTCAATGATATGGGATTATGTATCCTGAGTAAATTTCCTTGCACATTTCTTTGCTCTATTACAGGAAACAAGTGAAATCCTGTATCTCTTCCCCTCTGCTAGTGGCTTCTTTGATAGAAGTTTGTAAAGGAGACTCATAGCTGACGTTAGGTGTCTGGTTTGCCTTTAGAGCTCTCTGTGCCATAGGCTGATCTAAACCAGCTATTATGGTAGGAAGATAATTACTGTTCTGACAAGAGTCTTGGACCTGCAGGGTCTCCAGTCTCTGTGATATTGTGGTTACCAATTCTTTCAAGCCTTTTAGCTCCTTCCAAATCTTATCATCTCATCCCCTTTCTCTCAGCATTGCTGTTCATTAATGAGAGAGATGAAGACTCTTTTTCATAGTCCTCTGAGTCATTAGGCTGTGACCAAATTTAACTACTCTGTTCTGTAAAAGCATCTAGCAGCTCCACTAGTGGTGCAGAGGGAAGTACCTACTGCTGTTCAGGATTTAAATCCAACCATTCCTGTATTAGCATCCAGAAATGAAGTGTATCTACAGGGATACTTTCTGTTCCATAATTAAAATACTGTTGTTGAATCCTTATCCCCACTTCTTTCCATGATGCAGCATCTAAAGTCCTGTGCTCAGAAAACTGACGGCATAGCTCCTCTATAAATTCTAAAAATTCTTTTATCTGATGTTGCTGTACTCTTGT
This sequence comes from Neodon shergylaensis, assembly GCA_025134845.1. Lineage (NCBI taxonomy): Eukaryota > Metazoa > Chordata > Mammalia > Rodentia > Cricetidae > Neodon > Neodon shergylaensis. The sequence goes on along the minus strand of JABTXL010019748.1, from coordinate 436,408 downwards.
TCCTGTATCATTTAATATATATCCAAACAACTGTATAGCCAATTGATTGCTCCTTCCTTGTCCCATTACTGTATCTATTATTTATAAGCTTTACTCCTGATTTTTTCTTTTCCACTAATCTCTTCTTTTTAAATTCTACTACTTATTTCTGAGCAATAATTACTTACCTATCCACCTGAGGTGGAATTTTTTTTCTCATGGGTTCCTCATGTTCTCCTCTGTACATTTGGTCACTCTTTCATGTTTATCATGGTTCACCAGTCAGCCCCATGTTGCTGCACCATTTGTCAAAAGCCAGCCCTGACCAAAATACCTTTCTTCCAGAGTGGAGGCTTGGGAATTTACAAATATAGTAAAGAATACAAAGATGCGAATGAAAATAATAAAACATAAAAACACATAGGATAGTTGTTGTTCTTTTTTAAAAAATGCAGAAGAACGTTCTGTGTGTCCATTTGTCTTCTGTCTTCTTTGGAGGAAATAAGAGTGTGCTGCTAGGAGCCAACTTGTCTCTTTTGTTATGAAAAGTTTTTAAATATTAAATACTTAAATATCACATTCCCCAGATCTCTGAGCAGTTGAGGGCTGGATTAAATATAGCTGCAGTAAACTGGCTCTTAACAGGTAACATCCACATTTGTAAAAGGGCAGAAAGAAGAAACTGCTGGCAATGGAAGGTTAATGCCAGAACTGACAATGGTAGAAAACAACTTAAGAGACTTAAAGGTACATACCAGTTTAAAATATGAGACTCATGTTTTGTAGTCTGAAATGAGATGTAATAAACAATTATTATACATAGAGAGAGTGAACAAGAATGGGCAACGTGAACGCCTCTGACAGGCCCTATCAAAGGCATTTGACCATTGCTCAAAACACATTTAACAGAGTTAGCATGAGGAGTTTAGTGAAAACCGAGTAAAGAGGCAGGGTAAAACCAGGAGAGTGTGGTCATGTGATCTGGCCCTCAGCCAAGATGGCGACCACCACGTGTAGTCTGCTCTGTTGGAAAGCCCGCCATGCCACAACAAAAGCCGCAGAGGGGAGGGGCAAAAGGCTGGAACTGAAAAAAAAAAAGCTGCACCATGCCACAGCTGGAATTGAAAAAGCTGGAACTGAAAAAGCCAGGGAGCTGGTTGCTATCCAGAGCCCAAATCGTGAAAACCCGCAGTACGAATGCCCGGGACCATGTGGGAAAGCGTCCTTTGCCCAAGGGTGGGGTGTTATGGCCTAGCTGGATTCTGGTGACCCAGAAACCAGGAAGGCTGGGGGCGCTCCTCCAAGCAGCGCTTAACCGTAACCGTCGAGAGAAGAGAAAAAGGTCAGAAAGAAAGCAGAAAAGAGACAGAGCTGGGAGTGCCAAACTCCCAGGCGCGGGCGGAACCAGAACTTAGCCGGGGCGCCGCTCCTAGCAGCGCTTAACCGCAACCGTCGAGAAAAGAGAAAAAGGAAAGAAAGAAAGCAGAAAAGAGAGCTGGGAGCGCCAAACTCCCAAAAAGAGATAGAGCTGGGAGTGCCAAACTCCCAGGCACTTAACCGTAACCGTCGAGAGAAGAGAAAAAGGAAAGAAAGAAAATGGAAAGAAAAGATAAAGAACCTGAGGACCCGGTCCCCAGTCGAATGCACTGCACAGGAGTGTGCGGTGCTAACACGCGGGCAGACCGGCCCCCGGAACTGATCCAAACATGGCTCTGGCAAGGGAAAGCAACCACAGTAGAAACCAGAACACGAGACACTCACCAGTGGAAGCACCGATTGAAGATAGGCCGGCGAAGTGGAAAAGAACCCGGTTTGGAAGTCACGTGGCACCAAAATGTTGTTCTTTTTTAAAAAATGCTGCAAGATCTCCGTGGCAGTAGGCAGCAGAAATGCTGTAGGTCCCAAATGGTGGTAGCGGACCATGTGGTGGCAGGCAGTGGGCTCTGGGAGCAGCTAGTCCCAGGCAGAAATGGCTGCTGGTCCCAGAGCGGTGGCCTGAGCGGTGGTGGCGGGCCATGTGGCAGCAGAGAGCGGGGCCCTGGGCACAGCCAGTCCCAGGCAGAGATGGCTGCTGGTCTCAGAGCAGTGGTGGCAGGCCATGTGGCGGCAGAGAGTGGGCCCCAGGCAGAGAAGGCTGCTGGTCCCTGAGCAATGGCTGGTCCCAGGCAGGGAGACACATGGCGGGTGGGCAGAAGACAGAAACATGGATAGACAAGACATGCAGGGTGAGGTTGAATGTTTATTCAGGGGGTTTTGGAGGAGGAAGGGTGAAGGGGGGGGACAGAGAGAGGAGAGAGAGAGAGAGAGAGAGAGAGAGAGAGAGAGAGAAGAGGAGAGAGAGACAGAGAAGGGGGGAAGCAGAGAAGTGGGGAGAGAGGCATAAGCGAAGCTGCCTCTCTGAGAGGAAGATGGAAAAGAGTGAGCTCAGGCCGGAAGCTGAAGATCAGCCTGCCTCAGCGGTTGGGGAGGGAGTGGGCATGGCTTGTCTCTTAAAGGGACCAAAACCATAACAATAGTATCAGGAGGGAGTTTCAGTGAGTACTGAAAATTCATCCGTGTTTTATTCCCAACTGGTTAATATACCCCTGATTTCAAAAGGTAGGAGTAGTACAAAAGGACTGTATTAACATACAAATGGAAAGTTATGGGGCACATTCATTGCACAGGCCCTTGACTCAAGCCCTAGACCAAACATTCTGTAGGCAAACCACTCCCTGGGTGGAATCCCAAGTTATTTCCATAAAGGGAACTAGAACTTAGTTGGATCCTTAGACTTTTGTTTTACATAGTAACCAACCTCTTCCCTATTTCAGGAGCATAAGGTCTGGCAACTAGCCACACCTGTTGATCATAGCCTTGAGAAAGCAGAACTCTGCTTTACCGGAGTTAGAAGCAGATAATCTTGAATGAACTAAAAACAAGTCCCAAACTCTCTCACCTCTAGCCTCTTGGGACCTCCACAAAATGAATTATAGCTCTTGGTATATCTGGCATTCAACTATAGGGCATAAAGCTTCAACCAATTTTTTTAAAAGATAAACCAAAAATTATCAAACCAATAAGAGTTATCAAAATAATAATTAACATTATGTCATAATTATTATTCCTTCATTTAATTGTTCAATAAAGCTTCAACCACTGGCACAGGCAAGAGCTGTACACACAGAGTCATCACCCCACCATGTTTTCCTTTCCTGTTTTCCCCAAGCACTCTGAGTGGGTCTGAAGTTTTCTATTGCAGCCCCTCTGTAGCTAATTCCACAGGTATTCAGGCTCCATATGCCACAGGAATAAGACACTTTCACACAGTCCTCCATGCAGACAGGTGACTCTTTGGCTTCTTTTCTCCTGCTGTGTTGTGGACTTTACCTGGATCTCCTTCTTGGGCTCTTACCAAGCAAGGTACCTGCCTTGAAACCCACACAGGCTTTTATTTTTTCTATGCAGTAGCAGTCAATTTCACATTTCACTGTCAACTGAATTGTCATTGCCAGCAGATTAGGTGAGACAATTGGTAATTCATAAAGGAAGGGATTAGTAAAAAGAGAATTTTCCTATGTTAAAAAATGGGAAACACTATTACAAAGTAGAGAGTTATGGCTGTATAATTACATGATGCATGGTTTAAATTTTGAACAATTAAATGAAGGAATAATAATTATGACATAATGTTAATTATCATTTTGATAACTCTTATTATTGGCTTGATAAATTTTGGTTCATCTTTTAAAAAATTGGTTGATATGAATACCAAGATATAAGCCTCAGAAAAACTTATTAAAACAGATCTTAGAGAAATTAAGATACAGAAAGAGGAATTTAAAGGAGAACCAATTCCAGCATTACGTTGAAAAATTAGAGAACAACAGCCTAATATTTTCAAACAACCAATTTTAATTTATCCAATAACCTTATAGGAATTGCCAAATAATAGATAGGCCAAAGCTGTGTAAGAGTGTAAGTGGTGGCTACTTGTTTATTTCCAGGCTGCCCAGACATTAAATAATCACACAGAAACTATATTAAAGCAATATTGTTTGGCTAATAGCTTAAGCCAAATATTTTAACTAGCTCTTATATCTTAAATTAACCTATTTTTGTTATTTTATATTTTACCAGGATGCTCAAGGTTTACCAGCAAGGTTCAACATGTCTTGTTCAGCAGCTACATGGCATCTCTCCGACTCTGCATACTCTTTCTCTACATATCTGATCATATTTTCTGCCTGACTTTACTCTGTTAATCCATTGGCCAAAAGCAGATTCTTTATTAACTAATGGCAATAAAACATATTCACAGCATACAGAAGGGAATCAAATATCATAAGAGCTCAATAGACTCCTGTGGAAATGTTAAGTTTAAGGAGATTCAAGGAATCAATAGTCTGAGATGGCATGCATTCACCTTATGTGAAGGAGATGTTAAACTTATTGTCAATATGTAATAGAATTATCCCTCAATATTGGAAAGACTTGGTTGCATCCATTTTGGAGCCTGGTCCTTAATTATAATGGAGGACCTGGTGGAAAGATGACGCTAAGGCCATTGAACAATGAAGTAGGGTTGGAGACATTGTAATAAATTATTAAAAATGCTTCAGGATTCCCGGCAGCAGAAGGCAGCAGAAATGCTGGGTCCCCAAACAGTGGTAGCAGGCTATGTGGCAGCAGGCAACAGGCCCTGAGAGCAGCCAGTCCCAGGCAGAGACAATTGCCTGTCCCCCAGCAGTGGCTGCTCCCAGGCAGGGAAACAAGGGATGGGCGGACAAGAAACAGAGACATGGATAGGCACACCATGCAGAGTGAGGTTGGATATTTATTCAGGAAGATATGGAGGGGGAAGGGAGAATGGAGGAAGAGCAGAGAGAGAAAGAGAGAGAGAGAAGAGAGAGGAAAGAGACAGAGGGGGAAGGGGAGAAGTGGGGAGAGGCAGGAAGATGGAAAAGAGAGACTTGAGGAGGGAGAGAAGAGACCAAAGCTGCCTCTCTGAGAGAGAAATGGAAAGGAGTAGAGAGGAGGAGAGACTGAACTTGCCTCTTCGAGAGAGAGCTAGAAGGGGGTAGGGGAGGAGAGACTGAAGCTGCCTTTTCAGGAGAGAGCTGGAAAGAAAGAGAATTAGGATGGAAGCTGAAGATCAGCCTGCCTCAGCAGATGGGGGAGGGAGTGGGCATGGCTTGTCTCTTAAAGAGACGGGACAATCATTACATTCCCTTCTCTTTTTTATAATAAAAAGATGGGAGGTTAGGCACCACAGGTTAAAGGAATTGGGGTGGCAGTTTCTCAAGACTTCTTCCTGCTTATTTGTGGGCGTTGTCTTTGGAGGGAATGTGAGAAGGCTGGGTGCTGGCCACATCCTGGCATAGCTGGTCTCTTTGCTCCTGTCCGGTGTTTGTGGTATGGAAATGTCTTGTGTCTATTACACCTGTTTAAGGTATTGGCAGAACAAAGAACAAATTTAAATTTAAAAAAATTAGGATCAGGGAATTGAGGGGGATGTATCTGACCTGTTTAAGGTGGATCCTTTAATTCGGCTCCCTGGAACTCGCAAGAATACTTTGGGTTTGTGAAAACAGAAGTTTTAGACATATACATTGCATAAACAGTAGCATATTTATGTCAGATAGATATTTTTGCACAATGAAAAGTATTTTTAATACTATGGAAAGCTACATGAGAGAGAAGTTTGATAACTTGTATTTGTCCTCACACCTTTATAACTTGCAGGTCTTGTATTTGTATTTTACTGAAATTTGTTTGGTGAAGTTGTCTTTTTAAACTGACAAAACCTCTCAGCTGTCAAACTGCATAAGAGATCTTTGAGAAGGACAAAATTTTACTTGAGTTACAGATTAAACAATGACAGAGAACTTACTTGATTGGCACCTAGAGCTGCTCTTCAGGGTCCTCCATGGTCGTTGAAGGTAGCATTTGCCTTTTGCTGTTTAGCACAGGGCCTTCCAGGCTACAGAAGATCCTGTGGGCTAAGAAATCTGTAGGAAAACAAGCCTACCTTGACCAGAGAAGCTAAGATGTTGATTCCAGCGATTCTGTCCATGTCTGGAGATCTTTGGTTTAAATGAAAGGCAGTTTTGCCCAGTGCTAAACACTTGGCAATTGAAGCAAATTGCAGATGGATGTCATTGTTTGCCTATTTGTCTTCTGTCTTCTTTGGAGGAAATAGAGTGCTGCTGCTAGGAGCCAACCTGTCTCTTTTGTTATGAATTTTTTTAATAATTAAATATTTAAATGCCATATTCTTCAGATATCTGAGCAGTTGAGGGCTGTTTATTAGCTATAACTACCATATAGAATCTGCCTGGAGAGCTGGATCTGAGCTTGGCTGTACTGGCTCTTAACTAACAGGTAAGATTTACACTCATAAAAAGACAGAAAGAAGAAACTGCTTGCAATAGAAGGTTAACGGCAGAACTGACAATAGTAGAGAACAGCTTAATATATTTAAATGAGGGTTGGATTAAATATGTTTTTTGTAAAAGAGTTAAAAGTACATACCAGTTTAAAACATGAGACTTATTGTTTTTGTAGTCTGAAATGAGATGCAATGAACAATTATAACATTAAGCATAGGTACATTTAAGTTACATGTATGAACACACAAACAGAGAATGAAAAGGAATTGGGGAAAGTGGATGCTCCTGATGGGCCTTAACAAAGGCATGCCATTGCACAAAACACACATGCAACAGAGTCAACGAGAGGAATTTAGTGAAAGAAAAAAAATACGTAAACTGGGTGATGAGGCAGGGTATATGTCAGTAAGATGGGAGAACTTAGTCACCTGACCTGGTTCTCAGTTAAGATGGTGGTAAGCTCACCCTTGTAACAGAGTTAACACTGGGGAACCAGGCAGGGAATATCACAGTAAAGATGGTGGAACTTGGTCACCTGAACTGGCTCTCAGCCAAGATGGCGACAAAGTCACCTGATCCCAGTCAAAAGGGTAGCAGTCACATGTTGTATGGAAAAGCCACTTAGTTAAGATGGCAGTGAAGTCATCTGACCTCAGTTAAAATGGCAGCAGTCACATGTTGTATGGAAAAGCCACAATTTTTTAGCTACAGGGATTTTAAGCTTAATAAGAGATAGAAAAGTCAAAATTTTTGAGCTTCAAGAATTTAAAGTTAATAATAAGTGAGACCTAGAGGTGTGATCTGCAATGTCACTCAGCCACCATGCCACAAGCCACAGTGGGGAGCAAAAAGCTGGGATTGAAAAAAGCCACACTCGGAAGCAGCCCGGGACAGGGAACTCAGATGTTTCTCATCCCTCCTACACTTCCTGGTCATCCTGCAGGGGCTATACTGCCCGATACCTCCTCTCTCTTCCTATCCCACCCAGCTTGCATCCAGAACCCACCCTCCACTCTTTGGCCACATAACATCTCCCAGCTCAGCCTTTTTGGGCGCTGGGACCGATTCCGAATTGGGAGGGCAACCGGGAGGGTGGTAGTTCCTTTGTCTCAATAGGCTGCCTGCAGCAAGCAAGGAAGGCCCTTTATTTACGAGCTACCCAAGCAGCACAGAGACCCGATCCGGGCACCAGGAGAGACATCATCGTGGTGAGTGAGTTTCTGACTGCGGCAGCAGCCCGGGACAGGGAACTCAGACGTTTCTCATCCCTCCTACACTTCCTAGTCATCCTGCAGGGGCTATACTGCCCGATACCTCATCTCTCTTCCTATCCCACCCAGCTTGCATCTAGACCCCCCCCCCCGTCTGCCTCCTTCCCCTCTTTGGCCTCATAACATCTCCCAACTCAGCCTGTTCAGGCCCTGGGACGGAATCCGAATTGGGAGGGCAACCGGGAGGGTGGTAGTTCCTTTGTCTCAATAGCCTGCCTGCAGCAAGCAAGGAAGGCCCTTTGTTTACGAGCTACCCAAGCAGCACAGAGACCCGATCTGGGCACCAGTAGAGACATCATTGGGGTGAGTGAGTTTCTGACTGCGGCAGCAGCCCGGGACAGGGAACTCAGATGTTTCTCATCCCTCCTACACTTTCTGGTCATCTTGCAGGGGCTATACTGCCCGATGCCTCCTCTCTCTTCCTATCCCACCCAGCTTGCATCCAGAACCCTCCCTCCCCTCTTTGGCCACATAACATCTCCCAGCTCAGCCTGTTCGGGCGCTGGGCCTGCCTACAGCAAGCAAGGTAGACCATTTGTTTACGAGTGAACCAAGCAGCACAGAGATCTGATCTAGGCACTAGGAGAGCCATCACTGGGGAGTGACATCCCTGGAAGGTACATCAGTGGGCAAGGAGACCTGATCCTGTAAAAGAAGATAAATAGGGGAGCATTCGGAGGAAGAGATGGGCAGGCGCCAATACAAGAATTCACTCAACAATATGAAGAACAAAATAAAACCACCAGAACCCAGTGACCTCACAATAGGAGTAACACATTAATCAATAAGAAGCAGAAAAATTTGACTTTATGAAAGTGATTGACGCCCTTAAACAGCATGTAAAAAATGCCCTTGTAGAAATGGATGAGAAGTATAACAGAAAGTTTGAAGAATTGAATAAATCAGTGAATGATACCCTAGGAAACCAAGGAAAAACAATCAAACAGATAATGGAAACAGTTCAAGACTTGAAAACTGAATTGGAGGCAAAGAAGAAAACACAAACAGAGGGCAGGCTGGACATGGAAAATCTAGGTAAATGAATAGAGACTACAGAAACAAGCATAACCAGCAGAACACAAGAGATACAAGAAAGAATCTCAGATGCTGAAGATAACATAGAGAACATAAACGCACTGATCAATGAAAAGAGCAAGTCCAAAAAACTCTCATCACAAAACATTCAGGAAATATGGGACACAATAAAAAGACCAAACCTAAGAATAATTGGAGTAGAAGAAGGAGAAGAAGTACAGCTCAACGATCCAGAAAATATATTTAATAAAATTCTAGAAGAAAACTTTCCCAACCTAAAGAAGGATGTACCTATGAAGGTTCAAGAAGCATACAGAACACCGAATAGGCTGGATCAAAAAAAAATCCACTCGCCATATAATAAATAAAACACAAAGCATACAGAATAAAGAAAGAATATTAAGAGCTACAAAGGAAAAAGGCCAAGTTACTTATAAAGGCAAACCTATCAGACTTACACCTGACTTCTCTATGGAAACCATGAAAGCCAGAAGGTCCTGGATAGATGTACTGCAAAAACTAAGAGACCATGGATGCAAGCCCAGACTACTGTACCCAGTCAAGCTTTCATTCACTATAAATGGAGAAAACAAAATTTTCCAGGATAAAATCAAATTTAAACAATACATAGCCACAAATCCAGCCTTACAAAAGTAATAGAAGGAAAATCACTAACCAAGGAGTCCAACAATGACCACAATAACTCAGACATCTAGAGACCCTTCACCAGCGCAACTCAAAGAAGGGAAACACACAAACTCTACTACTAAAAAAGTGACCGGAGTTAACAAACTCTGGTCATTAATATCACTTAATGTCAATGGGATCAACTCACCTATAAAAAGGCACAGGCTAAGAGATTGGATATGAAAACAGGATCCCACATTCTGCTGTTTACAAGAAACACATATCAAACACAAAGACAGGCAACTACTCAGAGTAAAGGCATGGGAAAAGGCTTATCAAGCAAATGGACCTAAGAAACAAGCAGGTGTGGCCATACTAATACTAACAAAGTTGACTTCAAACTTAAATCAATCAGAAGAGATGGAGAGGGACATTTTATACTCATAACAGGAACAATTCATCAGGATGAATTTTCAATCCTGAATATCTATGCCCCTAATATAAAAGCACCCAGGTACATAAAAGAAACAGTACTAAAACTCAAGGCAGCCATCAAACCGCACACACTAATAGTAGGAGACTTCAACACTCCTCTCTCACCAATGGACAGGTCAATCAGAGAGAAAACTAACAGAGAAATTAGAGAATTAAAGGAGGTAATGAATGAACTGGACTTAACAGACATCTATAGAATATTCCACCCAAATAGGAAAGAATATACCTTCTTCTCTGCAGCTCATGGAACCTTCTCGAAAATTGACCACATACTCGGTAACAAAGCAAACTTCCACAGTTACAAAAAAATATTAGTAACCACATGTGTCTTATCAGATCACCATGGATTAAAGTTAGAAATCAACAACAAGGCTACCCACAGAAAGCCTACAAACTCATGGAAACTGAACAGTCAACTATTGAACCACACCTGGATCAAGGAAGAAATAAAGAGAGAAATTTAAGTCTTCCTTAAATTCAATGAAAATAAATAAACAACATATTCAAACTGATGGGACACTATGAAAGCAGTCCTGAGAGGAAAGTTCATAGCACTAAGTGCCCACTTAAAGAAAACAGAGAAAGCACACATTGGACACGTAACAGCCCACTTGAAAGCTCTAGAAAAAAGAGAAGCAGACTCACCTAGGTGGAGTAGAAGACTGGAAATAATCAAACAGAGGGCTAAAATCAACAAAATAGAAACACAGAAAACAATCCAAAGAATGAATGAAACAAAAACATGGTTCCTGGAGAAAATCAACAAGATTGATGAACCGCTATCCAAAGTAATCAAACGGCAGAGAGAGAATATGCAAATTAATAAGATCAGAAATGAAAAGGGGGACATAACCACAGACACAGAGGAAATTCAGAGAATCATTAGATCTTACGACAAAAGCCTGTATGCCACAAAACTGGAAAATTTAAAAGAAATGGACACCTTTTTTTTAGATAAATACCATATACCAAAGTTAAACTAGGACCAGGTGAACAATCTAAATAGACCTGTTAGTCGTGAAGAATTAGAATCTGTTATCAAAAACCTCCCTACCAAAAAGAGCCGAGGACCAGATGGCTTCAATATGGAATTCTACCAGAACTTGCACGAAAACCTAATACCTATACTCCTTAATGTATTTCACAATATAGAAACAGAAGAGTCATTACCAAATTCCTTTTATGAAGCTACAGTTACTCTGATACCAAAACCGCAAAAAAGACTCTACCAGGAAAGAGAATTACAGGCCAATCTCACTCATGAACATCGATGCAAAAATCCTCAACAAAATACTGGCAAACCGATTCCAAGAACACATAGAAAAATTATCCATTATGATCAAGTAGGCTTCATCCCAGAGATGCAGGGCTGGTTCAACATATGAAAATCTATCAATGTAATCCATCATATAAATAAACTGAAAGAAAAAAAATCATATGATCATTTCATTAGATGCTGAAAAAGCATTTGACAAAATTCAACATCCCTTTATGATAAAAGTCTTGGAGAGATTAGGGATACAAGGGTCATACCTAAATATAATAAAAGCTATATACAGCAAGCCAACAGCTAACATCAAATTAAAAGGAGAGAAACTCAAAGCCATCCCACTAAACTCAGGAACACGACAAGGCTGTCCACTCTCACCATATCTCTTCAATATAGTGCTTGAAGTTCTAGCAATAGCAATAAGACAACGTAAGGGGATCAAGGGAATTTGAATTGGAAAAGAAGTAGTCAAACTTTCGTTATTTGCAGATGATATGATAGTGTACATAAGCGACCCCCAAAACTCCACCAAAGAACTCCTACAGCTGATAAACACCTTCAGTAATGTGGCAGGATACAAGATCAACTCCAAAAAATCAGTCGCCCTCTTATACACAAAGGATATGGAAGCAGAGAGGGAAATCAGAGAAGCTTCACCTTTCACAATAGCCACAAACAGCATAAAATATCTTGGGGTAACTATAATCAAGGAAGTGAAAGATCTATTTGACAAGAACTTTAAGGCATTGAAGAAAGAAATTGAAGAGGATACCAGAAAGTGGAAGGACCTCCCTTGTTCTTGGATTGGGAGGATCAACATAGTAAAAATGGCAATTCTACCAAAGGCAATTTATAGATTCAGTGCAATCCCCATCAAGACCCCATCAAAATTCTTCACAGATCTTGAGGGGACAATAATCAACTTTGTATGGAAAAACAAAAAACCCAGGATAGCCAAAACAATCCTATACAAAAAAGGATCTTCTGAAGGCATTACCATCCCAGACTTCAAACTCTATTACACAGCTACAGTAAAGAAAACAGTGTGGTACTGGCATAAAAACAGAGAAGTCGATCAATGGAATCACATAGAAGACCCAAATTATCCCACAAACCTATGATCACCTCATTTTCGATAAAGGAGCTAAAAGTATACAATATAGGAAAGAAAGCATGCTCAAAAAATGGTGCTGGCACAACTGGATATCAACCTGTAGAAGAATGAAAATAGACCCATATCTATCACCTTGCACAAAACTCAAGTCCAAATGGATCAAAGACCTCAGTATCAGTCCGAACACACTAAACCTGATAGAAGAGAAAGTGGGAAGTACCCTACAACAGATGGGCACAGGAGATCGCTTCCTATGTATAACCCCAGCAGCACAGACATTAAGGGCAACATTGAATAAATGGGACCTACTAAAACTGAGAAGCTTCTGTAAAGCAAAGGAC